>JAUMJK010000072.1:1200000-1725287 GCA_033558105.1 Coccyzus lansbergi | reverse complement strand
TGTTTCTGATCTAATTCTGACTTGAAGTAAGCCTTATTCACAGATCTGGCAACAATTCCTGCCCACAAGACTTGGGAAAGTCACACTGTAATCTCAATATGTATCTGCTGCTGATATTTTTGCCTTAATATGGATCTGAATCAGAACCCCAAATTTGAACACCGTATTACTCTGGGTAAACGCAGGTTCTGAATCTAATTCTGATCCAAGTCTGTATTTCAGGACTTGACAAGAAAAAACACTAGCAGTAAATAGTAGCTGAAACAGCAGGAACAATAACAACATCAATGAAAGCAATAAAAGCAATCATATCCATGCATTAGGGGTCCTGTACTCATAAAGAATGCATTTATGAGTGCTTTTAAAACTCTATATACAGATATCTTTCATCTTCAGTCGTAACACACACTTTTGGTGTGCAACACAGCAAGAACAAGATTCACACATAATCTTAAGGGGATCAAGCAAAAACTAACATCAAATAGTGCCATGATAGAAACAGGGTAACATTCAGGCAATGTATAATTAACCTAGCTGGAATTTGGTCAGGATGTCCAGGTTAACACCTCATCCAGTTAGGAGGCACTGCAGTAAATTGTTGAATATTGTTGTTTAAAAGTCAAATAATTTACTGAGCTCTTTTCATGTGTGGAATATACAAGAAGGTCAACTGCCTTTTTAACATCTGGTAGCAGAACCCTGGTGATTTACCTGCACGCTGGTGATTGCAGATAGCCAAGTGATGGATGACTTTGCTAGAAAGCTCATTCTGTTAACTCGTACAGGCCCACAAGGAGCCTGATAACTCTGCTTTGTGGAAACATTAAAGGCCTTATCTGCAGCTTGTGTAGACTGACAAAGCACCACAGATGTCAGTTGGACTCTGCTGATTTATACAAGCTTTCCATATATCTCTAAATCAGAAGGCCATTTGTTACTCTTAACTGAAAAATGAAAGGAAAATAAGGAAATTAAGGAAAATCTATCAAGTATTTTTATTAATTATTTATTAGAAAACATTTTGCTGTGACTTTAAAATTACCCTTCAAGTAAAATCTAGGATTTGTGCATAGCCTGGATGGCAAGAAGACTGGATGGGGTTATGCCACGCTTACCCTAACTGTTTTACTCCCTAACACTGGTGGCTGTAGGAAAGCCAACAGGAGAATTAAAGAAACAGTGAGCAGTTTAGTAGACAGTCTTAAGGAAGATCAGAAAAGTGATTAGACAGTAAATCTTTGCTCAGTCTAACAAACCATGCACAGGGGAGACTGCCTGCATCTCCCTACCCCTTTCTGTCTCCTTACAGCTCGTGTCAGTTTACGCACAGACAAGCCATAGCAATTCTGCTGATCCAGTAGAGTAGACCTTCCTCTCTTATAAAGGCATATCTTTGATCAGCATATCTGTACTCTGAGAGACACTGAGTGCTTTACATTCACTGACAAAAACTAGTTTACAGTCTTGCTGGCAAGATGAAGCTAATGTGGTTAGGGAAAAGCAAGGTGAGTTTACCCTGTTTTCTGCCTTATCAGCAAAGCTGTCAGTCTGCAGTCATCTGCTGGCAACAGAAGAGGCAGGAAGGGCACAGCACTGCTTAACTTATTCCCTCTCCTGCGGGAAGGTCGAATTTACATGGCTGGCAACTGGAAAATTCATCTTATGGCTTGAAACTTTTGCTTCAGTTTCATCCCAGACTTTAACAGGCACAGTACTCAGCTGTGCATCTCTGCTGGACCTGACTGGGACTCCGTGTGGAAGAGATGAGTGTCAGACATACCAAGGGCAACAGTTTCATAGCAAATTCCCCCTCCAAAGTGCTCGTGGTTCCCACAGGTCTCCAGAGGATGTTCTCCCTCTGCTGATTTACTGTCCCAGCAAATATTGTGTGGAGCACAATCTATGCTGTATGTTGCAATGAGGCTAACGGGAGCTGAATGAGGGTAATATTTGCAGTCAGGACTTTCCTTTACAAACACTGAATCATGCTGTTGTGAAATGAGGACAGGGTGATGAATGACTCACTGTTGGCAGCACACACTGTCCTATCAGTATGCTCTGTTCAAGAGAAGAGGGGCTGGTGTTTGATATCATCTCTGCTCTCCCAGCTCCCAGCATGCTAATGAGTAACATGCACTGTGGCCTGTATTGATCTGTGATTTGCTTATTCACAAGGCTCCGCACAAAGACACATGCATTGCTGGAAGTCCTGTTATTCACCAACACAAAGATGTTGCTTTAGGGATGTTTAAAAACATCTCTCTCTTGGCCGTGATGTTTTCAGCTTGGATCATATTTTTTATTTTGGGTTGGGTTTTTTTCAGCAATAAACTGCAAAATTCATCAGTAAGGGGCAGAAGAAGCATGCCTAGAAGATTCAAAGAAATGAAAGTGAAA
This sequence comes from Coccyzus lansbergi, assembly GCA_033558105.1. Classification (NCBI taxonomy): domain Eukaryota; kingdom Metazoa; phylum Chordata; class Aves; order Cuculiformes; family Coccyzidae; genus Coccyzus; species Coccyzus lansbergi. The sequence goes on along the minus strand of JAUMJK010000072.1, from coordinate 1,722,890 downwards.
TGTAGATCCATGGACCAGTGTTTCAAAGTCAGGTCCTGCTAGTTGTGAGATAAGGGACACATCCCCTTTTTGGTTGCAGGTCGTTATATCATGTGACCCAATACAGAGTCTGGAGTGGACCTGCCTATCGGAAATTAGTAAATTGCCAGGCTGTGGTTCAAGAAAGGGAGAGGGGAAAATACTGTCTTTGTTGAAAAAGCATCAGACTCTTCCTCAGTTATGGCACAGATTAACCTCTTGAAGTTTCTCTTCAGAATGCGGGGAAACTGTGTGCATCCTGGAATACCCAGAGTTGAGGATGGTGTTATAGGAGATCTCCATACATAACCTGAGATGATAAATACCCCACTGCCTAAACCAGCACTACAGCCAGCTTCTGCTTGGACTCTTAGCACATGGGTTGCAATCCCAGAAAGTTTTGCCTATCCTCCCAAGACGAAAGAAGGTGTTCACAGGTCATCAGTGAGGCACAGGGAAGGTTGACCTGCCGCTGCCAACTGTCTGGGATTAAACGGGAGACTTCAATCATTAGTTGCTGCTGCTGGGTCTGTAAGCACCAGATCACAAGCTCATTGCAAAGCTGCCACTAACTTAAGCACGCTACAAATCAGACGGTGAATAAGTACTATGCTCACTCAAAAAGACTGAGTGGAATTTAAAAGACAGGAGATAGCAGCTCTTACCAGGACAGGGCAGAAGCAGATAGCCTGGCTTCCCTCACAGACACATCCTGTACTAGTAAAGGTTCAGTACTTTCACCAAGGATGGGTGAGGCAAGCATGCAGGAGTAACTTTGTGCAGCACCAGAGGTTGGAGTGTAGTTGCAGACCAAAGTCTAGGGATGTTACAGTACTGTCTCTCCATTAAATAGCTGTGAGTTAATTTAAGAGACACAAGCCCTGTTTTTCAACAAATAGGGTGGCTAAATTAATCCAGGCGAAGACACGCATTCAAGCTCTGAAGCAGTTTTTTTCTAGCAATAGTCCCCTCCCCATGAATCTCTGCCATGTGCGCTGAACTACAGTTAAGGCTGAGTGAACAACATGATTTCAAAAGTAATTGGGAAAAGGAGCATGGAAATTGAATGAAGCCCAGAAATATGTTCTGAATCATCACCCCAATCACACCACAGGAGGAACTCAACATCGCCATAAATCAAAATGCATGTTTAAAGCCTTTTTTTAGTTTCTGTGGAGCATTCTCCTGGGGCCCAAGATGGCTGTTGATAGCCAAGAATGCATTACACTGAAGCATCACAGGTCCTGGAAAATCCTATCAAATTTTATGGAAAATGATAACACTCCTGCAAGCTTAATGAAGTGTGGTTCAAGGTTGTTAGGAGTGGTACACCTACCACTGAAATATATGGATGGTACAGGAGAGATGAAACTTTCTAACAGTCCTGTGGTGTTAAACAGGCTAAACTCCCTTTAATCTCCAACGATCATGCACTGATATTCACTCCTAACATGGCCCTGTAACTATTCCGAACTTCTACTGGCTTCAGCCCAAGGCTGCTCTGTAGGACTTTCCAGAAAGGCTTTACTGCTTTACTCATAAGGTAGACCCCAGACTAATCCCCATTCTCATATTTTTCCTTTAAAAAGCCCTCATAATTGTCTGGCAAAAGCACATAGCAAATGCTGACTAGCTCAAAACCTCCACCCTGCCAGAGGTCTCTGCCCAAACCACGGGGTCATTTGTTTTCCTCAGGACCATGCAGGCTCTGTGATGGGGAGCTTTGGCGAAGAGGTGAGTGTGGGTGTGAAGCTAGGCAGCTCAGGAGAAGTGTGGAGCGGTCGCAGAACCAGTCAAAGGCGGGTGCCTGGGCAAACACAGTGTGTGGCCTTGGAAAAAGCCCAGAGAGAGAGGGCTTTTGGGTGGGGGTTTGGCCAGAACAGCAGGGGAAGCTGGGAATGGAGAAACCCTCTCCTGTGGCTTGACTCCTGCTGTGTCACACAGGAGTTTGTCTCTCCTTTGTAAATAAACAACGCTGCTTTGAAAAAAAACACCTAGGCTCTGCACTGACTTTCTTTGTGACTGGAATGACCTAGAAGATTGCGAGTTTTAGGCAGACCCATGGTGGAAGAGGAATAACAGGGTGTTTGTGCAGACAGGCAACATAGTATTATCCATGATGACACATATTCAAAGGGATGTGCAGCAGAAGTTGGCAGTAGAGACAAGTGGAAGAAGTGATAAAATTCTGTAGGATTCATAAGATTCTTTCCCTTCTTGAAGAAATGGTATCTGATGCAGAAATATTCAAGTAGGATGTTCCCCAGTTTTGATTCCTGACTGTAAGTACAGGCAAATTCCTATGCCACCTCATTTTCTTCTGTGTGTGCAGCAAGTTAATGAGGAAGTGTTTGTGTGTGTTTAAGTAGTTAGGCAGTGGGTTGCCACTAGCTTCCTTAATCCAGGTACCTTGTTATCTTAATTAAAAACCAAAATCAGCTTTGATCTCCTACAATTTCATTGCATAACCAGTTTCATTTACTATTGTTTAAGCTCAGTTAGCTTTCCACAGTAAAAAGAATTTGTATTTCACACTGTGCAGGAAGTCCTACTTAAATATTTCCTGGTTTTGATCTCCTTAAAGAGAATAAAATTATGTTCTTGCTTCAAAATTGCATGGCGAACAGATTACTGGGTGACCGGACTTGCCGTATTATAAGCCAACAGGGCAGCGGACTGGACACACAGAGGCCAAAGTTGCTCCATTCTCTTTCTTTAAATGCAAATGTGTCTGTGAAGATGATTCAAAGCTGGTTTTTGACCCACTTTTGTTGCAGTCCTTGCTGGCTCTCCAATCTGGCCCCTCATGTCAGCTAGTGGCAAGCTCAAGTGGACCTTTATCCCCACTTCCCTGTGCTGGGAACACAAGAAGGACTAGCAGCAATGACTCCAGTCACAAGGTGGGGTCTGGAGACCTCAAGCAGCCCTTTCTTCTTCCTGGTAGAATGAGTCTCAGGGGGCTCTTTTGACTGCTTTTGTTGTTCTGATACAGAAGATGTTGGGAACTACCAGGCTGGAGCAGCCCAAGAGCTGTTGATTTTTGCACACCCTGCGCTTTCTCCAAGAGCAGCTCTGGCACTGCACACTAGCCGCCCTCACCGTCTTCAGTGCTGACATGCCCAGGAGCTATTCCATAGAGCTCTGATCGGACCATGAAAGATTTCCCACCACCTTGCCATCCTCCTTTATGGGATCTGCAGACTGTCATGCCTTAGTGGTACAATCGGACTCCTGCCAGAGAAAAAGCAAAATTTATGCTAAGACAATCTGCTGCTTTCCCCAGAAGGCTTAAGGGAGCAAGGGAGTTTGGAGTTTGCCCTGGATGACCCAGGAAAAACTTTTTAGGCTGCTGAGTGGGATTTCAGATAATTTAAGAACAACTCTCTTTGCCCTGCTCCCCAAATACACTCCAGACTGTTTCCCAGAACTTATGTTTCATTTTGAATGCTGTCTCAGGGGATTCACTTGCTGCCAGGTAGTTGTACTCATAGTGTGGCAAAGCTTAATAAGGCAAACAGGACTAACATATTGTCTTGCTATGCGTACCATGTAATCCAGGGAACTGGCTGCCACGTAAAGCACTCGGTTGCCTGTCTCAGATGGCAGAGGGGTTTGAATCACTTTAATTCTCTTCCCTCTTTGGCATGAGGCAGGTAACGACCAGCTGTTTTGACTTTGAGAGTGCCTCTGGTTTCCTGTCCCTGCCTAGCAAGAGCTTTTGGCATTTGTAGGGGTGACCCAGGCACCCCTATTTAGGGGGAAAGCAAGCTGAGCTTTCCAGGTCTGAAGTGTTCTTGCTTCTCATCTTGCTGCTCAGAGGAAGCAGGAAAGAAAATGGTGACACGTTTTCCCCACCAGTTGCCCTACATAAAAACAGAGTTATCTGCTTAAATGGTTGCAGAGTGGCTGAAGTTTGCAAAAGGCTGTCTGCAAGTTAATCCTCTGTGTCTCCATCCATCGATGTCACAGGAGTTTATGAGAAGCCAGAAAGAGACAAAGGATAAAATCTAGCCACTTAAAATGGAAGCCAAACAAACTTCTATTTTGAGTCCTATAATTTTACAGGTTTTACTTCCTTTATACCCTTTCCTGCTGTGTGATAATCTTTGCCTGCTGTTCCCCTCCTCTTTCATCCAATTGGCAGCTTGGTCCTTGTAATTTTCTCTGAAAAGTCCTTCTTCACACACATAGGTTTTTTCTCTTTCTTCCCTGTGAAACCTTCTATTTTCATGCTGGTTTACATGCAGTTAGGATGGTAGCACTCCTGAAGTAGCTCTGGCATGTCAGTGGCCATAGAGATGTTCTGGGTCACACAGCAAGCCTCCTGAGGTGTATTAGCATATGGCTGAGCTTTAATGTGTTAACAAAGCCCAAGACCTACTTATTTTCCTGAAATCACTGCCTGGTATTGCAGGATGTTTGACACTTGGGCAATTAATGGGTAGTAATAAGGGGAAAGCTGTACCTTGGGTGACCCTTGGCAGGGTCCAAGCCATAGACTTGTCTTGTCTTAGCCCTCATTTTGGCTGGTTTTGCTTGTTTCCTGCCTTATTCTAAGGAGACCCTGCAAGTCCTGAGACCCTGTGCAATTGCCCTGAGTGCTTGTCCTTGAAAACAGCCCTAAGCACAATTCAGAGTAGAGTTGGGCCCTTAGGGACAAATATTTGTCCACTGTCTCCCTCTCATGATGAACTCAGATGATGTGACTATACTTCTTTAATCCCATGAGAGTAGTACACTCCAGCATGACTGCAAGAGTGAACTTTTGGCTAAATGAAGCAGGAAAAGCAAGAGCATACACAGCAACTATGTCTGCCTGTACAGCCTACGTAAATGCTATGGGCCAGCTGGACAAGACTGCACGCAAATAAGAAATTTACACAGCTATCTACCTGGCTCGCAGACTCAGACAAGTATCTGCACGTATGAGTTTATGTGCATGCAGCAGACCAAATCCAAGCCAAACACGAGTTATTCCACTAACTCCAATGGGACAGAATTTGTTTGTGCAGTTTCAGAGGCCAGCCTGAGAACTTGGAAAGAATGTTTTCCAGGCATTTGACCAGTTTCTGGGTAATATGAAAGATGGTGTATTTTACAGAGAATTATATAGTTAGAGGCACGCTCTTGCATATGTACACATATGCATTTGATAGCGTTTTGCTTGCTTTTTCAGTTGTTCTGCTTCAATACTACTTTAATTGTAAATGTGCCCTGGAATGTAAGGATTAAGGAAAGTTAACCTGAGTTTTTCAGAGATGAGTTTTTGGCCCATAACATTAGTAGGAGTTTTTTGGGGGAAGGGAGGACATTTTTTGCTTCCCATACGTGGCATCAGCAGTCTTTAGTTCCACTTAAATGTAAAGGAAATACGTTAGCAAGGAGGGAAGTGCCTTGCATTTTTTGAAGTCTGTTATTAAAATATAACAAAAATCAGACAAACGTTTGCTTTGTGATCTAATGAAAGATCCATGTTTTTTGGAGGGCTCTTGGCATCAAAAAGTAATTTCTCCCATATGGTTGGGGTAACTCTATTGTACTAGGGCTCCTGAAGTGGTGGCTCACATTCCTTCTATTTGTTTTCTTGTGGGATGGCAAATAACCCTTCTCCTGAAGGCAGTTCCCTGTGGCACCATCACCTGGGGGCTGGAGCGTGTAGCTGTTGAAAGTAACTATTTTGTGTCCACTGGAATGGCAGATTGAAAAAGCGTCCTTGCTGCTTGGAGAATGAAAGGCAGGTGTCCTCCCTTCTCACAAAGCTCCTGTGGCCTTGGACTGGCAACATGTGTGTGCCTGGGTGGGATGCCCTCTGTATTGTGTGTGCTGGGTTTTTTCTAGTCATCCTAACCTGGCTAGCAAGTGCCCTTGGCTAATGGAAACCAGCAAAGATCCTTTGAAGCAAGGCAGATTTTAATCAGCAAGGAAGCTGCCCTCCTGAGTTAATGTGGTAATATCCCAGCCATCAGAGTGTCCACATGCATGCCTGGTTTACCTCTCTCACTTCACCTCCAGTTATCAAAGAAAGCAGGATGTGACAGTACTGCACTCTCCTGTGGAAATACCAAAGTAAAATCAAGGCTTCTGGAGACAGCTTCTCAAAAGGGAGATTTGAAAGAGCGTGTGTGCTCCCTTCCAGATGCTTTTATCTCTGACTCACCACATGAAAATGCAAGATACTATCAGAAAGAATCCTTCCTTCTTTTCCCGTGTTGTTTGCTTGTTTGTTTCTATATTAATGGAGTTAGGTTAGAGGGCCAAGTAACAGAGGGTGTCCATCCACTGTGCTTCATGTGCCCAACTCCTCTTACTCAAGTCCATGGAAAAAGTAAAACTAGCTCCTTGCTCATCTTGCTATTTCTACATTACAGCTAATGCAGCCATCTTGACTCAAAAGCTTAGATATTTAAAAAAATTAAATTTACTCCAGCTGTGGTACAGTTACCACCTTCTGGCACAGCTTCTGGGAGCTGAAAGAACCCTGCTAGGCACAGCAACAGCTGGGGCTGGGGCAGCTTCTTGGCCAGATGTTGAACATGGGGCAGTCTGCTGCCCTCAGCACTGCTCCTTCCAGCTGATGGGCCACAGACAGAGCCCAGCAAAGCTGAACATCAGTGCACATCAGTTGTTTGATCTAAAGCAACTAAAAGCAGGAAGGGAGAAGGGTATAAGAAATAGCCTAAAAATGTGAGTAATACAGCTTACTGGGATTTTAATTAAGAAAAATCGCTAAATATACTGGGTGAGTTCAAGTCAATAAAAACAGTGGGGAAAGTGCTTTCTTTTCCCCTTCACTGTTATGTTTATTTCCCTCTTCTTTCTTCCTTTAGCTCCATCTGTCAGAGTAGAAAAATAAATGAGTCTCACAAGGAGAAATACAAAGCACAAGGGATGCACAATCAGAATTTCTTAAGGGGAAGAAGTACCTAAAAGCTGTGGAGATGGGAATTATCCAGAACTTCTTATAAGGCACCATTTGTTATGGACAAAAAAAAAAAAAGAAAAAGGAAATTAAAAAACATAGCAAGTAGTTGCAACCACAAAATAAGGTAAGAGAACTGTGTCAGTTTGGCTTTGCTTAATGGCTTTTGCATCCAGAAGCATATTCTTAGGGGAGAAAAGGAGGAACTCTTGGCCCAGAGGTACTCAAACCTACCTGAGGAAGGCAGAGCTGGTGGGTGGGTAGTCGCTGGATTGGCATGCAGCTGTGAACACTCAGTCTTTGGTACCTGCATTGAAGCCTTCAAATGTGCACTCAGCAAGGCTACAGGAACTCATGCGATGCTGTTCTTGCCACACTGTCATAATATAAGTGCTGATTTTCAGGCAGAATTTGCAGGTGAGAGATGGGGTAGGTCTGTGACCCCTCTCCTGAGAGGTAACACCAGTAGTGCTATACTATACACCTGCATTTACTTCTAGGACAGAGAGGATTTGGTGACCTCCTCCAGGCAGAATGACAAATAACCTCCTTCAACCAGAGAAGAGCCCAGCTAAGTCTCACTCTCACAGCATGCAATCGAGCCATTGGCAGCTCATTCTCCTGGCAGCAAAGCTGCACAATGGCCAGTTCATTACTGTAGCAAAAGCGTCCTACAAAAGCTAGAGACAAATAAATCAAAGCATTAGAGTCTCATTTTCTACAGCATTAGTGCTATGATAATTGTGAAATCTAATCCCTACTGGCATCACCAGTCCCAAAGAAGACAGTGCTATGTGTTAAGAGGGTGTTGTCAGAGCCCTTCAGGAATTGTACACAGTGATAAGAAAATCTCCTGTCTCTTTCCTCCTCCTCACCAGCTGTCTCTGCTTACAACAGGTCACCTAATTTCCCATTGGTAATAGACCAGAAGTACAATGGCAGGCATATTCTGAAGAAGCAAGCAAAGATTTCTCCTCAGAATCATTTTGGGAGCACGCAGTTGCTTGAAAGCAGAGAGAGACAGTTGTATTAGAATGACTGTTCTGGTCCCAAAACACCCATTCCGCTTAAATGGATTCATAACAACCGCTTTAACCAGTGACAGGAAGACACTTCTAATTAATCTTTTTTCCCACAGCTGTGAATAGGCTAGAATGAAATTAAGTTATGCACATTTTTTTTTGAGATATAACAACCACAGCAAAGTCTTGAACCCCTCCAGTTTTACCTATCTTTCTTGGATGAATGTATTTGTCCATATCCTGCACAGAAATGGCTAAGAGATATTATCTGGAAGAGCACTGGGCTTGAATTTTTGTATCTGCAAACCTCCACACCCAAATTCAATTCTGGTGCAAGGAAAAGCTTTGCCATTGGCAAGGGACACTGGTCCTCAACAGCTTCAAGCCGATGTAACCTGCATGTGCTACTAAGGCTAACAGCCAAGCTTGCTGCATATACCAAAATTATCTTGCAGTCCTTTTTTCTACCTATAATTTATCCTGTCTATGTGTACAGGGGTTCTCTGTAGCTCCAGTTCTTCCCTGTCTCTATACCTTTTCCCATATTTTTCCTTCAGCTAAAAGCTACCCTTTTCTCTATGTCAAAGAGAAACTTGTCCCAAGGTGCAGCCAAATTTCCTCTACTTCTTCCCCTCCTTCTTTCGAGCCTTCCAGTTTTTTACTCCTCTTTTATCATTCTTCTTTTCTTTCCCTTTCAGGGAGACAAAGTTTCAGACAACACTTGATTTGATGGGTATGTATGGGCCACCATCACTTGATAGCTATGGAGGTTGCTGTGCCTGTTTGCTCTTATGTCTCAGTTATACTCATTGGGCTCTGCTAGATCTCACCAAAACCAATTAGCATGTGTTTTTGAGAGAGTAGAACAGCCACTGATACTCTGGAAGTGATATGTCACAGTGTGTCACAGATGTGCTTTAATACCCAAAGATCAGTGCCTTACTGAGTGCAGTGTTTCGCAAACTCTGACAAGATGATCTCCAAGATAGTAAAAATCACAGAACTTCTGCTGAAGCTAAGGGGTCTCTTTTCACATCAGACCTTCTTCCCATGCAGTTGAAGAAGTAAGAAGATGCAAACTGGCTTAGATAAAGCAAAATCCACTTTTAAAGTGTCACTGAAGCTTTACTCTGTCCCAAAGATTCTTATAATTATCTCTGGAAAAGCTGCTGTTCACTTTCATTCCTTTTCTGGTTACATACACCTGCGGCTTTGCTGTGCATCCTGAAGGATAAGGATGAAACTATCAGCAGCAGGGTGCTGCTTGTTGTAGGCCAGGCCTGCCCCAGCAAAGGTGAGGAAGAAACCATGTGATGGAGACAGTTTTTTTTTGGTGTGATACTTGTGCCTGTGGTTTAGCTTTTGGGCTCGAGGACAACCCTCTGGGTGAAGCTCCCAGAATTCTGGGGTCAGTGGGGTGGTGCACACCAGGAATCGAATTCCATCAGCACCAGGAGGCAAGGTTGAAGATATAAACCTCCCTATTTCTGCCCCAATTTGCCCATATTTCATGAATTATCTGCTTCTGATGTATACATTCCTGGTAGCATACCTTTCTGAAAAAGTATACCTTTGTTTGGTTTGTGCTGCAATTTTGAGGAGTATCCTCCTTACTTGCCAAGAGTAGAGACTGCAGTCTGGCAGAGAGGAGGCTCGTGCTGTGGTTTCCCTGGCACCCTGCTTGGGTTGTTCCTGGGTTTCTGCCATCACCCAGAAGGAAAGGTCATGCTTTGCTCTGCCAGCACAGGGGTCAGGCTACTGGCACCCAGAACCAGTAGCCAAATCATAGAATCGTTTCAGTTGGAAAGGACCTTTAAGATCATTGAGTCCAAGTGAAGACAAAGCGTCACACCATCCCAGTGACTGTAAATATGCTACGTGTCTTTTTATTGTTGTGTCATAGTCACAATGTTCCTTTAATGTAGTTTGTTTAACTGGATGACTTTGGTGCTAAAAATAAGTGGATCTTGCTGTTTCCAGGACAACCACTATCCCAACGGCTTATCTCGTCGCCTCTCCTCTGTCAAAAGGATGATCTAAACAGAGCTGGCCATGAATATTAAAAATGAAGCATGCACTCAATAAAGCATTCCCTGGGAAGATCCCCATGTTTTGCTGCTATATGTTATGCTAATAGGACCGTTGCCTCTCAGAGAGGTGCTTAATTCAAAGGCTGCATAGTATAGGATCAGACTGCAAGTCAGCGGGGATGTAATGTCTGTTTTTCTTCCTTTTTTTTAAAAAAAAAAAATTCAATCTCTTTCTGGTGGTTGGAGTGGATTGCTAGGCAGCACTTTCTGCCTCCAGGCCAGAAATACATAAATTGAAACCTTACACGTGTGTCCTCAGACCACACAGAGGAATGGCTACAGGGTGATGGAGAGCTGCTGCCTAGCAGGTGGCAATTGGTGGCATGGGAAGCCTGGCTGGCTCTGTGAGCGCTGGAGTTCTGGTGCCTCTCACACTGAGCTAAGGAAGAGACAGCTCTCCACAAACCCTTTTGTGTTTTTCTGAAACCCTGGCTGAGTGAAATTCAGTCAGTCTCACTGACTGTAGTAGAGATGGATTGCTATTTGGAGGAGTTAAGGAGATTTAAAAAAGTAATCTTAGCAAGGAAATGTTTGCACTAATAGATGTCTGCATTCTTCCAGCTTTTTATTCTCTATTCCCCCTTTTTCTCATTCTCTCTCAACCACAAAAAAAAAAAAAAAAAAAAAAAAAAGCCGTTAGGAAAAAAAATCAGAAGCCTTAGAAAATCAAAGGGATAATTTTTTAGCCTCTGTAGCTGGAGAAAAGGGAGGAGATAATTTAGCAAACAGCACTGGTTTCCCAGTGCGGGTCGAGTGGAGGCTGGCTGCTGAATAGTAGTGCTCTCACAAGAGCTGGTGAGACCCATGTGCAGCTCACATGTTTTGGGTGAAGCAATTAATTCACTTTTAATCAAACTGTTTGAATCCATAATTACAAAGAAGCTTTTTGTGTTACTGATGCAACATTGAAAGGTCTTGTACAAAGACAACCACCTCACCAAATGCAGCGTAGCTTCACTTAATAGTATTTACTGAAGGAAAATATTAAATGAGTTCTAATGTATTGTCCATTTATTTGTATCTCTGTAGTTATGTTTTTGACAAAACTTGGTACTTAATTGAAGGCACATTTATGCAGTAATTGGCATAAGTGCTGCGAGCAAGTCCCTCAGATGTTGTAAACTGGATAGATTTCATTATCCAGAATTTAATTTTAGTCATATGAGGATCTGGCCTGTTGATAGGAGACCTTCTGAAAGCCATTGGTTGTTTATGAAAGCTGACAGCGAAAGTAACTGTTCAGCTCTTATGCACTGAACCTAGAAATTTTCAAGGTGACTGGCTTGGCTGTGGGACAAGCTACCATTTTGTGAAGCGGGTACAGAAAGCTTCAGAAAATAAGTGGATCCTGAGTTCCTACTGAGACCTATTGTCTACTTCTTAATACTTTGTTGGTTTTTTTTTCTCTCAAAACTGATTCTGATTCCCTATGGCTATTAAATTAGCAGAAATTCCTGTTTCTCTCTCTTTGTTCTGGAAATTTGGCCTATGAGGCGAAGTGACCAGCAGCCCAGCTGAAGTACCTCTATACAAACGCCTGAAGCTTGGCTAACAAGCAGGAGGAGCTGGAAGCTACCGTGCTACTGGAAAGCTATGATCTAGTTGCTGTTATGGAAACTTGGTGGGATGAATCCCATGACTGAAGTGTGGCTATCAATGGCTACAGGCTGTTAAGAAGGGACAGACGGGGAAGGAGGGGTGGAGGCATTGCCCTCTGTGTCAAGAGAGGGATAGAATGTGAAGAGTTGTCATTGAAGAGTAGCCATGAACAGGTTAAAAGCTTGTGGGTCAGAACAAAAGATTGAGGAGCCAACAGGAAACTTGTGGTTGGTGTATACTACAGGCCGCCTGATCAAGGAGAGCCAACTGATGAAGCCCCTTTCCTCCATCTTCATGCTCACAAGCTCCCATCCTACTCAGGGACTTCAACCACCCTGACTTATGCTAGAAAATCAGCACAGCAAGCTGTAGGCAATCCAGGAGACTCCTGGAGTGCATTGAGGATAACTTCTTAGTCCAGCTGATAGAGATCCCTACCCAAGGGTATGCAATACTGGATCTGATGATCACCAATACAAGTGAGCTCATCAATGAGGTCAAGATTGGAGGCAGCCTGGGCTGCAGTAATCATGCACTAGTGGAGTTCAGGGTCCAAAGGGACATGGGACAGGTGAGGAGTATAGTCAGGACCTTACATTTCAGGAAAGCAGACTTAGAGCTCTCCAAGGAGTTACTCGGTAGGACCCCCTGTGACATGGTCCTTGGGTACAAAAGAGCAAAACAGAGCTGGCAAATATTTAAGAATACTTTCCATGAGGCACAATAGTGCTCTGTCTCTATGTAGAAAATCAGGCAGGAAAGGGAAGAGACCAGCGTGACTGAGTCTAGACCTGCTGGTCAAACGCAAGAACAAGAAGACATAGAACAAGCAGGGACATGGAACCTGGGAAGTGTATAAGGACACTGTCTGGTTGTGTAGGGATGTGGTTTGGAAAGGCCAAGGCATAACTGGAGCTGAACTTGGCAAGAGAAGTGAAGACTAAAAAGAAGGGTTTCTACTGGTATTTCAGTCAGAAGAGGAACAGAAGAGGAATCAAGTTCCCCATAACATCCTTCTCTTTAAATTGGAGACATGGATTTGATGGGTGGACTGTTTGGTGGGAAGGAAACTGGTTGGATGGTCTTATTCAGAGAATAGTCATCAATGGCTCAAAGTCCAGATGGAGGTCCATGACAAGTGGTGTCCCTCAGGGATTTGTACTGGGACCAGTGTTGTTTAATACCTTCATCAAGTATGCAGACAGCGAGATTGAGCGCACCCTCAGCAATTTTTCAGATGACACCAAGCTGAGTGGTACAGTTGCCAGGCTGGAAGGACGGGATGTCATCCAGAGGGACCTGGACAGGCTGGAGAAGTGGGCCTGTGTGAACCTCATGAGGCTCAACAAGGCCAAGAGCAAGGTCCTGCACCTCGATAGGGGAAATCCCTGATTTCAGTACAGGATGGAGGATGATGTGATTGAGAACTGCCCTGCACTCTCAGTAGAGTACTTGGAGGATCTGGTTGATAGGAAACTTGACATAAGCCAGCAATGTGAGCACACAGCCCAGAAGGTCAACCGTATCCTGGGCTGCATCAAAAGAAGTGTGGCCAACAGGGCAAGGGAAGTGATTCTGCCCCTTTGTTCCTCTCTTGTGAGACCTCATCTGGAGTGTTGTGACCAGTTCTGGAATCTTCAACACAAGAAGGATATGGAGCTGTTGGAACAGGCCCAGAGGAGGGCTGCAAAGATGTTCAGAGGGCTGGAGCACCTCCCATATGTGGACAGGCTGAGAGAGTTGGAGTTTTTCAGTATGGAGAAGAGAAGGCTTCAAGGAGACCTTCCAGTAACTGAAGTGGGCTACAGGAGAGCTGGGAAGGGACAGTTTACAAAGGCTTATGTTGATAGGACAAGGGGCAATGGCTATAAACTTGGGAAGGGCAGATTTAGACTAGGCATAAGGGAGAATTTCTTAACTATGAGACTGGTGAGGCACTGGTACATGTTGCCCAGTGAAGCTGTGGCTACCCCATCCCTGGAGGTGTTCAAAGCCAGGTTGGATGGGGTCTTGGGCAGCCTGGTCTAGTGGGAGGTGCCCCTACCCATGTCAGGGGGGTTAGAACTAGATGATCTTTAAGGTTTCTTCCAACCCAAACTATTCTATGATTCTATGATCTCTTGTAAATGTAGAGACAGCCTTTTCTTGGTGTATTTCAGCACTTGTGTTTCTAGTCCCAGTCAGAGCTTAGAAAGTCAAGATACAGGAAAAGAAATGCTACCCAAATACTTTAAAATCTCAGAAATGGATCTGTTGTAGTGGTGTTTGGAGCATATAACTCCACAGAGGTGCAAAATTCTCTGGAGTTAATGCATATCTCACCTCGTGGAAAATATCTTGACAGGCTGTGTCATGTCAGAGTAAATAATGCTGAGATGCTTTAAAGAATCTAGAAACTGGATCTGTCTTCAATATGGAAGATCCATATCACACGACTATTCCCACTTATCTACATTGCTGTATTAAAGGATAATACTTCTGAAAGCGATTGCCTCAGTAATGCATGTCTGGGGACCCTAAAAGAGGTAGTCCCTGGTACAGGGTCTCAAGGGAAAGTGGTTAATATGGGCTAAGCTGAGAGGGAGTTCACCTCTTTTTATTTACATTTTATTCACATCATTATATGGTTGAACTTTATGATCTTAAGGGCCTTTTCCAACCTAAACCATTTTGTGTTTCTCTGTTTTCAGGTGGTTGGTGGAGAGGCATAAGGAGTGAAAGGTATAGACATGCCGTGGATGACAGTCGTCAACTCTGTGAACACAGAAGTGTCTTTTAAAATGCAGGCAAAAATTTCTGGTGCCATTTCCACGACTATCAGTGAGATTTTATCACATCAAGATTAGAGGGAATTTGATCCTCTGTTTCTACTGTGGCTGCAGGGCCACGACAGAAAGAGACACATACACATGTACACACATGCACACACACAAGCACATGTATACAAGTGAGTGTGTGTGTATATTTATATATATGTATATGAATGAATATTTTTATGCACATACAAATGTAGTCCCGGCTAGGTTGTAAGAGCTGGTCAGTTTCACAAAAGACCAAGTAAGTGAGAAAGGAGAAAAGAGAAGACAAAAGGGGAGAGTACATAAAGCTTATTCTGCCCCTTCTGTCCCTTTCCCTGATTCAGACAGACTCAAGGCAGCCTGTGTTCCCCCCTCACTGAGTGAACACCCTGTTCCCTCAGCTGAGGTATTTAAAAAGCCTTCTTGCTTTTTCAGAATTAAGGGAAGAAAAGCAGATGTTGAGCTAAACTGACAGCCCTTCAGGAAGTCTTAAAATCCCCCCGAATTTTTTATAGAGGAAACAAGGTTTGTAATTAGTGAATTTCAGCAGGTTAAACAGTCCAACTGCTATTAATGCAATTACAGTCAGGATCATGATAGTTCTAGTGTCTTCTTTGATAGGAATGGTTGGACTCGATGATCCTGTGGGTCTTTTCCAACCTAGTGACTCTGTGATTCTTGAAAACTCAGGACTCCATTTCATTAATCCATGCAGTGCTTTTTAAATATTGTTTCTAGAATTTAGCAATAGGAAATGTAATACATGGATTGAAAATCCTGCTGGGATGACCCATATGCTCTGAGTATGAGCGTATGTGTGTCTGGGGTGGGACAAGAGGATTTTTACCAAGGTGCAGGGCTGGGTCCAGCCCTGTTCAGTGTCTTTATCAATGACCTGGATGAAGGCATTGAGTGCACCCTTAGCAAGTTTGCTGATGACACTAAGCTGAGTGGAAGCGTTGATCTGCTGGAGGGTAGGGAGGCTCTGCAAGAGCCTAAGCAGAGATCTAAACAGGCTGGACTGCTGGGCAGAGACCAATGGCAGGAGGTTTAACAAGGCCGGATGCCAGGTCCTGCACTTGGGGCACAACAACCCTAAGCAGTGCTACAGACTGGGAGAAGACTGGCTGGAAAGCTGCCTGGAGGAGAAGGATCTGTGAGTGTTGGTCAATAGCCGACTGAACAAGAGCCAGCAGTGTGCCCAGGTGGCCAAGAAGGCCAATGGCATCCTGGCTTGTATCAGAAATGGTGTGACCAGCAGGCCCAGGGAGGTTATTCTTCCTCTTTACTCAGCACTGGTGATACCGCTCCCTGAATACTGTGTTCAGTCCTGGGCCCCTCACCACAAGAAGGATGTTGAGGCTCTGGAGTGAGTCCAGAGAAGAGTCACAAAGCTGGTGAAGGGGCTGGAGAACAGAACCTATGAGGAGTGGCTGAGAGAGCTGGGGTCGTTTAGCCTGGAGAAGAGGAGGCTGAGGGGAGACCTCATTGTTCTCTATGACTACCCGAAAGGAGGTTGTGGAGAGGAGGGAACTGACCTCTTCTGCCAAGTGACAGGGGACAGGACAAGAGGGAATGGTCTCAAGCTCCACCAGGGGAGGTTCAGGCTCAGCATAAGGAAACAATTCTTCACAGAAAGGGGTCATTAGGCAATGGAACAGTCTGCTCAGGGAGTGGGTTGATTCACCTTCCCTGGAGGTGTTTATGGTGCAGGTGGATGAGGTACTGAGGGGCATGGTTTAGAGATTGGTGGGAATAGATGGACTCAATGATCCAGTGGGTCTCTTCCAACTGGGTGATTCTATAATTCTATGAACACATAGCTTGATGCAACAGAGCAACAGCTTCAGCAAAGTCACCATAGCAACTTAGATACTCCAGTGTGTCAAGTAGTGCCTACACATAGGTGCTGGGTTACTGTACCTGACAGGAATAGTTTATAATAATGAGAATATGAGACTACATTGGTCTAGTAATACTGCTTGTACTGCAAGAATGCATGTTGTCCCTCTGCACCCTCCATATCATAGGTACTAAAAAAAAACCCCAGTAATCTAACAGGTTCTATTCTTTCCATCTAAATTCCCCTTTTTAAGGGTAAGGGCTGATCCTTTGAATATTTCAGCTTCAAGTACCAAGCAGTAAATGGGTGTCTACCTCAAGCTGCAGCCTTACCTGCTACCTGAGCAGCACTTTGTGTCCTTTCCATCCAACTACTTGTTTCTGCAAAACCTACGTGAACTTCTTATGCTCTCTGAGGCTTGGGTTAAGCTGGGCTCAAGTGAGACTATGGGTTAATGCTTACAGGCAGAGAGACAGACAGGTAAAAAACGGTGAGCTTTGCCTTCAACTGCAAGAACTCTTGGGATACAACAGCTTTGTCTCTCAGCTGTTCCCAGTATCAGCGTGTTTTATTCCTTATGAGGTTCAGGCCACCATCCATTACTTCTTCACACCCACTGTCCTTTACAGCAAAATAAGCTCTGAGAAGCATTATCAATGGGTGGCTAACATCTGGGTCTAGGGCTTCCGTGCATTTGGGGTTTGTGTACTGACTGTGTTGCTGATGTGATTTATAGTGTTTACTATTCAGTTTGAAATGCCAAAGACATCCATCAATCTATACAAAAAGACCATTCTACCCTTTTCTCTCTTCAAATCACATCTGAAGAGGTATTTTTCGGCTGCTAAGTATACAAACCAATAAAAAAAAAAGCAGGGGCTTTTTAGATTAAAAAAAGGATCATTAAGATCAAAGTACATACATCATAAAAACCAGGCTGCCTTTCTTACAAAATACAAAAGAAATGTTACATGCACTTATTATGTTTTACTAATCTCAGTTGAATATTGTAATGAGCTTTTTTCTGTAAGGAAATCTTTCCTTAATATGCTTGATTTTTTAAAATACTTTTCTAACTTGTGAAAACTTTTATCTTAGTGCAGTCAGACAAGTAGGTAGAAAGAATAATTGGGTTTTTAAAAATTTCTTTGACTACTAAGTAAAGACATTAACAGATAAACTCGTCATTGGGATAGAGATACAAACAACATTTCCTAAGCTAAACAAGAATAGAAGTGAGTACATCTGCATTTCAAACATGTCAGGGAAATTACTGTGGAAGGACTGTGGTAATTCTCATTCCTGTGAAAGGGCAAAATGGAAATTGCTGTCTTGCTGCTCACGCGCATCACCTAGCACAGCAGGATCTTGGTCCTCACCTAGAGATTCTGAAAAGCTACCAAGCAAATAAATATTCGTTGCCGCTTCTGTTCATTTTCATGTAACAGCTTTCATCCAAAAGTTTTTAAGGGTTATATCCAAACCACACAGTGGAAACATCCTACAGGGAAGGTACTCTAGGTGTCCAGAACCTTAAACTTCTAGACTGGGAGGTGGGTAAAATGTGAAACTGTTATGTAACCAATGTGTTTTATCTTGTGGTGAGTGGTCTGGCCAACCTGGCTGCTCCTGCTGTGGCTGTCCAACCAGGACCAGCAGATGTAAGGAGTGTGCTTTCTGTGTGCTGCTGCAGGTCTGGTCACTCAGAAATGACCCGAGGTCATAGCTCTGCCCCTTATACGTCCAACAGAAGTTTGATATTGATTAGACCAGTTTTCAAATCCAGAACAGCACTGCTGAGGAAAGGACCTTCTACAGATAAAATTCCTCAGACTTGACTATAACTTCACTGTGCAGTATATAGAGAGAACCCCAAACAGTTCCAAATGCAGCAATGTACCTGCTGCATGATTAAAGTGGAAACTTAATAACAAAAGGTTGATATTACATTGCTAATGAAAAGCATCTTTTTCCTTTAAAAGTTGCAAAACACAAAAACCAATTGCCTAATGAAATCTGGAGGCTACCTATTTGAAATGCCAAGGTTTTTTGTGCCCTACATGGCAACTACCTGGCCATTCTTCCTTAGAAGCTTAGAAGCACAGTAAATTTCCCAGCAGAGACCAAATTATACCCAGCCAACCAGGATAACATAGCCATGATGACTAAGCTGTGTGACCACAACAACACTTAGTTGCTGGCAAAGGGGAGATTGCCCTTTCCTCCTCCTCACCAGGTTTGCAGTGTTGGTGTGGGATGTGGATATGGGTGCCTGAATGCTCCCACTATCTTGGTAGCTATGTCGACCTTGCAGAGTTGGCTTGCTGGAGGATGGTTGTGGGTGATCAGGTGCATGGATCAACACTGGAGATATGCTGTACCTTAATGATTCTGTAGGGGAGCAGGGACAGGAGCTAATAGTGTGTTAAAGACCTGGTGTGCCCCTGGTCCAGCAACTGGGAAACCAGAGTGTGCACTTAGCCTGTCATCACATACTGTGACTCATACTGTGGTGAGGCAATTGGAACGTCAGGAAAAAACATTCTTGAGAAAAGCTTTAAAGATATGCCCTGTGATCAGATGAGAGTCCCCGAACCTTGCCGGACTGTGGTGGTAGTGTCCTACTGCACATGC
The DNA here is from genome assembly GCA_033558105.1 of Coccyzus lansbergi. Taxonomy (NCBI): domain Eukaryota; kingdom Metazoa; phylum Chordata; class Aves; order Cuculiformes; family Coccyzidae; genus Coccyzus; species Coccyzus lansbergi. Next base: position 1,703,967 of record JAUMJK010000072.1, on the reverse strand, counting down.
TGTCTCTGCATTAAAAGGGAGATGTGAAGGAGGTCAGCGGTGTGCTTTGTCATTCTAAGGAATCTGTGAGATTTTGCTTACTCACAAGTGGTGCAGATGAAAACAGATGGTATACACGTGCCTGTGGTGTGTTCAGGCCTATTGGCTATTGATTTGGGAAAGTGCATGTTTCCAGATGTCTGCAAGTTCTGGTATGTGTGCTACAAGCCAAAGGTACAATGGTGGATGAGGTGTCTGTTTTTAATGCAAACATTTTTCCTACTTGTGTCGTGCCAGGCTGCATTGATAGTTTTAATCATCACTAGGTAAGAAAGCAGGTGGTTAAAGTCTTGTCACTTTATTGGTTTTCCTGAAATTGAAAGGAAAGAAAATTTAGCAGACCAAAATCTTTTAATCTGAAGTGAAGGGGACAAGTTAGTGAAAGAAAAGCAGTTGTTTAAAGGTGTGAAATTGCTGAAGAGAGCCAGGTTACAAGGGGTTATCCATAGATGTGGCCAAGTTAAACAAGACAAGCTGGTGACTCAGCGAGGCCTCACCTCCAGTGCCATTCATAAACCCAGCCTGTCCTGGGACAGACACAGCAGCTTTGATTATGTCCTGTTTAACTTGGCCTTTGGATGACTAACTCTTCCAAAAGCTGGCTCTTCAGGTAAGTATACACCTTCAACTATCTGACATACTTACATAGATGCAAAGTACTCTTCTATTTTATTTCTTTGTGCTGCCAGCCTGCATCACTGGATTTGGAGTTGTTCTACCAGAGGCAAGCATGTTTCTTTCTGCAGAAGACAATAAACCCAGCAGTGACTAAGCTGTCAGACAGACTCGAGGAAAATAAAGTAGAAGTCCCAAAAGTTTCATCTCCTTTGTAGCCTGTGGGCTTTAGCTGGAATTTGGAAGAGTGTCAGAAAATTACAAAAAACTCCAACTTTAGGGTTCATCAAGCCTGAAAATTGCATCGGATGCTGCCTTGTTGGGAAGGGCAGTACTACTTCCCTAGGGCCACTGCTCAGGTTTCTGGATATCTGTCCCCTAGGAAAATCCACTAATGCTTCAGAATGAGGATGCTGAGATACATCTGTGGGCACTGATGATAAAGTGGACCATGATATTCCTCTGCTACTAAGAACCTAGAGCATGTTTGACAATGACCTGGATGCCACAGATCAGTGGTATCTGTCAGGTAGGTCCTAGCTTAGCAAATAAGTTGTTTTAGCACTCTCCTACATGCCTTAAACTGCCATGGCAGTGATAGGAATAATCTTTGATCCACCTGGATGCTGGGTTTGGAAACACCAACTGGCTTGGTATTGGGGTCTAGGGGTGGCTGGGGAGGACTCCAAGGCAGCCCTGCCTGCTGAAGGCAAGTCCTTTACAGACTCCTGCTCCTTTCTTTGTCTTCATGGGGACATCTGTGAGCTGAAAAGTGACTTAGTATCTATTCATGCAAGGTACTCCTTCCCTAGAGGACAATGTAGCCTTCTCAGCCAGAGCCAGGTGCGATCAATCCCCTTTCCTCTGGGAGGATTGGAGAACAGGAGCTGAAACCCACCCCTGCCGAAATGCACTGGTCAGTGAATCACCACCAGTCACCTCTCATTGTGCTTGTGGAGTGAGAAATGACAACCCCAGTGCAGCCCCACTCTTCAACAAGGCTGGGAGATTGCTTACACAATATGCTGCTGTTTGGAGAGGGCTGTCCTCTATTGTGCTGTGGCAGTCAGTGTCCATCCTGGTTTGCAGATAAACCTGCAAAGGGTGACAGGAGGCACTTGGAGGTGCAGCCTGCAGGCAGCATGAGGGATGCAGCTGATTACTAGAGGGGTGCAGTGGGAGCAGCAGAGAAACCTCAGGGCTGTTTTGATAAGGTGAAGAATACATTCCCCCATGATAAATGGAAAGCCCTTGGCCACCTTTGGCTTGGTGTCATGGAGCTCCATGCTGGAAGTGACATAACAGTGAGATAAAATACAGCCACCCCAAGGGCTCTGTCAGAGCATGCAGAGCTTGATTTGAAGGCTGCTGTCTCCTTGCTCTGGAGCAACCTAGTATTTATGCTAGAGGCAGACAGCTGTAGATAGCACACAAAAACCCAGGACCATGATGGGAACTGCAAAGGAAGCAGTTGCCCCAGACTTGCTGTGAGGAAAGGAGCAAATGCCCTCAGTTCTGCTCTGAAGCCCAGTTTGCCTGCACTGGATTTGGGCCATACTCTGCATGCAACTAGCTCCCCTCTTCCACACTTCTATGATGATTTCCAGATCACTCTTTCTATGACTTAATCAGCATAGGTACCGTTCTTGGCTAGGAGGGTTCATCTACTGCAGGGTGTTCCTGTAACTGAAAAGCTTGAGGACAGCATCTTCCTGCAACCCTTCTCCTGTGTCATCTTCAGATCCCTCTGCCCACGCAATTTTCAGGAGTCCACTGAGGACCAAAGAGGGCTGAGAGCTTAGCTGCTTTGGAAAGTAAGTCACTGTGCCACTTTTGCTAGTGACTGCCATTTAGCCGAGAAGGGACCCATGCTGAGCTGCAGGGACACCGGGTGTGGGCACAGGAATGAAAGGACAGCAATGTCTCAGGCAGTCTGGAAGGCAGCAGTCCAACATTGCAAGGACCAAACTAAAAGAAAACAAGTAAATAAAAACTATTGCTTTGGCTTGAGCCAGGAACCCACGACAGTAAACAGAGAAGGCTGGAAAGCCAATATATTCAACCCCGGGGGAACTGGCTTTGCTTGAGCAGAAGAGGGAAGAAATGCGAATAGAACAAAGAGTAAAGATGAAAGCCATTTATCGCAAGCACAAACCATCATGGACATGATTGGCAGTTTACATATTACATTTTATAGCATTCCTCTTCCCCTCCCTCCATATTTTCTTTCTCCCCATTTCTCTGCTGACAGCTCACATGCACACCTTGCACTGCACAAATAAGCACTCTGCTCCTCCCTCACATCCTGCTAGGACTTTGAGCCAGTCCTTTCCTGGGTTCACACCACACCCCACCACCCCGGCTGCATTTGAGGGAGACAGCAGGTCAAGGTCTGAGTTGTCACAAGTCCACTGAAAAGATTTCCTGTTATGTGTCCAAAAAAAACCCCAGTCTCTTTCCTCTGGCTTATTTGCTTTTTATTGAATCTGGTCAAATCAAGATTTCCCCCTCCTCTTTCTTTTCAATAAACAATCAGCCACGAGTTGACTTGATTATGAGCTGCTGATGCAGCATTGTTGAATCCAAGCCCTGTCTGTATGTTTTGGCAAAAACAGTGCTATTTTCATCTAGGATATGAGGTGGCTTGCCAAGAGGCTCAGCTTTCTCAGTGGTCCCACGGTGAGTTAGAGGCAGTGCTCCTGCTGGCTGCCCCAGCAGCAGGACTGGGTCCCAGGTTTGCACAGATCAGCACTAGCACTCCTGGCAGGACTTGCAGCACTTTGCTGATCCTCCTATTGCCTGCATTTCTGCTTTGCTTTCCTCTCCATGGGTTATAGACTAACCTGGGTGGAGAGGTGACTGGAAAAAGCTGGCTTTCCTTGAGCAGGGTCACACAGAGAATCCGTTGAGGCTTCTTTTGTCCTAATAGTTAAAATTGCCTTGTTTAAATAAAATACCACTGTAGGTTTGCAGACTTGGTTAACTATAGGTACCAACACATTGTGTTATGAGTGCTTGTGTGTGTTGGAGATTCCTCTTTGGAGCAAGGGCTGTGGTCCTTCGCATGCTAGGCGCTGAACTGACCCAGAGCAGAGTCTCTGCAGAATCAGATACACCAAACAGGGGCAGTGCAAGGAAAACATGTGCTGGTTCTGGCTGTTCTGAGGGCAGCCACTTGGCATGTCAGCTCCTGAGCAGGTTTTTTTTCTCCTCCCTGACACATGTAGAGCCTTTCACCCCTGTGGCTGGTGTATGTTCCTGGCATAGGAGCTCTGCAAGCCCCAAGCTGTGTCAAAGACAAGGGGCATGGCTTTATACTAGTTCTGTAGCAAGGCAGGTGTCCTCCAAGTCAGTTTTTACACACTCAGACAACACAGCCTTCATGTGTTCCCTCTGTTTATAAGGTATTTATTTCTTTGCAGAGCAATGGTATATCTCCACCCCCAATTCTTCTCTTGGGCCACTTGTGCTTTTGGTGTCTTCTTTTCCTCTTGCTGCTTTATTTTTGATGCACTGCCTCCCATGTGGGTATGTGGTCAAGATATGTGAAATACAACAGTGAACAGACAGACATGCAACATTATGTGGACTCCAGTTTGGGCATAGTGACTTCCCACTTCTCTAAAACAACCGTTCTGCAGAAGTCTCTTCTCCCCAGTTGGAATGAAAAGCTTGCTCCCTCATATGTTGATAACACACAGCATTTGCAAACTGACTGTCTCTGCCATTCTTTTTGCTTTACAAATCCCCTTTATTGTTTTGCCCTTAGCAACGCTATAGGGAAAAAGGCACCTGGGGTGCTTTGCAGTGGGCAGGGCTGGTAGCTAGAAGGTGTGGACAGTGGCAAACCTTGCTGATGGAGGGGTGCCACCCTCAGTGAAGCTCTACAGGGGTGGCTGCGCATACATGTACCTGCATGTGAACAGCCAGCTATGCCAGAGACTACCTGGGCCCAAACTTGTACCTGCTTCTCCTCTTGCTGAATTCCAGACGTGTTACGTGTCCTGCAGAAAAGAGAGACTATTTGTGCCACAGGCATAAATAAATCCACCAAGCATTTGCAATAACACAGGTTGATTAGGACATGAGCTCAATTCCACTTCGTCCAGGGACAAAAAACTCCTGCTGCCTCTGATAGAGCTGGCTGGGGGCCTCAGTGGGGTGCTGCTTCAGGGAGGGACACAAGGATAAGCTGACTAGAGAAAAGTGGCTGTGTGCCCTGCAGGCCCTCAGCAGCCTGGGGCAGGTTAGGCTCTGAGCACTGCTGGGGACAGCCATACAGGGTGTGAGGGGAGGTGCGTGGTGCAAAGTGGCAGCACAGACTGCGGCCCTCTTACACTACACAGCAAACATTCTCCTCCTCCCTCTTGCAGGCCTGATTCACCCAAGAGAGAAGTATTACTTTCCCTCGTACACTTATGCTTGAGGACAGATGGGTAGAAATTGGTGTCATGACAGAAGCCTGATGTTGCTTCTTTTTTCATCCTTTTCCTCTTGCATCACACCCGTAGCTCAAAGGTCAGCAGGGCACCTACCTCCCAGAGGTACCAGCTGAGAGAAGGGCCTCCACACCCCTCATAATACTGCTCCACCTCCCAAGAGACCTCACACCTCTAACCTGCTTGTGACACTGAGGGCAGCAGCCAGACTGCCTTGCTCTGCCGGGTGTGACCCAGAGCATCTGGTTGGCCATCATCTCCTCAAGGGCAACTAGTTTTGTGTACTTGACAGTAGCATCATGACTTGCCTTCAGCATGGATTTGCTGATCACCTTGCTGCCCTAGCTGTTTCCACCCAGAGGAACTTGTCCTGACACCTGCCTCAGCTTCACTTTGTTTGGTGTACTGCCATTCATCATACTGCAATGACACTGCGGAGACTGAGATTTGAAGGCAGTTTCAACTAGCTGTAGTTTTCCACCCTGTGCGTGCAGCTCTTAATAACATGAGCTCACTTATTTTTATGATTTGCTTTCTGATTTTAAATATGGATGTGTATGATAACTTGTAAGGAACATTTTATTCACCAAATGCTGTCTCTTTTCCTCTTGCAGATTGTTTTAAATAAATGTCTCTTTTTTTTTATGCTTCACTGAATGCTGTTTCAATCTGTTTCCCTCTGTCGCTTTACTTTACACACTTTTTTCCTAGGGTACATGTAAGTTGTCTCTCAGCTCCTTGTATTTCTGTCTGCTTATACTTCTATCTGCTGATCACACAAAAAGCTTGAGCCATTGCGCATTTGTACACTGAGACAAACACACTGGCATCTCTTCTTGTGTGCAACCTTAACTCAGTAGGAAGCTGTGGCTTGTAGGTTCATGGAAGACATGCAAAGCAATTACCATTACTATCAAAATAAATTTGAAAAATTATATAGTCACTACACATTTAAAAATATACATTGTTTTCCTGTATTTCAAAGGAAGGGTATGGCACAGATATTTTTAACATAGGCCACAGTATGCCACCAAGCAGCACCTGCACAGAACTGATATGACTTGGTAGCTGGTGTCCTCCCTTAGAAATACATCTCTAGTGGAATTTATTCATTGACCTCAATATGCACATACTGTAATTATCAACAGCTGAGCTATGGTCAGTGGAGGGAAGCGGGCATTTCTGTGCACAGGTCACCTGAAACACCTCTAATGTTATAGGCAGGTAAATCGTACTTTTGTGATGTCTACTTCTCTCTCAGCTCTGAAGAGACTGCTGAGGTCAAGCTCAGCCATAGCATCGCTAATCTCAAAATATAAGTCATGTGATTTTATTCCTGGTCTTTACTGGAAGACTTTGGATGATCCCAAACCTGTGACATTCAAAACCTCCCTTGTTTTTCAAATCTGTCCTTTTTAAACTTCTTTACTGGCTGAGTGACACTCTAGTGGTTTGGCTGATTCACCACTCCGCTGGATATTTTCCAGCATGAAATTGCTCTTAGCCAGTGATGAATGAGTTTTCTGCCTTAATTCTGCCAGAGCAAAGGGCATGGCTACCATATGCACCACTACTTTCCGAGTATGATGGATATGCGTTTTTACAGAAATCGTGATTACCTCACCTTCCTTGACCTTGGAACTGAACCCCTCACAAGTAGTTTTCAATTTAATTTACTTTCTTGAGGAAAAAAATAAGGTGGCAAATCAAGTGTGATTTTGTTACAGTGATTTTAAGTTGGTGTAAGATACACTGGTGAGATATGATGGGCTGCATGGCCAGGCAGGGTATCAGAGAATTGCTGGATAAGCAGGGAACGCAATGGCATTCCTGTGCTTCCAGCAGCACTGGCCTTCAGATGACTTTAGGTACAGCCATAGGGCTACTTCCATGGCTAAAGCTGTTTTGAAATTGAGCTGATTTTACAACTTCTGTTAGACTGTGCACATTGCTGGCTCTGGCATGATATTTTAAAAACAAAACGGGTTTTTTGTTGTTGTAACAACAGCAGAACCTAGTAAAACAAAGGAAACCAAAGTCCTCTGCTGTTTACGGACAACAGCTCTTGTACAAACTCTAGGTGAGATTGTTGCCCCTCAAAGCAGGAAGGCAGACCTAGAGTGGGAAGAAAGCAACTGAAAAAAGCAAATCCAGACTTGATACATAACCTGGCTAAAGATTTGAAGATCTCAGATCTGTTCTTGGCTCAGCTGCCAATGTTGTATGTAACTGTGGTCATCATTGATGAAGAGGGGGCAAATTTTTAAGATGTTTACGGAGCCTGACCTGAAGTCTGAGGCAGATGTCTCTATGTTTGCATGTAGAAAACCTTATCCTGGAGGAAGTTAGTATAATATAACCAGTAAATGTGGCTGAGGGTGGGCACACAGGGCTTATGCTATGACTCTAATATCAGCAGAGGGTTTCTCATGCTTCAAAATGCATTTACAAGGGCTTTGCATGGAACAGGTGTTAAAATACAGATGCCCTTTCAACTTTCTTCCTACAAAAATTAACTGTAGGGGTCCAACACACAAGGGAGGGGTTTTTAATAGCTACAAGCAACCAAGATTTTAGTTTACTGCAGCAGAAATGGGAAAGAAGAGGAGGTTGGAGAACAGGCAAGGAAGGAACTATGGATCTGAAGGCTCTTGGCATACTATCATGATAACATAATGGTGTTAACAAAGCCCTGAAACCCATCCTCACCTTGTAACTGGGGGCAGATTTGTAGGACATGTTTATGGTTCTGGCCAGCCTATGTTGTTTATGGTGTGCTTGCTGCAGAACTTTGTGCAGGGGCTTGGTGTCCCTCTATTGCAACAACATGTCTGGGGATCCCTGGCAGAAATTCTGGGTCCCGTACTGGCACTTCAAAATGTCATGAGTGGGTTAAGTATCATGCTGCTCATTTATGTTCATACACACAATGGTGAACTTACACATACACTGAGTTATGCTCAGTGATTTCACTACTTGTCCTCAGCCCTAAAACTAGGAAGTCCCTAGGACTGAAGAAAAACTGGGGCCTTCCAGTCAGTTAGGAGATGTGTTTCTGAACAGTGTGGCAGGTGCTATCACATCCTCAGCTGCGCCAGGAGATTGGTAAAAGCATACATTCAGCGAAGAGTTCAAGAGTTTATAGCAGTGGTGGGTGACTTCCAGAAGCTTGCATGAAGAGTTTGGAGGTGAAACCTCTCTGTACTCGGAGGCTGAGTCAGTGGGGCCAAGATCTTGGTCTTTATTCAGAGTTGTTCAAAACTCTTGGTCAAGAAACATGAGTGTTCATCATATAAAAGGTCTTCCTGCTTGGCTGTCCAGTGTTTGCAACTTTCAAGAGTCTGGATGTTCTGTAGATAGAGTTCCTGTATGGGAATGACACCTTTTGGCTCACATCTGTGGCTGTCCTAAGGAGCTGCAAGGGTGGGAAAAAGACTTGAGTGATGAGCAACCAATGTAAACTTAAGTTAGATGAGTTTAGTTGATTTAATCCACTATTGGACCTAGTCACGTTAATATGAGGAAGTTTCTTGAAATATCTTTGCTTGCTTTGCTCTCTCCTTAACCAGTGATATGAATGCCAAATGTATCCTCATACTGAATGCCAACCACCACCACAGACAGAACTGTGGACTGATTTTATCACCCCTGACCACTGGCTTCCCAAACAAGAGCCTGCTCTCCAGGGATGAGCCTCTAGGGGTTTCTAAGGAAGGGAGCAGGAAAGAACATCAACACCTTATGCCAGCTGTGCAACTTGTACTAACTCAGGTATTTTTGTTTTAATTGGCGCTGAGCTGTGTATAATCAATACTCTTGTTTAGATGAGGCAGGAGAGGAAGAATTTGTAAAAAGCCCTGTTTAACTAAGGATGGACCAGCTAAACATCTTTCTCATGAAAACTCCAAATGAGCAAACAAGGCAAGAGCAACAATCCGATTTTCGTGCAAATTCTTTCCCTTCAAGAGGAGTGCATGAGCATAAACGGAGATTAGTGGCTAATGTTCACTTGCTATCCTAGACATCACAAACCACTTTTGAAACGCTGCTGCAAAGCATTTTTCTAACCAGGACTTGTCCCTTCCACCCTTTCCTCTGCAGGTTAGTGCTATTTTCTGGCAGAAAGGGAATTTGATAGGAATGGTTGGACTCAGTGATCTGGTGGGTCTCTTCCAACCTGGTTATTTTATGATTCTATAGCCTCTTCTGAATTAAGGCCCCCATCCTCTAGAGAGGAGCACAAAATACTCTCATTGCCACAGAGGGCTCAATAGAAGCAATAAAAAACCCAAATAACTTGCTAGAGATTGTACAGGGAAATAGCAGAAAGCTTTGAAATAATACCCCACATCCTATGCCCTCTCAAAAGCTGCTTTAAAGCTAGGCTAAAGGCATCTCCCAAACAGCTCACAGGGTATATTTGCTTATTCTGAGATGAGAGGGTGGTACAGTTTTACAGCTCCAGAACTTCAGCACTTGCAGGCCAGGCCTGGTATTTGTGTGGTGCCAAGTCCATCCATGTCCCCTGTGCATATCTTCATCTCGGGGCGGGTGGATGGGGTCCTGGGGGACATGGTTTGGTGTTTGATAGGAATGGTTGGACTCGATGACCCGATGGATCCCTTCCAGCCTGGTTGTTCTATGATTCTATGATTCTATGATTCTATCTCCTCCACAGACTGCAAACTATTTACCTCCCTTCCAAAAGCAATACTTGCAAGGTTGGTGAAAATCTGTAATGAACTCCTGATTAAGTTGTTTTAGGAATGTGTTGCTTTTCAAGACTCTCAATCTAGACACCTTACTGGGAAATACAAAGTGACATACACATTAAAAAAGCTGAATAAATTTGTTGTAGGTACTAAATGGTAATAATGCAATATTTAATTCTTATTGAGAGGAACAGGAAGTTATTCCAAAGAGGTGTTTCCAAGCATCTTGTTCATCTGCTTGATTCTGAATACAATTTGCTGACCAAACATGTATTTTTCAACTGGTAGAAGAATTTTTACTATGTGTGTAATAGAGAAGTACTTAAACAGTCACAGGAACAGGCGCACTAATGATGATGACTTCAGTCAGTCCTGAATATGACAGCTCCTCCATGCCTTCTGCTAGCAGAGTGGCAGGGAATGAACTGCTCCCCAAGCCAGTTCATGACACTGTGGGCTTGCTGGGCCACATAGGGACAGTATGAAGATGTCATTCATGGAGTACCACACCAAGTATTGTCCTGGAGATCAGTGTTAGGACTGTGGCACTGTCCACGGGCATTTGTGGCCATAGATTTGATCCACTTGCCCTGGATTTTAACTGGCACAGCCAGTGCATCAGGGATACTTTGACTGCAATGTGCAAGCAGAGACAGGGCTCCATAACCATCATGGGCTTTTGTTTCTGGCCTTTGTTCCTTATGCCTTCAAAGGACCTCCTGGAAACTGAGGGCAGCAATTTCTCCCCTTCTCTTCATCTCCAGCTGCAGCTGGAGAAAGAAATTGGGGGTGGTGTGCTAAAATCTGAGGCTTTGGGCAGGTTTTTAATAGGTTTGTTGCTGTTACAGAGCCGTGTAGTTTGAATGTTTCCTTCTTCTCCTGCAGATGACATCATCTAGTGTCATGAAGGGGCTTTTCTGTCTTCATGGTGTAGCAGCCAGCACTGGCTGGATCCAGTCCCAGGGGAAGCAGGTGCTTGCTCCAAGCAGCCTCTCCCTTAGCTGGGGTGCCAGCAGCCAGTGGCTCCATGCTGCTTTTCCCTTTGAATCTCAATGAACATCGTGGGGTGTCAGGGGCAGGTGGGATGCACTGATTACTTGGGTCCTTGCTATCTAGGGGCATGACAGGCAGTTTATTTCCCCCTCTCCTTTCATACTCACACAATGCTTTACACTGATTTCCCCTGCACACGTTTATCTGCAGGCAGGGTAACAGAGCGGAGCTGGGGGAGTCTCTAAGGCTTTTATAGGGGTTTGGTATTGCTGAGCTGTGAACACTATGAGAAGAAGTGTGCGTAGCTAATCCTGCAATACAATAAGCAAACCTTAGTGGTGGATGTCAAATTTGCTAAATGTGTGATTGTTTATTGTTTGCCTGTGTAATGATGTGCACTGGGATTGGGCCAGTCTGGAAATATTAATAAACATGACAGCACTTCAGTAATGCACCAAACAAAATCCTCCCATCACTTCCAGGAGCACTAACACAATACATTCATAAGTGGAATGAAGGGGAGTTTTCTTCTGAAATTTTAGAAAAGAACTTTCTATTATCTAAGCTAAATAGCAAAGGAGATCACTAGGTTATTTGCATGATACACTCTAACAGAAAGTGTGTTCATAAGCCTCTTTCTAATGTAGCAAAACCAGATCAGCATAAGGGACAAGGAAATGGACAATCTATGCCACCACTGAGGGGGCAGCTATTCTGTAAGGAGCAATAGACTGGTGATTTACAGGCCTTTTGGCTTAGGCAAAACTGAGCAGCCAGATCTGTTTCAGTCCTTTTTCCCCTGTGGACCAGGAGCCGTTTTACTATGGCTCTTTTATTCCTCTTGGCCCCCCATGGGGTGATGCATCTCTGTTACCAGCACTGTAGATATTCAAAAGTAGCCAAGTGTGAATATTTATTTCACAAAAGCAGAATATTTGACCCACACCAGACAAGCTCCCTCCTTCCCTGTCAGCTAGCAGTCTGCAGCATCGCAACTTTTTAGTAATGACTTATTAATCACCTACTACCTGACCCTGTGAATCCTGCCTGTTTTCCTCCTGGATACTTCATCATCTACCAGCAGGACTTGGACCAGGCAGTGATGTCTCTGTTCAAGCTCCTCCACATGCCAGGGCTTCGAGCCTTGACAATGCTGCATGATTTTCATGCATGCCATTAGACTGGGATCATGCACAACTTGGCTGTGAGCACAGGGAGGGAAAACCATGGCAATAAAACTGGCTCCCAGCCCCAGCAAGCAAGCATGCCATGCAGAGCTGCCATCTGGCAGGTCAGCCTCTGGTGTCCTCACTGCTCCAGCTTCTCAAGCCAGTGACTTTTTTTTGGTTTTAAACGAAAACAAATGTTAACCTCAGCTTTTGGATGGTGCTGCCCGGGGCTACCAGCAAAACCTCTTTGAGTGGGGATTGGTGGACTGAAGAGGCTTAATTGAACACTGCATGGTAACCAAAAATAGCCCCAACAGGTCAGCTATTCAGTCTCTTTTCAACCACAAAGGCAAAATCCATCCTACCTCAGAGAGCAACCAGGCTGCTGTTTGCAATGCAAAGCAAATTATAAAGTGCTTTGCAAACCATGACAGTTCTCCACCACGGTGGGTACAGGGTGAGACAAAGTCACTATGGACTGGTGGCCCTGCCTATGCCATCCCAGAGAGCGGTGCGGGACCTTGCTGCTGCTTTTGGCAGGAAAGATTCTGCCATTCTCCCCACTTCCCCAACTGGAAGGACTTTCATGAGGCATCCATGAGATTCGGCCAGTTTTAACTGTCTTCAAGGGTGCAAAAAATACAAGAAGAATCCAGTTATATGCAACTGAACAAAATTTGAATGGTGTTTGTTTAGCTGTAGTGACAACTTTTATCCACAGCCATGTTGTCTGGCCTCATATATTCCTCCTCTATCCCTTCCCTAGAAGCTGGGAAAAACTTGGTGAGAGGGCATGTGCCAAGGGCAGCACCTAGCCATGCCATAGGATGGTTAAAACAAAAAATAGGAACATTTGAGTCTTAGCCCAAATCATTGGTAATAGTAGCCATGTCCCCTTCTGACTCCCCTGGTTCATTTCCCTTTAAGATACATACACTGTCCTGATTAGTAGAAATGTAGAAAGACCACAGTTGTTGATTTGGCATCTAAGCAGTGGAGAACCCACCCAAAAGCTCACACTTGGGTTTTTATATGAATCATGAAGAAGAGAGGTTGTCCCAAGGGCTGTGGCTATGCTGCACAGTCTGAGGGCTTCCTTGCAGTGGTGCAATGGGGTTGAGCAACTTGATTTCCTGCAGCTCCTTCTTGAAAAATACTGGTGATCTGGGGGACACAGCAGGTCTTTTAACGCTGGGATTGATCAAGCTTTTAGCTTTAAGGGTGGAGACTGCAGTTTCACTCTAGCAATTTGCCACAGGCTTCATCAACTATCTGGTAATGCTGACACATCCACATCTGCCCCTTCATTGATCTCACCAAGGGCCCCATTAGTCCTTTTCTAGTATCATTGTTTTGGAGGGTCACACTGTGCTGCTTTTCCATGAGGAAGGCAAAATTCAAACTACAATCTGTAAACAGTATGGGTGTCTTCCTTGCTGCTTTCACAATGTGTTTTTTAACTTGTATTGAAGAGTGTGTTGTCTAAATGACTTCAGCTTCCTGATTGTCTTCATGTCTTGGGATCATCAAATCTTCTCAGCACCCCATGAATTTCATGGTCACCTGCAAATTCTGTCTCTACTTCCCAACCATTGAAGGAAGATACTGTAAAGGGTTGATATTGGAGGAAGTCCTCAAGTTGTCCTACCAGAAGTGCTCGCATGTGTGTCACCCCCTTTAGTGCCTGTCAGCCAGGTGGCCTCTCAACCATTTCATGTGTTGTCTAAAGCTGTTGCAATACACTCATTCTCCCCAAAAGTGCTGTGTGGTGCCTAGTAATGCCTCCAGGCAGTTATTGTTATCATTTGCATTTATAAACTTGTTTTCCATGAAACATTGTTAACTAGCGTTGTTGCTCTCTCTCTTCTATTTTTGTCATATGTGAATCACATGTAATCTTTGTTGTTTGATCTAGGTCTGATGTCAGGTATTTCCACCCTGTAATTTTTTTAAACACTGGCACACACTTAGACTTTTTCCAGTTCACTGGAACTTTGCTGGCACCCCGAGGTTTATTGAAAATGAATGCCAACAGGCCAAACATCTCCTAGACAGCTCTTCAAGGACTTCAGAGTACAAGTTATCTGGGCTTTGCAATTTAAAATTGTTTATTCCTTACAGCTGTTGTCTGTCATTCTTCTCAGCAATGCACTGGAGATCACTTTTTCATCCTTATTTCATCTTAACAGATGATCTTTTTATTTTCAAGTACAGAACAAAATAATTAATCAAACTCTTCTGCATTATCATCAGCTGTTTCACCAGCTCCATCCAAAAATGAGCTAATTTTTTTGTAAGGACTCAATTTTCATTGCTTAATGTATGTCTTTATAGCCTATACAGGCACTCAATGAATTTATCTATTGATATGACAACTATCTGAGTGTTTCTTGCTGTTTGAATACGTGTAATCCATATCGTCTTTTAGATACATCGTTCAGATACATAATTCTCAAAACACAAATTATTCAGGATGTTGCTACACCACACAAATGAAAGTCAGAATTTTCCTGCCTGGGTTGTACAGTTCACACTGATGAGGATTAAGGAACAAGAAACACTAGGGGTGGAGACTGATTGGAGAGGCAGGGAATAATCCTCGGATTCAGGTGACATGTTGTTGGTTCTGTTACTAAGTCTCCGTACCTGACCATGCCCCTGCCTGTTAACTGAAACACAATGCTTTTTCACGTCCTCTAGGAAGTGTTCAGGGTCCTTGGAGGACAACTTCCCCCAAGTAGAACCTTCTTTTATCAGTGGAGTGTAGAACAGTCTGCAACAGGTAGGATTAGTGTTCATTTTGTTCTTTTTTGGATGCGACCTTGCCATTCACACTTGGAGCATCTCATTTAATTGTGATTTGGTCTTGGTGTGAAATTCATTGAAAAGTTGACAGAGACACAGCAAGCATTTTGGGGCAAGAAAACAGAATAATTCTTTGCTATCTTTTAATAAAATCCTTCATGCAAGATGGGGTTTAGACCTTCACAATTTCAACCCTCTTCTCCCTGTAAGGTAATAAGTGGATTAAGCACAGAGGAAAGCTGAAACCAGGAGAGATCTGGATCCAATATGTGATTTTTTTCCTTGTGGAAAGCCCAACTTTGGTTCAGACTGCTCCAGCTGGTAAAACTTTCACTCTGTAAATTCAGTGTGAAACCAAATGTGTTTCTTGAAACAGATCCTTGGAGGAGTTTCAAAGACACTGGTAGGTCAGATGTATCCAATTAGTAAGGGCCTGTGACAGCAGGCGAGGGCCCTGAGGGGCAGGGAGGGGAATCTTCCCAGAACATCTTGCCGGCACCATGTTGAACTTCATTGAGGTCACCCTGTGGGTTAGAGCACAGAGAGTTCACGGTGGGGTTTGGTGGCAGAGGCTTCTTTGAACGTGGCTTACACAGGCAGTATGGGGATAAAGGCAGCAGGGAGACATGGGTTACTCTGTGGTCAAGTCAGCATGCGAGGGCTTGTCCTGCTATTGCATATGCACATGTCGTGCCTGCTGTCATTTCCACCTATGCATTGCACTGCATAGCTCTGCATGCAGTTATGAAGTGGCAATGGAGGTACATACTTATTCTTTGCTTTTCACAGTTTCTCTCTTCATTTACTTGTGGCTGCTTTGTGAATACCTCTCAACAAATTTTCAGCTTGACTTCTAACCATGCTCTGTATCATCTGGCAAGGTTTCAGTTTTCATAGCATATCCCACCTCTTTCAGCAGAGCTCAAAAAGAGGTTTGTTCCTGTTTAGAGTCCCTACAGGCTATGAGTTCAGGATGCTATTTTGGCTCTCAGTGCTACTGGGGTAACAGCTGTGTAATTTGACCCTAGGTACAAAATTTTCTCTAAATCTTGGGTCTTTGAATTAGCTGTCATTACAGACAAGGGTAACCCAAACTTACTCTGCGAAAGCTGGTCATATCCAGAGACTTGAAATGTGACTTCTATTCATTACTTACAGCTTCTGCACTGGAGGTACTCAGTGGGTAAATTAACTGGAGGAAAGTTTTCTGAAGAGTGGTAGCACTCAGGACCCTTTGCCCAAGAGGCTCTTGGGGCATTTTACAACTCATACATAAATATGTAGAGGCAAAGTATAGCCCATGGCACAGCACAGGAGAGGGGGATGCTGTTGCAATGGGCATCTGGGCACAATTCTCCCTGCTGCAGGGCCAAGTAATAGCCACAGAGAATCAGAGATAGACTTAATTTGTAAAGCCACAAATGAGAACCAATGAGGGGGAAGATGGCCTGGGGTTAGTGCATGCGGCTGAGCTCTCGGGCAGTGTTGCTTTCCAATGTTAATATTGCTCTTGGCAATTTCTGGGATGATCGTTTTCCAAGCTGCAAAAGGGGAGAAGGAACAGTTGACTTCTGAAGGATTCTGCTGTGCTAGACGTAGTATGATAGGACTTAGCCTTCTAGACTGTGGATCAGGCTGCAAACAATATTAGGAATGAAATGATCTTACCTTCTATGTCCCAATTAGCTGATCCTCATTCTCATCAAGCACCAAGTGTTTGCTTGCAAAAACACTGGCCTGGTAAGGTTCATTGCCAATGAACAGGGATGTACTTGCACTGTCAGTGGGACTTCTTTAACAGCAGTATTAATTTTGCAACAGCTGCCAATGACATAGGAAGTACTCCAGATGTTGTGTGCTTATGAGCTGATTTATGAACAAGAGGTGGTCCACAGCAGCCACCTATGGTATTGCTAAGTATACAAATGAATGTGTCTACCTCCAGCTTTGGCCCCTGCAGATGCACTGTGCTTCACAGCTGTCTGTCAGCAGCGGGAAGGAGGAGGAATCAAAGTGCAGGAGCCCTTGAGGAAAGGGTGAATAAGGCTTTGCATTTTAGATGGGCTTTAGGTTAGGAAAATAATAAAACCCAAACATTTTAACAGAAAGATCAGCTCTAGCGTCAGTAATCTAGCCAGACAGCAGTGGGATGAGGAGAGACACAGGGAATGTTTGATGTAAAATCAAGGTCGTGCCCTGAAAATCAGGCACAGACGTGGAGAGAGGTATGTGAACCATTAAAATGAAAGGAAACCTGAGACGGCTCCTGCACGAGCTGCCAAAGGCACCGCACTCTCTGTTTGTGCATGCTGGAGCCCAATCTCCTCCATGTTTGGCAGAACAGCAGATGCCGCATTGTGGTACCATCAGAGGAGAGGAAACATAGAGGATAAACCAGAAGTGATCAAGGAACATACTTTAAAAATTCCTTTCTACTCATTAATCTAATGTGGGAGAGGGGATTCAAAGCTCTCAGTGGATGGAAAAGTTCTGACCTGAGAGCCCAAGAGACTGAAATCCTCTCCTTCCTCACTGAGTTGACATGGGGAACACAGCCCTTCTCTGCCTCCTTCTCCTGATCCGTCAGACAGAAGCATTGGTGAGCAAGAAGGAGATGCTCCATCCTCATGCATGGCCAAGCAGCAGCACCTCCACAGATTCTGCCAAAATCTGCAGTGGTTCTTCTGGGGAGTGCCAAGGCACTGCAGAAGGACCAGCAAACTCTTTACATGCAAGTTTGCACATACCTGGAGGAACCTGAAAGCTCTGCTTCTTTTCACTTGGTTATGCCTAGGCTGCCTCTGAGGGACCCTGAAGTCGATAACCATTTCACTGCTGGTTTTACCAGGCACTGTGGCTTATCTGTCATCCTAGCAATATCTGTTGCTGCAGCATCAGTCTCCACTGAGCTTTCTGCTCTGGACTCCCAGTGTTGGAAACTGGCTCCTGTGGCTCAGCACCTCTGCACAGCCTTCCCGCAACCCCTCATCCATCACCCCTTTCTACCCTGGCATGTGAGGGTGATGAGAATATAGTAGATGCTCAGAAGGGTGCCCTGGTACACCCTGGACACATTGATTTCTCCCACAACTTAGGCATTTTATATGCAGGAGCATAAGCTGCATTTTCTGGTACACCAGTGTTGGAAATACTCTCTCTTTCCATTCCCTTGGGATTTAAATAAAAATCTTACCCTTGCAGATAAGCATAGCCCTGCACACAACACTTACCACACCCTGACCTCAATACAATTCAAGTCAACATTTTCTTTTCTTTTGAATCAATTTTTTCTATCTTTTTTTTTTTTTTTTTTCCCAGGGAAGACAACAAAGCAATACAAAATCGCCACTGGAAGGCTAAGCAGAGCTGATTTCAAGGCCCCCAAGGCAGCCACAGAACTGGAAACAATGTGAGCTAAGATATAATGAGTTTATGAAGCATGTTTGCCTGGGCTGTCACCCACCTGACACAGGCTTGCACCAGCTGGCAGAAATGTGACAAGCAAGTGCAACTGGCACAGACCCCACCACCACAAGGACAGTATTAGTCCAGCCACTCTAGGAGAGGGGCACAAGCTACCTGTTAAGAAAAAGCCAAACCTGTTTGTGTTTACATCTTGTTACTGCAGGGATCACTCATTGCTATCTCTAGATTCAAAGCTGCAGAAACAGCAACCGGGCTGCTGAGTCTGGGTGCTGCCCAGGACTGCTGCCTCGTGCCACGATCTCAAGTAACTCAGTGCTGCATGACAGAGCAATGGACTGCAACTGCCTCGTAACAACACGTGTAGCTACCAGATCCTGAGAAGCTGAGGTAGAATACGGTTTGCACACCTGACTTCCAGATCAGGAAAGCCAAAACCATGGGTGAATGTCCAGAGCATGGGAGCAATTCAGTCACCACAGTGCCACTGTGCAGAGCCAAGGTACTCCTGAGATGCTGACCAAGTTACAGAGTATCCTGTTAGGTGGAGAAATGATCCATACCAGCTAGGACCATGTAAACACAGCCTTCAGCATGTTTTGGATAGATCAGGCCCTTTGGTACCTGGGAGGCAGGAAGGTGGGAGATGGAGAAGACAACAAACTGCCCTTGGTATTTCCACAATTTCTCCTGTTCCCCGTGTGTTCCATGTATCTCCATCTGTCTGTGAGTGTTCCAGGGCCATCATCTGCCTTCAGCCTTGGGATGTCTCCTCCACCTACAGCTAGCCAGCAGCACTGCCAGTGGCTGAGGGACAGGATTTTCCAAGGAGCATCAGTATGAATTTTCTTCCTCTTTGTACTTGGACATCCAAACCATGGTTCTGATTAAAACCAGGAGCTGTTGTATACTTAGCCCATGTGGAGATCAGCCCAGTTATTAAGTCAACAACATAAAAATTAAGATATTTTGAGCATCTCTTTTCTTGCTTTGTTCTTTGTAAAATTTTGGATGAGTCCCTGTGAGATTGGACCATTTCCTGACAGGTCAGCACAACTAGATGCCTTAAAGTGTTCTAAAGATCGATTCTTTTATTAGATGACAGCCTAGAAAGCCGCTGGGGATGTACAATCAGTATCCGCCCTTTATGGGAAAAGGAGAGGGTGGAAAGGGAGAGGTCAGAGTTCTGATTTGCTTGGCTTGATGCTCAGGCTTGCTGAGTTTTGCTGTATGCCAAAGCCACTTGATCTGTGTAGCTGTGACACAAAATTATAAATCAATCCAGTTGGGCAAGAAAAGTTCACGAACCCTTATTGAACTTTTGGACAAACCTGGGTTGAATTTTGAGCTCATTATGAAATCCCAGGCCAGGCAGGCTTCAGAAGCATTTACATTTCATCACAAACCTTTTGTAGATCTTCACTAAAAAGACAGTGATCAGGAAAACACTGGGTTTGGTTAAGTAATAAGTTGTTGGCACAGAAGCATTTAAATAGAGCAAGGCTGACTTTATAAAATGGTCCTACTACAGTTAGTGAAAAAAAGGATTAGTTTGAAAACCACCTATTGTAAGGCACTATTTAGAGTTACTTCCATTTCACACAATTATCCAGCATGGCTAGAACACCTGCTGGAAAGATCCTCCTTTCCCACCAGATTTTGCAGATTTTCAGGGTATTTCCAAACCTCTTAGTTTTAAACCTATTAAATTCTGCTGTCCTGTTTTAACATTCCTGCATTTTATTAAACTCAGTTTAAAGTTTAAACTTTAAAGAAAGCTTCTTAAAAACACCTCAATGCAATGTTTGCAAAAGTTTTCAAAGAGAGTCTTCATTTTCAGACAACTCAAAAATGCTCTGTATCCCTCCCTGAATCTGAATGCAGAAATGAAGCTAGAAAGGGCTTCCTTGTAAGATTCACCATTGCTTTTCTAGCTGAGGGAGTTCAGGATCTCCTGCTGCATCTCCCAAGATGACAGACTTTGACAGAGTAGGTGAGGGCAAATAATCAAGAGATTTTAAGATAATGAGATCCCAGATCCTTTTATTTGGCCTCTTCTATTCAAACCTTCAGGCTTCACTTTTGCAATCTTTTCTTCTCAATGCACAGGAGTTACAAAGCCGAGATCCTTGAGCGCTCACAGGGCTGCAGAACCAGCTCCTTAGAAAAACAATGAAAACCATGACTCTTTCAGAAAAAGATCAAGATTTGTCATTTGTGTCTCCAGGTGACCTAATGAGTCTCTGGTTCCCCTGAGCTTTGTTTTTCACCCAGTTGCAGTACAAATTAGTAGAAACTGTACCTTATCTGTTATATTTCACAATTTATATTTAAAATACACACAATGTCTTCTAAGAAACTGCTAGAGTGATCCAGCCCACTGTTCTCATTGAGTTTAGGATGATTTTTGTCTTTGAATTCAGCTGAACCTGGAGCTACTCCCAAATTAACAAAACCAAAAGAAAAACATAGAATTTAAGTAATTTTAAGCAGCATAAAACCACAGTAAATACTGGAGTTTAAAGAATACTTTGTAGAGGTCTGTCGCTCTCAGAAAGCTAACTGTGATGATGCAAACAAGTGACATGTGTGGAATAATACCAAAAATCTCTCTGGTGTACTCCTTATTGACAATGAGATTGTGCTGATTTAGAGGAAAGCGAGGATGATGAAGTGCCTTGTGCAGGAAGAAATAACGTGATACTCAGATTCTGAACTGTGAATCTTATTTGGCCTGGGCTAAATTCAGTTTGGAAGTTTAAGGAAATAATGAGCTGAAAATCTCTCAGCTATGTACAGCTGTCCCAAGAAAACCAATGCTATGGCCAACTTCTGCTTCCAAGGAAATGAATATACCTTGTGTAGGCTGATGGAGGACTAGATCTCCAGTAATGACAGCAGCATCTTGGGGTACACTGAATCTTTCTGGACTGTATCTGCATTCTTGAAAATCTTCGCTTCAATGAGTCAGTCCTGTGGGCTTCTTCCTCTTCTGACTTCTGCCCAGTGCATGTAAGTCCTGTAAGTCCAAGGAAAATCATACTGGGTTATGACTTATGGCTACATTTGGAAAATGATTTGTGGCTTTAAAATATGAGATGACTATTTGACTTTAAGTATTGGAGCAGTGGACTCAAATCTGTTTGCCAGAGGGATGCCAAGAGTAAGGCTGGGAAAGAAGGTGGAGGAATAGTATTGAGTTTGATAAATAGTACATGGTAGAAAGATACTGTCACCCTACAAGGAGTGTCAGGAGGTGGGAGACCAGGAAGACCTGGAGAGAAAGCTATAGACATAGGATATTTCAGCTAGATATTAACAATTTTTTCTTACTAAGCCAGGCAAGTTGCAAGTTGTAAGAGCATCATGGAGTTAGAGTGGACTTAGTAGTGACATCTAACAGAGACCCCATCAGTGCGTTATCACTGCTGCTGGCACCTGATCAGGTTTGCCATGGGCCTCAGCTTGGCATAATCACATACAGAAGTCTGCTATGACCTGCAGCTGCAATGCCAACTTGAAGGGACTATGTTCTGCACCAAAAAAAAAAGCGCAAATCACTGAAGCATTGCAGATTTGATGGAGTAGAGATCGTTCCATTCTGTCAACAAGGAAATTTTGCAAGGGCTCCAACAATGGCAGTGATCACAGGATGAGGAACAGAAGGGTTGATGTTGGAAGAGGGCTCTGGAAGTCTTCTTGTCCAATGCTCTGCCCTAGCAGGTCTACCTAGAGCCTATAGCCCAGAACTGTGCCCAGACAGATTTTTAGTATCTCCAAAGTCAGAGACGCAACAAGCATGAAAATGTGTGACATAAAATAGGCTTCCTGCCTGCCATATCTCCTGTGTTCACTTTGATCTTGGACAAGCTTTCCATGTAAGAGATCTGTGTGTGTTACAAGCATGGCGAAGAGGGTAACTCATGGCATGCCTCTCTCATCCCAAAGCATCCATGCTGAAACATGCTTCAGCACAGCAGTCTGTCTAAGAGCCGCTACCATTATTTACCATTTCCAAATTTGAGGTCTTTCAAATGGAGGCAAATACTTAATTTCCTTCTATACATGGTGAAGTCAGAATTGTGCTTTCAACATTCAAGTGAACTTCTCCACTATATCAGCTGGATAAGGAAGCCCATTTCAAATAGACCATTTATTGGGAAGAGTATCATGTGAAGCAAATTTCTTCTAGGGAGTTGGAAGAGCAGAAACTATGCTATGAGCAGCTGTTATTCATTTGCTTGGGTAAAATCTTAGTGGAGAGTAAACGCCCATTTATGCTATAACTGATCACAGCAGAAGCAGGAACAAGCTGAAGGTAAATCCTGCATTTCACAAACAGAGATTTTCTTCCCCTGAATATTCAGAGTCCTGTGCACGCAGAACTTTTTGAGTGCATGTGTGTGTGGTCTGCAGCTCTTTGTTATATACTGTGATTTTCCCCACCCTTCTACAAAGATAAGTATGTAGGAGGCAGCTGTTTGGATAAGTCAGCAGCAGGCAATAAGATTATAACAAAGACATTGGACTGCAGTGGAAAGTTTCTATGCTACATGCAGGGCTTTTATCAGAGGCCTACAAATTGTCTTTGTTTCACTTCAAGGGCTTAACTTAGCTCATCCTGAAAGCAAAAAGGCTCATCCTTCCTGTCATCTTCCAAGATAGAGGAAGTGGCGAGATGTGTGTGTTCCCTGTCATTGGATATCAGTGTACAGCAGAGCCTGGAAAGAGGTTTAGTAATTAGCATTTTGAGTTTCCTTTCCTTGTTTCTCCACCTTCTTAGTTACTTTGGCAAAGGAGCCTCCATTTCCTCCTTTGCTCTGCCTAAACAAATGGAAGAATTCACAAATGGAGTGAAACAAATATGTCTGAGCTAAATCAACCCTGCTGGGATCCAGGCACATCCTTTCCAACTCCTGCAACAACACCAGCACAAGGAGTGCCCACTTCCCCTGCCCTGATGCCAGGGGAATCACATACATATACCTTGTGTATACTCCAAAAAGCCACTGGGCAGCTTCTGAGTTGGTAACTTAGCCAAAGCTTCTTAACTGGCTTGTAGCTACTTATCTCTCAGTCATTGAAAAAGGCTTTTGGCATGTCTGTGTCAACTCATGGAGAAGGTAAATCAAGAGAAATAGTGTCAGAAAACCAGTAGATGAAAGACTTATTTTAGCTGGGCTTTTAAAATGCTGGAAATGTGCATGAAGACATGACTTGGTAAACTTGGGGAGTTTAGTGATCACTTTCCTGCAGCCAGTGCCTCCTTGGCAGATCTATAATGGCTTACACCAGCATGTCCTGCAGTGGAGTTGGTAGCAGACAGATTTGGAAATCCCATATGCAGCTGTATATGTGAAAAGTGCATCTGTTCTGTCTCTGAGGAGATCATATGGCAGCTGGCAGTATATAATGTGTAGCATTTCTTTAAAAAATATTGAAAGCAGTAACAAAACAAAGTAGTAGCTTCTTGGAGTTGCCTTGTGCTCCTCTGTCTCTGGGACCAACGTGTCTTCAGAGTTCAAACCCCTTTGTGAGGCCAGTCTTTACCTCAGAAGAATTTATAGTATACCTGGACAGGACATACAAATAATGTCAGAAAAAGGGATCATTATTATCCTATTTACTGAGCAAGGAAAAAGAAGCAGCAGAGAAACTTAGAAGCATGTCTGATTTACTTTGCATATGTCCCTCTTTTCCCTTGGCCAGAGGGCTTTCCAGCATCTGCATCCTTCATGCTGGACACAGGATTTTTGCCTGCCACAAGGACAGTCACATATGAGGTCCTTCTACAACATTACTATGTCTTAAACCCTCAGTTTATCTTAGTCCACATGACATTGCAAGTGCAGACAGGCTGTTTTAACCTGATTTAACTAGGCCAAAGAATAATTGTGTAGCAGAGCAACCTCACTCCCTGCCCATATAAATGACAGCCCAGTGTATAACCAGGGTGTGATCCTGCAAGTCCTGTGCTCACAGCTTTCTGAAAACTGTCTCTTAAAAAAGCTAAGCCAAACAAAACTGACCCAACACTCAATGCATAGTTTGTACACAAGAAGTAAATGAAATAAGAGAAAAGGCTGGGGAAATGTCTGGACCATTTAAATAGATTTATGTATTTAAGAAAGAGTTGGCCTATGTGTTCACTAACAACTCACCAACCTCAGAAGAAAATACCTTAAATCTTCTCCTGATAGATTTTTTGGCTGGGAATGAAGAGATGAAACAAAGAGTATCTCATTAAAAACCCCAATCCCAGGTCCTGAATAGCCCAGTAACAGTCTACAGACTGCTTTAAAATTTTTAAGAACATTTATGCCTGAGATTTACTCATGCTTATTAAACATGTAATGAAAAACATTATTTATAATACAATCCTTATACACACAGCCTTTCTTCTAGAAAACAATCCTCATTTGTGAAATGCAGGGAGAAGCATCTGAGTTGTGAAGTGGTTTTAGCTGCAGGGGAGTGAGAGGTTGACTCAGTTAAAAACCTTTCAACATCATTATTTTACTTCCCTAGAAAAACGTCACTAAAGGCACACTGAACAAAGGCAAGATAAAAGACTCCTTTTCCTGCTGTCAATAGCCCTTGAGGTCTCAAGCAGGCACATGCAGGCACGTGTTTCAAGAGAAAAGGTGCTCGAACTTTCTCAAGTAGAGGAACGTACCTTCACCAACACTGGTGCAAGTGGCTTGCAGCCCCACAGTTGAAACTACTACATCAGAGTCACTGATGTCCTTGCATTTTGGTAGAGGCAGTGGTCCTAATTCATCCTGACAAACCTGAAGGGGCTCCCCGTATGTAAGATGACCCTCAGGGATTCCCAAAAAGATCTGGGAGTTCCAGTAGGGCAGAGAAGTAGGAAAAAAGGCGATGAGAGAATTTCAGGACACTTTTAAGCTCCACGGTCCTCTTACTGACTATCTCTGCCCCTCTGAGAGAACAAGCCTGTGCCAGCCTTGGGCATCCCTGAACGTACCTGCAGGGTCCTCACCTGGCATCTGACTCTTTAACCACAAAAATTGCAGTGCAAATCCCCTGGGAGAAGGGAGCAGTGAGGATGGGCTGCATTCTCACTGCTGTCCAAATGACCCTACACAGGAATGTCTGCAGAATATGTATGTATGTACATATGTATGAATTAAAATAGATCTAAATTGGCTTACAGATCAGTCTAAGTGACAAGAAGTCATTTCTGTGCTCAAAAGCAGTGTACTGGAAATGTAGGGAAGGTACAAGCTAGTTTTAGAAAGAAATGGTCCTATTTTTTAAATTTCTTTTTTTTGCATTTGTGACTGTCAGTTACTGTGAATGGTAACTTCAGACTTCTTGAATGTGCTTTGACCAAACATTTCCAGGTGTAGAAGCCAATATTTTTAATTATGAAGCAGTGAAATCATGGTATACACATTCTTTAGGTCCCCTGTTGCTGAGGCATTGCTATTGAGCCTCTTGTTGAAATAAGCACAAAACTACCCTTACTTTCAGTGAGGTCAAGGCTAGGATCATTGCAGACAAAGATATATTAAGCCTTTTATGTGCAGACCAGCCCTTCCAGATTCAGCCTGATGTTTTTGTCATTCATTCCTCCTGGCTGGTGTTAATCAATTAATATGTGAATTTGCAGACTCCATAGAGTTGGGATATCAATAGAGAATGAGCACTGTTTCCCTACAGGAATTCATGTGAAAACTGTCATTAACATAATGCATATACATGAGTCCAGCAGAAAGCTGTTAACTTATGTATTCATCCAAGCAGTATCAGTAAGTGCTTTACCATCAACAGTCTTGTTGCACTTGAAGTTAAATATGTGTGTCAAGGTTAGCGCTTCCTGGGCTGAGAAACTGAACCAGAAGTATATTAACAGATGTTAGCAATATGTGTGTGTGGGAGGGGAATATCACACCTGAATCTAGTCAGTACCATACACTCTTTGGAGCCTGAAGCTAATAATCTCGAAAAAAAAAGCCTTTTAATGAAGGCAGACATAGTGTTCTCCACTGTTGCCTTTCTGCTCTCAATACACCTAGAAGGACTTTTCTGACAAAGAGCAGTGCTTAAACACAGATTGACCTTGGGTATCTAGGAACAAACATGACCTGTTGCAGCAAGACAGAGCTATCTAAAGAAATATCTCTGGCTGATGTAGGATTACTTATGCTCTCCACCTCCCTGCAGCATCTTGTTGTCCTAGGGCTGGGATAATAACTACTGCTCCCTGTCCCCCAGACAACCCTCTGTTTGGAGATGGGGTTGTTAAAAATCATATTCAAGAACACCACTTTAGTTTATCTATAGTTTACAAAGACATATGCTCTTTTGAAAAAACAAACAATCATTAGCTGTTCCACAAAATTATTAAGACAATAGGTAAGTGATATCAGGAAAATGCAGGCTTTACGCTCTACTGGAGGCAAGAGCTTGCTCAAGTCTGAGACCAGACCTCCAGGTGTAAGGGAGAAAACTCTGTCCAGAAATGCCCCAGGACTTACCAAGTGGCAGAAATTCACTGTGATCCATTATCACCCCTGCTACATTATCTGAGGGATGGTACACAGGGATCGGAAAAGCAGTCATATTTGTAAAAGGTCCAAAGAGGGGGAAATGCTACACGAGAACTGGGAGTTGGCAAAGATTCCTGTTGTTTAATAAAATAAAATAGACTAATGAAACAATCTGGGATGCAATGCAGTCAGTGAGTCAAACATCTGTTCTGGAGAAAAGGCTTGGGAGCCGTTTGAAGGGATGTGGTAAGAGTAGGGCGACTGAAGTCCAGCTTGATTAGAGGAAGCTGACATAGACTGAGGCACAGGAGGATCGTGTCATGCTTAACTACTCTTCAGGAATTCTTTGAAGATACCACTGCCACAACAGATAAGGGCAATTTAGTGGGTAGCAGAATATTTTGATTTTCCAGAAGCATTTGACAGTTTTCCGTACAGGAGATTAATGGCTTTTGTACAAAGACATTAAAGGGAAGATAAAAGAGTGACTGGAATAAGAAAATAGCTTAAAAATAGAAGACCGAGGTTGGCAAAGGATGGAAGGAAGCATTTCTGACTATTTCGAAAACTGGCACCACTTCTATTTATAGTGGATGAAACAATATTTATGTGGAGGTCAGTGGTAATTTGCCACGGAAGAAGGACAACGAAAATGGGTGGTTTCCTGCTTTGATCTATTCACCTGTTCAAAACTCCTTAAAAATCAGATTCACCTTACAGCACGAGCTGGAGGCAGACAACAGTTGGAACTGTTGCTGGCTTTTCTTGGAGGGTCTGGCACAGGGACACCCTGGGGCAAGTTCCTCTACCAACCCATATGAGAAGGCTGGAGAGGTGGCATATAGCAAGTGGCACAGCCTTATATCCAGGCAGTGTGAGTACTCGCATCCAAATCCCTGCATTACTCATCAGGTCAAAAGTATTTCCTGAAAAGTGCTATGGTAAGACCTGGAAGCAGGGTTGTAAGAACTCATTTGAAGAAGGAAAGGATTTTTCTATGGTGCACCCCATGCTGCATAAAGTGTTTGTAATGCTGCAGGCTCGTACAGCAGCATCCTTAGTGTGTCCTTGCAGCAGGATTAGGCCTTCCCGCTGCTAGGAGCATTTTAGCACTGGGTCCTGCTGAGCAAAGTGTCAGCACTGGTCCAATGGGCCAAGAACTGGTGGGGTTACTTGAGGTCAACCAGGTCAGAGGAGGTTTAAGAGAAACCCCAGGGGCTGCACATCACCAAAAGCCCTGCACATGTATTCGTTCAGTGATAGAAACTTCCCAAATCAGTCATTCTAGTTCTAAGTGAGAATGAGGGGACATCCTCCAGCCACCTCTCATTAAACCATAGCATACACTTTACCAGGTATATCAGCAAGCAGACCCAAGTCAAATCTTTTGGTAACTAGTGTCCTGTTAAGCCTAGAGGGAGTGAAATGTGAGGAGCAGGGGAAAGCTGAGGTCCTGGATCCGTCAGCCCCCAGACTCAGGGTTGTCTCAAAGGAAATGGGATTTAACCTGAAGTGTCTGAACTCTTCCCTAATCACCCTTGCCAACTGTTTGTACTATCACTGTTCCCACACCATCACTGGAGCTGCCCCAGCTGATATGTGTTGTTATTGGGAATTAAAGGAAAGTTAATGAAGAAGCATCTGATAACACAGAAAGCTACAACCAACATGCCAGCGGAAACTTGCACACAAGTTAGCAACACAGGAAAGTTTTCTTCTAGTCCTATTCTCACTGATGTTAGGGTGTGCCCTAGCATTGTGCCTCTGAAATTGGTTAATGAGTTGTTGAAGTGAAATCCCATGAGTTCAAAGTTGGCATGTGTTTCCAAGGTCAGTGGAGTCATGTTGTCCATCTACCAGAAGGACACAAGGATGTATCCCGTTTTTCAAGTCTGATTATGGGCTCTGAAGTTTTGCGCCCCTCTCCCCTTGGGTAGAAGTGTCTTTCACATGTTCTGATGTGTTCTGCTTTGACAGACACTTTCTTTGATGGATCCACAGATATAGGTCTATGTGAGAGATCTTAAAGGAGTTCAACTCATCTCCACTGAGCATCTTGAGTGATGTTGAGTGTTGGACACAGGGCTCATCAGATAGTAACTCACCATTTTTTTCTTACAATTTTTTATTATTTCTCAGTCCTAAAGGAAGCAGCCCATAAAAACAGGAAATATTTCAGATGATACTCTTTCTCCTCCTTTTCAGTTTTGTCTCTAGTACATGATCCTGTCTTTTGGGGTGGAGTTGGGGGTGAGGGAAGACAGGAAAAATATATAATGTTTGAATGCCTATTGGGAAAAAAACTAGCATTTGAAACATACTGTTTTAAAATATAACTTCCTACCTGTAGTCTTTTGGTTTTTTTCCTGGAAGTGGCTAGACTCCTTGCTGGCACCAGAATTCTTTAAAACTTCTTTAAAAATTTACTCAATGAAAGTAGATCAGGATAAGGAATACATTTGGTAACAATACTGTCTCCTGTTTCGTTTCAGCTTGTTCCAGCTCTTTGCACAACAGTGAATTTCAGACCTGGGAATACTGTCCACAACCCTGTTGCTGCAGATGACAGGCAGACCATTTGGGCAGTCAACTCCATCCCTGTCAGCAGGTAAGGTAACAGATAAAAGGTAGCAGTCACCTTGAGGCAATCAACAGAATTACTTTTTCCTCCTCAACAGAGGAAAACACAGTTCCTCAGACTTCTTGAGGCTGCCACAGGAAAAGGTCATAATCACCAAACGGAAATTATATCTGAGTGTTCAAAGTCTGCCTAAAGTTTAAGATAACATTTGGAGGCAAATAGATGTACTTGGGCAGTTTATTTGAAATAAATTCTTATGTCTTGTAGCCTGATATTTTACAATCTTTCTCTTACTTGAACATTTAATGACATTATGTACAGCATTAGTGATGCACAGACAAGCGTCCCAAGGAGATGCTCTTCACACTCCTGCTTGTAATTAATCTTAAAACATTTGTATACCTGAACACATGAATGTATGAATTTACATACATTGTGTTGAATTCCTTGTTCAATAATAATGTTGAAAACACAACAACACAATGTTTTCTCTAGCTGCTGGATCTCTACACAACACAGTATCTTATTATGTAGCTCTTTCTTCAGTAACACAGGTAGAAAGATGCTGACATAGTTTGCCACAAGTTACCTGCCATAAGATGGCAGGGTTGGGAACTGAAACTATGCATCCTGTCACCCACCTTGGCACCTCTGACCAGCCTCTCCTGTAGGCCACGTTGCCTCTTACACTGTGGGGAGGGTTGGGGTGGGTTACATCATGCATTGCTTAGACCTGTATATTCTAATGACGACACAGAGTTCCTGTTTTCTCCTATCTCTTTCTTTGGTGATAGTACACAAAGCAGAAATGTCACCTGACATGTAATCCTTATGACATAATGACACTATAAGCAATAACTGGAGCTTAAATAAATAGCTGGGGATTCAACTGTGCTCCTTCCTTCCCTAATGTCACTGCAGATCAGCTATCAGGTGAGGAGAAGAGCGTATATAGCATTAAGATGTACCAAGTACTTTGATCAGCAGAATAGAATGTTTGACACCCACGGTTATAGCCTGCTGTATGTTTTTCTGGGATTGTGCAGGTATGAAACACTATATTTAAACATGCCTTTAAGCACCCTCACCTACTGCCCTATGCTCCCTATCTCAGAATTCTTCCAGATTGCAGGTTTGAGGGGGGCTATAACCATGGGCCCCACCCTGGTCTGCTCTTTCATGTGTTGTCACACTTGGTAATGGCTTAAATACACCTGGACAACCCACTAAGCTAAATCTTGAATTCCAGTAAAACATTTGCCAGATCTGAGTAACAGAAAAAAAGTCACAGGGACAGGAAATAATGTTGCTTATTTCTGCTTTGTAAAGGAAACGTGGTGGGTCAATATGAGAGACGGAACAGTCTGCAGACAGCGGGGCTTCCCGTCTGCAGCATTAATACTTAGTAACATAGTCTCAGCATGGAGCATCTCAGCTTGGACAACATTATCAGAGCAGCACAATTAGAAGCATCACCAAATAGAAGCCTGTAGTGGTTCTACCACAGCTGCAGAACAATGCTTTGTGTGTGCTAAAGAGCTCTCTGCGCCCAAGACCACCTATCAGTGTAAATTAACACAATCTTCAGCAAGGAGAACAAGTATGTCTCAAACATATACTTGTCCATATGTTTGCTCATGCAAATGGATTTATCACTCTTCTTCCTTATCAACTGGCTTCTGAAGTTTCAAGAGACACTGTATCTTTGCTTTTCTCTGCAACTGTGAACTATGACTATGAATACAATAAAGTGATGTTATAACATCTAGAGCTAGGACTTATTTAAAACCAAGAATTTTCCTCAAATTTATAGTAGAATTGTAAAATTGTGTAAAAGCATATGATTCTTCCTGATATGAACTACCACATCTTGAGAGCACCACCTCAAGCAGTCTCTGTCCTCACTGGGCAACTGCATTTCCTGGGATGTGGCTTCTTACAAGAGCATACTCACACGTCCTTGTGTCCTCTGAATGTACAAAAGTACATAGAAAGCACCTTCAGAAAACTGACCAGGAGATATAAGGAAGAGGGAATTTTGAACAGTGCCGTAACTGAAACACAATGCCCATCTTCTTTGAGGAAAGGGGTCTCCGAGCTGCCCAATGAAGGGACAGGCACTTTGTGGTGCACAGCAGCACTCAACAAGCAGCTCTGCATAATTTCTCGCACCATGCTGATCATGTAGCCAGGGAGCGGTTGCCAGAGCTGCCTCATTATCTCATTTCAAGAGTAAAATCTGATTAGATTTAAAAACCATTCAGTAAAATTAAAAACATTCAGATTTTCCACATGCTGTTTAGCAAACCCTTGGGTTCAAGTGTTATTGTATGGGGAACACAATTGCATCTAGGTAGATTTTTCCTTGGTTGCATTTTCCTATGCCTGACAGGACAAAAGCAGCCTGTGGCCCTTCCCTGGAGCTTGCCTGGGCACTGCCACAGCAAGCCACAATTTGTGAACAGGTTTTGTGCATAGGGACCAAGAGATCACCGGTGATCCATAGTAACTAGTCCTCTGAAGGCTTTTGTTCATGCTCTAATACTACTGAAGTCAGCAAGAAGATTCCCGCTGGCTCAAACAGGACCAGGACTTGGCCCTGTGAAAGCAAATAGAAAGGCTGAGACAAGGAGCACTGCTGTTAGCGCGGAATAATCTCCCAGTTAATGGGCATAAAACAGTGTTTACCAAAAAAGCCAAACCAATTTTACATTGCACCCCTGTGAGGCTGCCCTCTTTCCGCTGCTTGTCTTATAAAAGCAGAGAAGCAGTCATTCACAGCACTGCTAATATCTAATAAATCAACAGATCGATGGCAACTTTCCAAACAGACAACTGTGTTTATTAGTACAAGATACCAGTAAAAGCATTCTGTAATAAAGATTTCCTCATTTCTTTGTTTTATGTTTACTATAGCCTCTCCTCTGTTCAAATAAAACTAACATGATGATTACTGCAGTCATAGGCACACTTGGACATTTTTTTAATGTGTCTGTTGTAACCAACACAATGTAACAATGCAGCAGGAACTGCACAGGGAGTAGATGTTTCATGTTACATGGCAGACAAACAGACATCTATGCAGGTAGTTTCCTGGGAACTGATCCCCCCAACACAGTAATGCCAAAGCTTTAATGTCCATTCCTGGATGCAATCTTCAGCCTAGAATTAGGTACTTAACATGGACAGAAGCAAGATGCAAAGTGTGATGCCCCATAGCCAACACACTGAGCAAAACCACCCAAGAGAAACTTGTAAACCTCTCTTTCCCTTTACTTAGATGTGCCACATTTGATACACCTGTGCTGCCCAGTGGGTCTCTAGCCACAACTTGATACGAAGCACTGCAAATGAGAAACTTCAGTGGAAATGAGCCCTTGAAAGCCTCAATTTAGGCACCATAAATGGAGAACACAGCAGTAGTGAATACTTTAAATTTATACGAGTAAATGTTTAAAATATTTTTCCTTATCAAGAGAAACTGATTGGCCGTATACTTCTGGAAAAGTGGTTGGGGGGATATGAGAAAGATAGTCTGTCTAACTTTTTGACATCATTAAAGGGCTAAAGGATATAAACCTTTTCCAGGGATTTAGCAATCGGCTCAGGTTAACAGCCTGAAGCAAAATAACTGATCTAGTTGTTATTCTATGGGAAATACTCTGGGGCACTATGTGTAGGCTTGTTGATAAGCAGTAGAAGTGTAAAACCAGAAGGTCAATTTTTAAAAAATTCCCCCTTCTTATTAATCAGGACATTTTGTTAATTACATGCTATTCAAAAAGATGAACTTGGCTGTAGGGAAAATAAAGACCTCCACAAAACATTTATCTTTTGCAAGAAACAGAGTATGAAAAACTACCAGTACTGAATCTCAGTCTTGTTTTCATAGTGCAGTGCTGCCAAAGGCCACACTGTGAAAATTTGCAAGACTCAGATTCATAGTTGGTGTTATTCAGCTCATTCTGGTGGAGATACAGTCAGGATAGGTGTAAGTTTGTCTCAATGGAGACAAACCAACCAATCCATCAGACAGAGCCACTTGCCAAGGGCAGAGATCAGAATACTAAGTAGATACCACTAATAGTTTTGGGTTTAACCCAATCTGCAGCACAGAGGTTGGTAATGCTCTCCGTTTGTTCCATGTGCAAACTCTTCCTCACAACTGACTGACCTCCACAGCTCCACTAGCTGGCTACCTTTCCCTGTCTGCAAAACATGAATAAACATTTACACAACCAGTCAGGAGCCCAGAAAAAGTATGAGAACAGGGCAAACATGGTCATACTTCCACTGGAGCACCTCTAGTAGGAGGTGTTCCTGTCCATTGCAAAGGGATGATCTTTAGAATTAGATGATCTTTAAAATTCCTTCCAACCCTAACCATTCTATGATTCTATGAATACACTCTTCCTTCCACCATGTGCATTTGTAGTTGAGTTTCCCCAGATAAGATTTGTCTTTGCATTTGACAGTCCTTAATGGATTTGTAAAGAAAAGCAAATTCTTCCAGCTTCTCCTCCTTGCACAGACTGTTATGATTCCTGCCTGATGGTCCCAGCTCCTAGCAACAGTTGCAAGATGCTAGTTTTATCCCTTCTCCAGGTTTCATGGAGATTTAAGATCTTGATACAACACATGCACATGCATTTGACTGCCAGGTCTTTATGCTCTGTCCTAACAACCCTTGCCTGTTGCCTTCATGGGAAAGATGACAAACTATCTGGGACAAAGCCTCCGAGCTGCATTGAACTGATACTTCTCCACAGTTTCTTCAATGTTTGGGTAATTTAACCAGGGAGATAGTAAGCAGCTCAGTGAATTTATGCTGTGTAGATCTATGGTGACTAATACCTAGAAGTCACCCGCCCCAGATTCCTACTATAGCATGGAGAAATTGGTCTATGCATTTCTAATGTATTTGTCATGCAGCATGGAGACAACACAGCATTTGTATCAGCAGAAGCCATAAAATCTTTTCAAAGTCTTTGCTATGTTCTGCATTGGGGTGAACTAGCAAATGTCAGAGCTAGGACTAGGGTTGTTGCAGAGTTGCAGGCATGTATTGCTTGTAATACTGCATTTTGCAGTGTACCCAGGCAGTTTATTCAATCTGTTGCTGTAGGAGTCCCTGGCAGGCAGGCAGCAGGAGCAGGAAGGCTTATCTGAAGGGAGGTCGGCTCTTACGCAGCCCAATGGACTGATATTAACTGTGATGATCTTCATCAGAGTTTCTCAGGAAGAAAATACATGAGTTGCTGTTAATCTGATTGTCATCTTGCTCTTAAAAAAGAGAGAGAGAAAAAAAGACAGAAATGTGTGGGAAAGAAAACAGGGTTGATTTCAGTCATTTGGTATGAGAGCCAGCTCTATACTTCATCTATGTGCTGCTGGGAGTTTGGGTAAAGCTGACATTGATTTGGATCATGAAATTTGCACAAGAGGATTAAATGAAGTGCAAGAGAAAAATATCTGAATTTCAGGACCTAGTGTTTAAGCACGAAGGAATTTTTTGAACTAAAGAAGTAAAAAAGAACTAAAGATCCTATAATTTCCAGCATCTGCATACAGAATAAGATGACCTACTAGGGGAGGTACTTCTTACCCTGTTCATGTCCATAAGCACTCCAGAGTCAAATCTCAGGTAACAACGAGTCAACCATGGTTGCATGCAGCCACACAGTACTGACAGACAGATGGCAGAGAAGGTTGTGACTTCACCGAGTGAAGACTAGTGCAGCTCACCCAGAAGTGGATGGATACGTGCAGCCTTGCATTGGGTACAACCTCTGCAATCAGTATTTGCAGTGCGAAAGGGGCCCAGTCTGAGGAATCTAGGTCACTGTCACATAGAGCAAGACATCTGAAGAGCACATTCTTTTTCTTCGATTGGGAGCTTGTCTTCTGCAGGCGGCATTGGGTCTGAAATCAAAGGTGGATCTGAACACAAGGAGGCAGATGCCAGCTCTAGATGTCTGTGCCACTCAGGCAATTAACTGACAAATATAAACCAGATCTCCACATTTCAAAGCTAATTTGCATTGCTCCTGAGACAGTCTGTCAGAAAAGGATGCAATTAGGTTGAAGCTGACAAAATTTATGCACAGCATAAAAAAAAAGAAAGACTAAAAAGCAAATCCATTGAACACTCAGGCAAGTGGCAGTTCTGGCACGAGCATCCTTTGGAGGACAGCAGTCAGCAGACCTTCAGCAGCCAAAAGGGAGGCATAGAGCTGCTCCCCTTTCCAAAGTCAGCAGAGTGGGGATGCTGATAGCCATGAGCACTGGAGTGTTGCTGGCAGCCTTGATGAGAGGCTGCTGCTAGAAGTTACGCTGCTGCGTAGTCCGGTGTGCCATGTGTACAAACCCAGGTGCTAGAGGAGCAAAATGAGGCTCTCATGATCCAAAAGGAGATGGTCAGAGCCTTGCTTGCCCAGCTAGACACCCACAAGTCCATGGCACCGGATAGGATTCACCCAAGGGTATTGAAGGAGCTGGTGGATGTGCTGGCTAAGCCCCTTTCCATCATCTTCCAACAGTCCTGGAAAACTGGGGAAGTTCCACTGGACTGGAGGCTGGCTGACATAGTGCCCATCTACAAGAAGGGGCACAGGGAGGATCCAGGGAACTACAGGCCTGTCAGTCTGACCTCAGTGCCAGGGAAACTCATGGAACAGGTGATCTTGAGTGCTATCATGAAGCACATGGAAGAGAACCAGGTGATCAGGCCCAGTCAACATGGGTTCATAAAAGGCGGGTCTTGCCAAACTAATCTGATCGCCTTCTGTGATAAAGTGACTCTGCTGCTGGATGAGGGAAAGGCTGTGGATGTGATCTTCCTGGACTTCAGTAAAGCCTTTGACAAAATTTCTCACAGCATTCTGCTACGGAAACTATCAGCATCTGGCCTGGACAGGCGCACACTCTCCTGGGTGGAAAATTGGTTGGATGGCCGGGCCCAGAGAGTGGTGGTAAATGGTGTTAAATCCAGCTGGAGGTCAGTGACAAGTGGTGTTCCCCAGGGCTCAGTGCTGGGTCCTGCCCTGTTCAATGTCTTCATCAATGACCTGGATGAAGGATCGAGTGCACCCGTAGCAAGTTTGTGGATGACAATAAGCTGAGTGGAAGCGTGGATCTACTGGAGGGTAGGGAGGTTCTTCAGAGGGATCTGAACAGGCTGCACTGCTGGGTTGAGACCAGTGGCATGAGGTTTAACAAGGCCAAATGCTGGGTCCTGCACTTGGGGCCAAACAACCCTGTACAGCTACAGACTAGGAGAAATCTGGCTGGAGAGCTGCCTGGAGGAGAAAGACCTGGGGATGCTGGTCGACAACCGACTGAACATTAGCCAGCATGTGTGCCCAGGTGGCCAAGAAGGCAAATGGCATCTTGACTTGTATCAGAAACGGTGTGACCAGCAGGTCCAGGGAGGTTATTCTTCCTCTGTACTCGGCACCGGTGAAACCGCTCCTCGAATCCTGTGTTCAGTTGTGGGCCCCTCACCACAAGAAGAATGTTGAGGTTCTGGAGCGAGTCCAGAGAAGATCAACAAAGCTGGTGAAGGGGCTGGAGAACAGGCCTTATGAGGAACGGCTGAGAAAGCTGGGGTTGTTTATCCTGGAGAAGAGGAGGCTGAGAGGAGACCTCATTGCTCTCCACAACTACCTTAAGGGAGGTCGTAGAGAGGAGTGTACTGACCTCTTCTCCCAAGTGACAGGGGACAGGACAAGAGGGAATGACCTCAAGCTCCACCAGGGGAGGTTTAGAATGGACATTAGGAAAAACTTTTTCACAGAAAGGGTCATTGGGCACTGGAACACGCTACCCAGGGAGGTGCTTGATTCAGCTTCCCTTGAGGTTTTTAAGGCATGGGTGGATGAGGTGCTGAGGGGCATGGTTTAGTGTTTGATAGGAATGGTTGGACTCGATGATCCAATGGGTCTCTTCCAACTTGGTGATTCTATGATTCTACGATTCTAATCTATGAGTGTTAATATTTCGGTAGTGCTGATTCAGGCTCACTAGTCAACCTGTTGAGTTTACCACTAGCCATGAGTTACCTTTTCAGTTTTGCCAACAGGCCTCTTGCTGTTTTAAAATTTCTTTCTTTTGCCTCTGCACTTTGGACACCAATTCTGTTATCTATACCGGTTCTGGCCACAGCTTTCAGCATCCTTGCTCAGGGCTCTCCCACTGATCCCTAGTAAGTTCTTTGGGATTTATCCGTTTATCTGTAGATCGCAGTTGCAAGGGAAGGTATTTCTCTAGTTTTACTATTTTCAGGAAGAGTCAACAGATCTGGCTGAAGTACTAGTGCTATGCTAAAATCTCTGGAAAATATTCCGCCGATCTCTGCAGGAAACAGTCGATTTTACTTTCAAGACTTCGACACATCATTGATATAACTGTTCCAAACAGATTTTTTGAAGAGTAGTGAGAATGAGAGATATAAATAAAAAGAAAGTACAAAATCAACTATGCATAAACCACTATGTACTTAACAATGAGATATAGTAGGATGCAAAGGAATACATTATCTCATGCTCTACAATATCTGTGCAAGCGAAGTCCTGCTGTATGTAAATAAGATGCCTAACAACTTGTGTGGCTAGGCAAATAAGCCATATGTATGCTTACCTTGTGAATTTGCAATTAGTTCATGTTCCTGGGTTAAACAGAGTCCTTCATGAATTCAGCACCTGTATAAGTCTCCTCTTTGTTCTGAAAAATCTTAACAGTGGAATAATTCACATGTCTGAAATTCTATACCTACTTAATATTAAACAAAGTCTAACAAACAGGTTGTAGTAAAGAAATTAGCTAGTAATTAACACTCATTGGCTGGCTTCAGAAGACTGAAGGGAGGTAAATGTGACTATAATCACACTTAAAAAGGATAAGGAAGAAGAGGAATCTGAGAAATTATGAGTCTGACATCTGTGCCAGGCAAATTAGCTCAAACTGCGATATGGGATAGAGTTAGTGGACACCTGGACAAAAGCATAAAAGTGAAGAGTCAACCTGGCTTCTGCCTAACAAAGCTCTAGAGGTGGGGGGTTTTTGTTTTGGTTTGGTTTGGTTTGGTTTGGTTTTTTTATATCAACTCATATATGATGCTAGTGGCACAATATCCTTGGTTTTCCAACAGTCTTGTCATGAAGGTTTTTATAGAAACTAAGAACCAGGGGACAAGAAGTAAGGTCCTAACCTACAGAAAGAATTGGCTAAATGATAGAAAATTATGGGTGGGAGTAAACGGTCATTTTCCTCAGAGGAGGCAAGTCACTAAGGGTGTTGTGCAGATCTCTTGCCTGTGCTAGTAATCCATGCTATATCTGGATTGCCTGATGATAGTAACGATCTGGAAAGGGAAAAAGCTGTGAGATACTATTTGCTGGTGACAGTTATTCAAGGTGTTTTAATGAGGGGAGACTGTCAGGAATTGCAAGAGGACCTTGAGACTAACTAGCAAGAAAAAAAAATCAAATTCTTGTAGATAAATGGTGTAGACTGTGAACCAAAGAATTTACATCACTATGTGAAGTGGGTGGGGTGGAGAGCCCTCATTTTGTTGGTGATGGATTCAGAGCAGACAGGTCCATGAAAAGAGCAGCTCCATATTCAGCAGTAATCAAAAGACAATTAATTATTGATAACTACTGGGGAAAAAAAAGAGAGCATGAAGTGGGAAACCCAGTGCTACTGAAACAGGGACCCCAATACTGCTGCCCGGGTGGTGGTCCTGGCTCACTCCTGCATATTTCTGGAACCCTCACTGCAAACATCCTCAGGAGAAATGTAACAAACACAAACGTAAGTATTCATGCAAGGAGTGACAGAGTTTGGACTACCAAGCCTCAAAACCGAAGCATTTAAGAGGCTGTAACAGACATTTAGAAAGGTGTGAATGTCAGGGGGAAGATAGCTAGGAATTGACAGCTCACTGTCCTGCTTTAAGTCCCAGAGCCTAGGTCCCTATTGAGTAGAGCCAGTGAAACAAAGGCAAAATAACCAATCACTTTTCTTTATTTACTGTTAGTTCACAGTAGTTCAAGTTCTGACACCTTTTACTCATCTAGGTTAAAATACAGTTGTAGGGTCTAGCTTTGGTTTGGCAGCAGGGCAGAGCTTGTAGGGCTGCCCTAGTTCCATCCTGCCTGCAAAAAAGAGACACGAGTGCTTTATGTTAACAGTGTGCTGAAATGACTGTGCAGTGGCAAATAAAGGACCAGACTCCCAAGTCAGCTTCTCAAACACCATTAAGTTCTGTCAAAGTGTAGCCAAAAGAAAAAAAAAGAGGAGGGAATGCATTTTTCCATGCCAATTGAACAACGTCCAACAAACATTAAAATATTTTAATCATTTCATTATTGCAATCTTTTTAACACAGAGCAGAATTAAGTACAGTTTGCAAGGCAAAGCTTCAATTTTTTCTCTTTACAAGTCTGAGTTTCACAAGTGGAAAATAACTCTTCTTAGTGTTGAATAGGTGATTTTACTGTAGTGATTTTACTCTTAAATAGCAGGTATGCCATTCACTTCGAGTAGATTCTGAAACTGTTTTCCTAATTTTGTCATAAGGTAGTCATATAAATTTTGGCACCATGCCTGTGTAACCTAGTTATGTGAGAGATACATCCCAGCTGCCTGATCTGCAGGTCCATTTGTTGTGGTAATTGCTGAGCTTGCACATGGTCCTGGATGACAACACTCCTGTTTAGTGCAGGGACATGTCTGATGAAAGGAGGGATATATCTTCTGGGTCTCCATGCCTATACATGTCATCCATGAAGAGCAGACGTTGACCTCTGCAAGTGGCAGAGGATCAGCTAAGCTGGGCATACAGTCTACCTCATGCTGCCAAGGGTGGATCATAGAACCATAGAATAAACAGGTTGGAAGAGACCCACCGGATCATCAAGTCCAACCATTCCTATCAAACACTAAACCATCCCCCTCAACACCTCATTCACCTGTGCCTTAAACACCTCCAGGGAAGGTGAATCAACCACCAATCCGGGTAGCTTTTTCCAATGCCTAATGACCCTTTCTATGAAAAAGTTTTTCCTAATGTCGAGCCTAAACCTCCCCTGGCAGAGCTTGAGGCCATTCCCTCTTGTCCTGTCCCCTGTCACTTGGGAGAAGAGGCCAGTATCCTCCTCTCCACAACCTCCTTTCAGGTAGTTATAGAGAGCAATGAGGTCTCCTCTCAGCCTCCTCTTCTCCAGGCTAAACAACTCCAGCTCTCTCAGCTGTTCCTCATAAGGCCTGCTCTCCAACCCCTTCACCAGCTTTGTTGCTCTTCTCTGGACTCGCTCCAGAGCCTCACAATCCATTGGATCTTGACATACGTTTAGGGAAAGATCCAGTTCTGATCAATACAATATTGTAGTATTACAGGTGTAAATGTGCGTCAGATCTTTGTTCTCAGTAATGTCTATGTGTAATGGGTCTCCAGACGTAAGATTGGAAGAAGTACTACAAAACATCTGAGCAACCTGTAAAACACTGTTAGTAAGATTGCAGGATATGGACCAAAAATCTATTTTTTATCCTCTGTCCTTGTGTACCTTAGAATCATAGAATCATAGAACAACCAGGTTGGAAGGGACCCATCGGATCTTCTAGTCCAGCCATTCCTATCAAACACTAAACCAAGTCCCTCAAGACCTCATCCACCTGTGCCTTAAACACCTGCAGGGAAGGTGACTCAACCACCTCCCTGGGCAGCCTATTCCACCTTCCGTCCACTATTTTTGTAAGTAATTTTATTTTTCATACATGACGAGCACAGAAAGCTGTTGCTGGATATTGCCTATTGCAAATCAGCCAGCATGTGCTCATGGTTTCCAGAGATCTCTAACAACCCACCAATCACTCACACATGCTCAATAGTGGCATTGAAGAAATCCATCCCTTCTTTAGCTAGTAGTGTTCTTTCCCTTCTCCTTTAAGACAGAGAGTTTTTAAAGCATGGAAAATGTACTTTTTCCACTTCGGTTTTGGTGCTTAGCCACTTAAGATTACTTCTAGGTGAAACTGGCTTTCATGTTGGACTTGACAAGGAAAAGTAAGCATTTGAGAGCAGGAGGAAGAAAGAAAAGAACCCATAACTATGGCCTTCTGTAAGCTGAAGTATAGATCAATTACCAAAAATGAGCGTAAAGGAACCAGAGCTAAATGCTCAGGTGTCAGTGAGTTTTAGGAGGCATCAGATGTCTGCATAAGCTTCCCCACTAAAAGTAAAGACTCAAGCTTCCTGAAACAGAAAATTTCCATGTTTGCTTCATAAACATCCCAGACAAGAAAATGAAGGGGAGTATGTGGCATATTGCAAAATAACTCAGGAATTCTGCATGCAAGTAAGTTTATTTTTGTTATCTGTTTTCCATGTTAGCTGTTTGCCTCTCAGCCACCTCACCTCAGATGTTAGCCTCTGCTTTGTCCATGAAATCCATTTAATGATAGCAGGAATACATTCCCTCAGGGACTGTCACACTTCTGGAGGCTGAAACAGAGTGTGCTGAAATGTCACCTGAGGCATCCTGTCACTGCCCAGAAGTGGACTGCAGTCCAGTCACATCATCCAAAGAGAAATTGCATGGGCATTGCAATACCTGAAGCAAATTTATCCAGGATGTAACTCCATAGCTACCAATCAAGTTGATCTAAGTCAAAGTTTGTCCCCAAACTTCTGCGAATGTGGTCAGTTAACACTCAAGGTGGTTTTATTAACTTCCTTTCTGTGAGAGTTCATGGTTAATTAAGTGGTGATACGTCCTGTTGTAGCTTCCCTTGGGAAGAGCTCAGGTCTGTGGGCTGGTGGAGAAGAGGCAGCTGTGATACTAAAAATCTACCTTGTACATAGCCAATGTAAAAGCACACCCTCAAAAATTTTAATAGATTAATTCAGGAAAAGGGGACACATTTTGGTGAGATGCAAGCCCTTATTTGGCCCTTGAGCAAAACATGTAGCTGAAGGAAGAATGTCACCACAAGCAGAGAGAACATATTTGTTGACAGGGTTTTGTGCAAATATCTCTGTCTCCTGTAAGATCTCATTTAGCTGCCATAGGATAACCATTTATAATCAAATGCTCCCAGGCATAGACACCTAATTAGTTTAACTGCATAAAGGCTTTGGAATTTCAGAAGGTTCAATGTCTACTTACTTCCTTCCTCCTCGTGTTTCGCCTGCATGTATCTGTCTTCCAAGACTCCAGCCAGGATCTTGAGACCAGAATGCCAGAGCAGCATGTCTGTGCACACATAGAAAAGGTCATGCTCAGGAAATTTTGATTAGGTAGACAGCGATTTAATTTACAGACAGCCGTTCAGCATCATCCAGGAAAACGAGTTAACTGAAACGTAATTAACTACATGTCAGCAGAACAAGTTGAGTTAGTCTGTTGAGGAAATTAGCAGACAGACAGATACAATAGGCCTTCTAAACAGCCTATAGAAATAGAATAAAGAGATGCAGTGACCAACTCACATTTCTAATTAGGGAAGAAAGTATGAATAAAATGTGTTTCCCCCACATCTTGCTCACCTTTCACATGCCCTTTTGCAGAGGTATCTCTACATAGGGAAATGTTTCAGGTACGTCTAGAACTTGTTTAATCCAAAAGTTAAACCATGTTGGCAAGTTAGCTCAAGTCACTTTGGGCAGAGGGAGGCCAATTTCTGAGGCGGTAATGTACTGAAGTAAAGCCACGTGAGTTAGGAGATCAGCCATGCAGAAAAGCCGACAAGCTCTGCACAGCAACTCATCAAAGGATATTCACTGGGAACACTCAGCAGTCAATCCTGATGCTGAAATACAGGCTCAAGTTTCAGTTTCAAGTAAATTCAAAGTTCACAACTGAGGATATTTTCTCACAGGTAGAAGTAAGCCTCTTCATTCTGCTTTCATGCTCTCAGGTCAATTCTTCGCCTCAGATAATTAAACCCAGTGTGGTGCTGAGGGCTGTACAATAGGGCACATGCTGGAAAATGCCCCCGAATCTCAGCATGGCTGCAGGAGCCCCTGTCTCCCTCCAGCCTCCCACCTGCATACAATTCAAAGGCTCAGAGCTGCACCCCATTTTGGGCATTTCTGTAGTCTTGGGTCTACTGACTCAGGACATCTCTGCTTTCAGGGCTGCCAGCCCTCTTTCAGCAGGGATAGGACACAGGAGAGCCTCAACCCTACAGCCCTCTCACCCAGGGGTGAGCACCATGTATGTTTTCCTAGGAACTTCAAAGGTAAATCCAGCTTCAAAGATAAATACAGCTTCAAAGGTAAATACAAGAATACTCTTTCTATCAGCTCTGATGGATGCTGGAGTTGTCTTCAGGGTCAGACTCTTTCCTCAAACAAAACGACATCATACCCAATATCTTCCAGGTGCTTCAGGCACCAAGACTTGGTCCTTTGCATGTGCCTGTCCTCACTTTCACAGAATCACAGAACCACAGAATCACTGGGTTGGAAAAGACCCATCAGATCATTGAGTCCAACCATTCCTATCAATCACTAAACCATGCCCCTCAGCACCTCATCCACTCATCCCTGCAGCTTCTTCTGCACAAATGCAAGCAAAGACCCCAAAACTAATCAGCTGCTCACTCAGAGTACTTCCTGGCTATAAAAAATTACTTCCAAGCAATGTGTGAATGGGAGGGTGATTTTAAGTTGCCTTCCTTGCTTTTATTCACTAAATCATGTTTGCTGTTACTCCTCATAAGAAAAAAGCAATACCTTTCCGAACAGCGATGGAAAGCAGCACTCTGTTTTTCAGACACATTTTGCCACAGTCTCAAGTTTAAACCAGACCTGAATGGCCATGCTTATTACTCTCCTGTGGGCAATGAGGAAGCAGTTTCTCAAGCTAGAGATGTAAACTGGAGTGATTCATTGTGCTTTATGTGCCTTGTATGCTTTTCCTAGCCAATTTAGGTAAATACGGTATCAGAAATCTGGTTCTGTATGAATAAATGCTAACAATTACAGCTAAGAGCCCCATCACTTTTTTCTCCATTTAATATTCTCTCTAATTATGCTAGTCCTAAAGAAAGTCATTTGGTATTGATGTGGATGTCACGTGTTCTTCCATGAAAACCTTAGCAATAATTAATGCTCCATTAACACCTTAACTGTCCTGTTATTATTTATTCATTTAACATTAAAATTGATGAGGTTGTTTTAGGGAGGAAAGATTCGAGATATATTGCACAAAATTAATTTTTTTTTTTGGTATTGCCACACAGTCCCCACAAGACACAGGTTATTGGTTCAGTCACAAATGCCAGTGAACCTGTAGCCTTAGCTATATTATCCTCCCTGCTGCTGTTGTGCTATAAATAGCTCTAGCTCAAACAGAGAGATATGTAAGACATTTTAAGAGAACACCAGAAGAAAATCAGA
This sequence comes from Coccyzus lansbergi, assembly GCA_033558105.1. Taxonomy (NCBI): domain Eukaryota; kingdom Metazoa; phylum Chordata; class Aves; order Cuculiformes; family Coccyzidae; genus Coccyzus; species Coccyzus lansbergi. The sequence continues at coordinate 1,659,266 of JAUMJK010000072.1, read as the reverse complement.
TTATATCTGGCAAGCCTTTTGACAGAGAGACCTAAGACCCAGGAAAACTGCATTCTCTTGCCATTTCTATCATATGTCTAGGTGTCTGTGAACGGGCCATGTGGAATAAGTCCTCACACTGTCAGATGGTTGAAAGAGAGCATGGGATGCCTTTTGTTTTCTTGCTTTTTTATGGATAAAGACTCAACACAAAATATTTTCTTCAAGCAAAATAGGTCTTTTTCTTGGTTTTTTATCCACTTAGAAAAAAACATTATTTATGGAATCAATAGGATCTTCCTTGTGATTTGATTTTCACTTTGATTGCTGAAAAAAGGTCAAAAATTATCTGGGCACAAACTTCAGTATTGCCTTTTAATTAAGCATCTCAAGTTGTCCTCCAGACCCCGATGAATTATTCTTGCCACGTGTGCAAGTGTTATCTGCCTGGAGTCACAGAAAAGGAAATCTGTGGCTGTTAGCAGACAAGCTCCCACTGGAAACCTGTGGGACAGCTGAGAGGAGGACTCAGGTCTCCCATACCCCACCCCTGTGTTTCACCTGTGGGCTCATCCCTCCTGCCTTGCTGTCTTCAACCCGAGGGCTGCTTTCAGTACTGAATTCAGTGCAATTTCTCAAAATTTCTCAACTGCTGTGTCGGTGGTAATTGATTTTCCAACTATTACCATCATCAACATCTCTACTAACAAGAGATATCAAGGCAAATGGCCATCCCTCTATGGCTGTGTTTAAAAAGGGCTTGAGTTCCCCAGTTGGATCTGGACTGAATGCGGCCTTCTCACACTACAACTTGGAAAAGTGTTTTCTTTCTCACAGAAACAACAGGGAGCTCTTCATGCTGCACGACCTCCTCAATTAAGCTGTCCCACAGCTGTTACTGACTTCTAAAAGTAGATCAGTCAGAAGTGTGGCCTTTGTGTATGGATTTATTAGCAAAGAAAAGAAAAGGAAAACTTCCAGTGCCAAAGGAAACAACTAGACTATCCCCCCTCCCCCATATATATGTACATACATGCAGGATACCTTGATAATCGTGTCTTGCCACTCATTCCAAAGTCTCAGTTACATTATCCACGGACATGTGGGTTTTGCACATGCTGAAATGTCATATATTTACACAGTTTTTATAGTCTTCCTTACTTGCAGGATGGCTTCATGTGGCACAGGATGTGCTGCCTCCTTTTCTCCCTACATTTTATTTGGCACATCCTCTGTGCCATCTGCTGCAGCTTCCCTAAGGAAGCAGTTAAAATAGAAGGTGTGCTCCTTGCATTACCACCAAGATAAACTGCTCAGCCTCTGGCTGCAAGGACATTTCTAAAAGGGACTGAGGGCCGACCTCATGCAGTGCTCCATCAAAAGTGGACATTGCCAACATTCTTATTCTTGTGCTCGGGCCACCTGACCATCACACCTGACTTCTGTGGCTTAGCAAGGAGTCTCTTGGCAGATAGGGTAGGCAGTTCATCATTTCCCATCACAGGGACCCTCTCTCTACTGTCTGCTGCTTTTCCTCTCATCTATATATTGAACTGAGACTGCTACTATAAAACAGCAAGTGCAGCAAGGTGCATACAAATTGCAAATACAAAGTTAATGGTTGCATCCTCCAGAGCTCCATGGAGAGTAAAAGGCCATTAGATTCATTAAAGCCAGGAAAAAACATTCTTTTGTGTTCCCATTTTCCTCTTTACTGCAGCAAGTCTTCATGAGTACACACACATCTCTGTGCCTTGGAAACCTTACTTTGATTGATAGCTTCTCATTACAAGAAAGAGACTTCAGTTTCAGCTTTCCTTACAAAGCATTTTTCTGCCTTTCCTCCACAAAAGCTCCCCCGCCCCTCCCTTGGCCCCCACTAATTCATCCTGAGTCTATACAGAGGTGTATAGGAACATGGATCTGAACTCCTTTCCTCTGGGTCTGACGCCCATGGTCACCCACGTCTTGCAAAGGCTTCTATAGCCCTGTACTCAGCCAGTAACTCATTCCCCCAACCACTTCCACCTGTGGACTATACTAACCCATGGCACAGTGAAAACACATTCTCTGGCTTTCCCATTGCTGCATGAATTTCTGCAGAGGTGAGCACTTTCATTTTGTGGCTTCCGTCTTTCCTTGTAAACCTCAGTCCCATTTTTATTACAGAATAGTGGAGGGATGAGGTAGCCCAGACACTGGAAGAATAACTTGAAGACCTTCTCATGCATCACTTAACCCTCTGAAAATTGTGGGCTAGGTTTGCTCCTCAGTTATTTACTTGTAGTAAAATCAAAGATTTTACAAAGATTTTAAATTGTATGGAACTGGTTTTCACTGACCCCATGGGCTGGTTCTCAATCTATGTCAGTGTAACAGGGATTAAAACCAGGTCTGGATGGTCAGTCACTTTTGACACGTTCCTGTGTTGCATCATGGTAGGGTCAGTACATTATCTTTCTACTTTGATGTCAGGCACTGAGGAAGCACATGAGTTAGCCCAGTTTGGGCCTGGATTCAGATCTGAATCTGAATTTTCTGTCAGAATATCAGGATTCAGCTGAGAGAGCTGGGGTTGTTTAGCCTGGAGAAGAGGAGGCTGAGAGGAGACCTCATTGCTCTCTACAGCTTCCTGAAAGGGGTTGTAGAGAGGAGGATGCTGGCCTCTTCTCCCAAGTGACAGGGGACAGGACAAAGGGAATGGCCTCAAGCTCCACCAGGGGAGGTTTAGCCTGGACATCAGGAGGAAGTTTTTCACAGAAAGGGTCATTGGGCATTTAAAGAGGCTGCCCAGGGAGGTGGTTGATTCACCTTCCCTGGAGGTGTTTAAGGCATGGGTGGATGAGGTGCTGAGGGGGATGGTTTAGTGTTTGATAGGAATGGTTGGACTAGATGATCTGGTGATCTTCCAACCTGTTTATTCTATGGTTCTATGATTCTGTGATTGCTGAACACCTGCCTGGTAAATATTTCTTTGACTGAAGACTCATAACTGTTTACTTCCTACCAAATTTGTTTCATTTTTATGAAGCATCAGCAAATATAGATACTTGGAGTAGTCGGTTGTCTTCTCTGAGAGCCTCTTAATGGATTTTACATACTGCCCTGTTCGTGATTGAGCAAGCATTCAAGCATATATTGGATTAAGTTTTCTCAAGCAGAACCCAACTTTGCTCATATATTAATTCACTCCCTTCAAAAAAAACCTGACTCCCAGAGATACACAGTCTACTTGTGAGCCAGGAATAAATACAATGTGTCATAGATCTGATTTCCCCCATCCTCTTCCTGAGGCATCAGTCCATCTGTAGAAGTTCATGGATAATATCTATGCATATCATAATGAAGCTTCCTACCTGTGAAAAACAGCTGCCAAAAGAGACAGAATTAGACTGTCAGGAGGCCAGCACACAGATGCTTTGGGTAGGGAGTCATGACATGAAAGATAAAAGCATCACTGTTGAGGGCATCTGTTACTGATCTTGAAAAAAGGAAGAGGGAAACATTCCTGAACCATTTATACAGAAGCTCAGGATCTCAGGATCCTATGCTCACTGGGACTTGAATTACCTAGACATCTGCTGGGTATGATGTTCTTCAATCCTAAACCAACACCACTTCTTTTGTTCCAGATAGGACCGCTTTATGACATGGAAAGGATAGATAATAAGTCAAAAGAAGTGGAGCTATTCTAGATCTAATGATCCAGAGGAAGGAAAGAACAGAAAGTTTGAAGACAATTGGAGAGTTTGTCCTATTGACCTCAGCTTTCTTCGATTTGGTCTCTCTAAGCTAAAAGCCAGTTCTGGGAGGGCACAACCCCACAAAAGGCTTGGAGAATGAAATGCTCGTGGATGACAGCTAACAGTGAGAAAATCATGTCATTCATTTCTAACGCTTGTGCTTCCTCCAGTTTATACCATAAGTTGTCTGCAAACAAATTACAGTCTTTTAAAAATCTCATTGCTTCTTGAGACTATTTGCTGAATAATTTGAGCAACTAAACCAAACAATATTAGAAAATAGGTCACTGAAATAAACTGATACTCAAAGTAATGTCACTGGACATGTAACTCAGGCTGTGCATTGCTATTCCTTGACCCAATGAGTGTAATGCAGTGTTTAAACCCATATTAGCAGAGACACAACCTTTTTTTCCTGGAAATATTCCATAAGAGTTGCATAAACTGCACTTTCCCCCCTGCTATTAGTTAGAATTGCTTTAGCATATTTACAGATGAATATCCCAAATGAGCTCTAAACTTATATCTACCTATGTACATCTACTGTAGGTATAGTCTCAAGTGCCACACAGAAAAGGAAAGAGCTACAACCTCTGTCTGGTACACGGCATCTTTCTAGGGAATTGCTAAGCATGGTGACGTATGTGAAAATATAATAAGCGGGAAAGCTTGCTAAACTCTTCACTCAGACATATGCCTTCTCTCTGCTCTGCTGGTAACTGCAATAGGAGTAGCAAAAATAGGAGCAACATAATCTGAAGGACTGTGTCCTCCATGAGGACTTTAGGCAGGGAAGGTTAGAAACCCTACTCAGGGAAAAGAGAGAGGTAAAGTCAGGGTGAATCAGAGCAGAAGTCCAAATTAAGTTGTGAAAGACTAGCCTCAAACTGGTATCTAAAGACAAAAACACTGTGTAATAAAATTGTTCGGAGAGGCAACTGAAGATATCAGACACTCCATAGAAGACAAAAAGACGGGTAGAGCATAAAAAGGGTATTGGAAACAGTTAAGAAAAACAAGACCGGGTTTTGCAGGTACCAGGAAATCAAACAACTAGAAAAAACAGGCTAAAGAGTTTTCTATGAGGATAAAAATGCCTGAAACAGTGAGCTGCCTCATTAAAGAGTTAGGAAGTACAACTAGAGACTTCATCATACCTATGTCTGAGGAATCTGTCTCAGAGATGCTGAATCCTCTTTTGAACCTGTTCCAAAGTTTAGACGTGTTTTATTTGCTCTTCTGGTCCATTAGACTCCTACAGTGAAATTTTCACTATCTGGAGAACTCAGCTAATGCTTCACCCTAGTGAGCTGAACATACCCAAGCAAGTCAGGAAAGGAGAATCAGACATGTAACAATGCTTAACCTCACTGCATAGAGTATAGCTCAGTTCTTCCGGTTAATTAGAACCCCTCTCTGTGCATAATAAATCCTCACTTGTGTGGAAAAGCACTGAAGGCTATGAGCTGATAGACACCATCAGGTGAATGTGTCTGGCTGACTGCCTTGCAAGTCACAAGGAAAATTGCTTGTGGAAAAGTTACTGAACTCTCATATAAATGAATCCTATACTGTTGAGCTTCACAGGCACCTTATACACAACTTCAGAAGAGTGTTCGAGGGACTAGTAAAAATCTGCTGGATAACAAAGTGTTCTTCTAACAAAATGGGGCAGAATGTATTAGCACCTCTGGGCATATCTAGTATAGCCTCATCAGAGAAGGACACTGCGATGGGTGGTCTCTGGCATAGCTTTCCTTATGACTGATTGCATGAAGCTTTTATATTTATTTGTAATGTTTTTTACGTATTTATTCAAAAGTCTAATGAACATTTAAATGAAAAATCTCATGCTGATTAAAAGCAGGTAGGGGAATAGCTGGGAAAATGAAATGCACCATACATAATCAGATCCAGATGACATGCAGCCTAAGGTTTTGAGGGAATGACGCTAATGAATATGGTGAACTTCTGGTAATTAGATTTGAACAGCCATGGCAAAGGGAGAGGAGGGGGGGAGGAAATGCAAATATGCTACAGATCTTAAAAGGGAGAATAAACAAGAGGGGGAAAAAGAGTTATCCTGACATAGGCTTATAAAAAGCCCACATCACTAACTGTAACCCCAAGTGGGAAGGACTGCATAATGTCTCTCCAGCTTTCCCTTTCAAACTTCTCATTGACTTTTCAGTCCCTGCTTCCACAATTGTGCTCTTTTTAATTTCCTCTTCTCTCTTTCTCCCTCTTCTGCATCCCAGCATCCAGCTTCTGTCCACATCCTCCATTTTACTCTAGAGCTTTTCAGGACGAAGAGACCTTCCCAGACCATTTTCATTTCTCTTCCAAGGTACCACTTCTCCATCAAGTCTATGCAGTTACCGAAGTGGTAGAGCTCCACGTTGCCCCTTTCCCTTTAAATGGCACTAGGCTAAACACATAAAGATGTGCGTTTCCTTAACTTGTGAACAGTCTCACAAAAACTGGTGGAGTAACTGTGGTGTTAAGAACCACTGGTTTATGTGCCTGCCCAGACAGAACAGAAGTTCGAGCATTAATTCCTCTCATTCGCAAACTGATCTTATCCCAACTGTTGCTAGTGTATTTAGGTCCATCTCCTTACCTACACACAAACCCAGGTTCCTCAGAGCCTGTCCCAGCAGACACCCAGCTGTAGCCAGTCCAATCTCCCTCCTACATGAGTCCTTGCACTGGTAAGAAGTTCAGCTTTTCTTTGCATCCTTGTGGATGCCTGGGCTCTGCAGGGCACATGGGGTCAGGAGCACCAGCCTCCAAAGGGGTGGCAAGCAGTAGGCATTCATGCCTTTCAGTCTCCAGCCCAAAATGACTGTGTAAAGGGCTTTTGTGCAGTCTTGGTGGCCGCCCTGCACTGACAATAGTCCCCTTCAAGGTGTCCTGCACCCTGAGGTTAGGAGCCACGATGAGGCTGCGTGATCAAGTGAACCCCACTCTGCTGCATCCCAGGCACCCACACAAAGGAATAGACAGGGGAACAAGTGAATTACAGTTTACTGAGAGTTTTGGTGGGTTCAGAGTCTGGATACACTGCTCATTGAGCCCCCGCAGGCCTTGCTGAGGGGGTTGTTGGACAAATTCTTCACATTGCATTAGAGTTGGAGTTGAAGTCCATCAGGATGAAACTTTGCCCCTCACTAAGCCTGGGCAACCCCTCAGACATTGCAACATCCTATATGCAAAGGAATTGAGTGGATAATGAATTCTTTTCAATTAAACAAAGAAAGAGCATCGCTATTTGAATTGTACATTTTTACATTGAGTATAAAGTCTTTAATGTCCTTCCAGTGGAGAGTTATATAGCATTAGCAGAACTGTCTGTTAGGCAATAGTTCCACTGTAGAAACAGAAATTGAGTCTAGATGGTGATAAAATGCAGTAATTTCTTTTTTTTCTTGATGTCTTCACTAAAAAGTGGAAGATTCTCTTGGGATCTATTATTTGGACTATAATCTGAACTTCTTTCTGTCAGAAAACTGACTCTGGACTAGAAAGATCCAGCTAGCACTCAAAAAATAAATTCCCTCTGGGAGATTTAACACAACTCCTTTTCTGCCCTAAGTCAGGAAAAAATATCTTAGTAAAACTAGCAATCTAAAGCAGAGAAAAAGACAAGGAGCTGCTCACTTTGCCCAGATTTTGAATAAGAGAGCAACATCTCCTTGCAGCACAGTTCATTACAGAGAGGTTAAAATGATTTGTTGGATCAGAAATATTCCCCTCCCTGGGAGATGTTGATTGTAGCAATAGGCTTCCATTTGCATATCACGCAGCGCAGCTCAGCTAGTTGTGTTTGAGGCAATCACATGTTAAAAGGCAATTTAGAGAAAATTATATATAACTTCAGATGTCATTCACAAAGGATGGGGTATTGGCATCTGTTTCTCATAACCTTTGAAACATTACACATGTTTCAGACCAGTGCTGTTTCTTTAGAAGTAAACCATATAATCTCTGGATTTTTTAAAATGAAACATGGTACATTTAATTTAGGATATTGTTATTCTAAAAAAGACAATGCTAACCTTTTTCAACCTTTCTGTGGTGTAAGTTATTGGCAAAGTCACCACATTTGTTTGATTCAGGAGTGTATATCATTAATTGCCTTATAATTTTAAGTGGTGACTACATTTTTGTGTTCTAGATAAGGTCAGAAAAACAATTCATTCAAGGCATTTGACAAAGAAAGGAAAAAATTTCCACTTTTCCTATCAAATATAATCACCATTCATCACATCTAAATGAAGGGCTTGTTGCATCTTTACTGGAGTAACAAAAGCTGATATGAATCGGTGTATTTGTTCATTAATAAAAATCTGGTGCGTTGAAAACAGAGGAAATGGGCTTTGCAATTAACCTTTTTAGTACTCAGAAAATGGATAGATCTGGAACTTATACTGCGTGGCAGATTTTTTTTTCCTTTTTTTTCTTTTTTTTTTCTTCTAATAAATGATGCAAAGCCATAAGGCAACCCTCCTTCCTCTCTTGTTGGAACACACAGGGTCTGGAAGTGGGTTGGAGAAATGACATGAGGCAGGGGAGCAGGCAACACAGATAAATAATCCAAATAAACTTGGCTCCACAAGTTTATTCAAATAGGTATTAAATGTTTGGAACAAGGTTTCATTTGCCAACAGCTGTATACAATCATTTGTGGTTTTGAGGCCAGGATAATTGGCATGTTATGAGATTTTGCCTCAGCTTTTGGCAAGTGTCTAAAAACCACACGGGAAGAAGGAAGTCTTTGCACAAGGCTCAGCCAGGAGCCAGCCTTGAGGAGCGGGAGCTCAGCAGGGCAGAGAGCCGCCAGTGAACAAATTTCACTCAGGTTTACTGGATACTGGGCAGCTGGTGCCCACCAGCACTTCTGGCAAGCCCTGGTGAGCAGGAAGATTTCTTGCTAGACTGCCTCCTGCCAGAGCCAAGATTGCTTCACAAGCACAGATTTATGCTTTTAACTAAACAGAACTGTTTTCAGGAAATCAGATGAAGCTCCTTATTAGCTGGAAGCAGTGAGAGAATTGTATTTTCCATTGTGTGCCTCAGTCCTCAGGGATCACACAGTCAGAGCTAAGTAGTTACAGCTCAGAAGCTGCCACCGGCTTTTGTGCAGCAGTGACGTGACCCCCCTGGCCTCCCTCTGAGCAGTATGGGACACTCTCTCTTTATACCGTGTTTCCTTGCAGGGTATGCTAGGAACCACGCACACTGTATTCCTTGTATCCTGTTCCCCCATTCTGCTTTTTTCACCTTTCACTAACTGCACCACCTCGTTGCTAGGGGATGCTCTTCGGGGAAGTAATGGAAACTTGGTACACATTTGTACAAAGCCCAGCATGGCAAGCCCTACCTAGGTCAAGACCCCTTGGCACTATTGCAGCATAAACATTACATACTAATAACACTGTGGTGGAGCCATGGTTCATCATGAGTATCACTAGATAGTATCACACAATGTCTTTTACCATCACCCACAGCCATTTACTTACTGCCTCACATTAAAGAGGAGTCAGCCTTGAACAGTTCCTCTGGCTTGCATTACTGTCACCAACATCAGGTCCTGGTTTCTTAATTGCTTACATCTTAAAGAGATGTCCTGTATCCTGCAGAAAATCTCCCAATTGATGTCTAATCATTAACTGGAGAAGAAGAGACATGATACATGCAGTGCTACTCTGCACTGGTGTTCTTTAGTTATAATAACGGGTTGCATTTTCCCTGTGATGCTCAGAGCTCTTGACAAAGAAAGAGGAACGTTGATATTGCCATTTAAGGGGTGAAAAAGCTGGAATGCAATGAAGTGATGTGCCTTGCCCATAGTTACACAGCAGATCAGTGACAGTCACTGGGACCACATACAAACCCACTAAAAGCTGTGTTATATCCACATCTCTGAGTGAGAAATCAATGCAGTTACATAATAATGACAGAAAGTGTGATTTATCTCATATATGTCCAAGAATCTATGACAGTTGTTCTGGCAGACATGCTGTTTGGATCAGCTGAGCTTGTTCTTAACACATGCTCAACTGCTTGTTAATGGGATGGAGAGATGCAAATGAAAGCCTTCAGGCTTCATAATAAGCAAATTTTGCCCCGTGATCACAGCACAGTGTCCTGCTCCTGACAGCTGAGGTTTTATGGTGGGTCAGGTGGACAACAGATGTTCACCTGCTTAACTACAGTAGCAGTAAAACTCAAAACAACCAATGAACACAAAGACCCCATCTACTTTAGCTGCTTTGCAATCAAGCAGGAGCCCTTCAGATGTATTTATCAATATGTCTTGTCTAATTTCCTCTCAGAAAGCTTAAGCAATGCAGCCTCTGCTCTTTTCTTGAGTAAATAGTTTCTTTCTGTGGTAAGACTTCGCTTCCCTGATGCAGTTTTCCTCCCCCACCCCACACAGCTAATTTAACTTTTCCCCTCCTTCCCTTGCTTGTCAGTGTGGATGCAGTGTACACTCTGAAATGTCATCATTCACACTCACAATTGCACTGCTATGCTTGCTCATCTGGAGTCCATCTGTGGGATGTTGGTAATGAACTCCTATTACACCAGAGAACAGGAGGATTAGTGGAAATCCTGACTGTTGCACTAAGATGGGTAATCAAACCCTGTTTCTGGGTGCAGTACTGGGGTAGCTGTGTGAAACTCCATACCCTGTGACGTGCGAGAGGTTTCACAGGATTCCCCCATGTTCTTTTCTAGCAGAAACCTTATGGGTCTTTTGTCTGCCTTTGGTGCTGTTTGTAGAGCAGTTGTTTAGCAGTTACGAACCTCCAGGCATATTTGTAGATGTCTGAAATCAAGAGTACGCTGAGGGCTCCAATATTACAGTGATAGAAGATGCCATATAAATACCTATGAAAAGAATATTAGCATGAAATCCTTGTCCTATTGGTGCCAATGGAAAACTCACATTAGCTTCCAGAGATCTAGGTTTTCACTTTTTCTCTTCAAAGCTAAGTTTTGCTTGGTAGTGCCTTGCACTGTACTGCAGAATATTGCTAGCAAATCTCAAATGCACTAAGTGCTGGAAAAAGCTCAGCAAATAACACAATGGTGAATGATCTAAAGTCAGGGGGTGGTGAAAGGTTTTGTCAGTAGCTCCAGAAACATTTGGACAGAAGATAATTGTACAGGAAGACAAGAAAAGCACCATGACTAGGCTGGAGCTTTCTGGTGGCATGAGTGCAGGAAAAGGGATGGGAATGATAAAGAATCAAGGGTATCTCTCTAAAAAGCAAATAGCAACAGAGGAATTGCATCCTTTTGCATCCTCAATGCTGCCTGTGCAAGTACTGTTGATGTTCTCCCTCCAGCTCCTCCCAACCCAGGAAAGTTTATTTAAGAGAAACAGTATGTGCAATGGTTGTCTCAGGGACCTCTAGCACTTCAGGCTAATTTCCCTTTTTGACACATATTGTTTTAGTGACTCTGGATAAATCCCACATGACTTCAAAACTAGCTTTCAGAGTGGTCATACCAGTCAAGAATAAACGGGATCAAAGCAAACATCTATATTGAACCAGTGGGTCTTCTGTGATTAGCGGTCTCTGAGCAGCTCAGGTAAGGGTGTTAAGCTAATAGGACCAATGATTTTCTCCAGAGCATTTATATTGCATATGGAGCTGCTGCAGTCTACATCACCATGGAGTTGATACCTGCAAAAGTATTTTTAGTGAATTTGTATGAAGAGCAACTGGAATTTATGCTCAAAGCAAGCATTAGGCAGCACATGGAGATACATGGGGTGTGAACCAGAATTTAGTGGTCATGCTTTCTGCTGAAACATCTGTCTGAAGCCTAGTGACAGGTTGGCTGAAGGGGATAGGCAGTCATGCTTGCAAAGCTTTCCACAGTGGAGAGCTACTGACCCTGTGTAAAACAGAAAGGGCCACACCACTCACAGTGTTCACATAGGGTAAAGATACCGCTACCCATAGTGAGATGGAACCCTTGTCTAGGAAAAAGGAAGGATAACAATGGACAGATGAAAAACTCCTTGTTATCCTTAAAAAGTCATCTGATGATTTCATTGAGTTGAACCAAGAGAAAAAGTAGATGAAAGAACTAGTAAGCAAGTGTTCTGTCTTGGCAAAGCCAGAAAAGAATACATAGTTCAATATTTCTTCATTAATTCATTCAGTTTGGTTTTAGCCATGTACCAATACCATCCCCCTGTCATTAAGCAACCTCTGGAAAAGCAGAATTAAATTTAAACCAAACTCCACCAGAGAAGCAGGGAAGCATTGCTAGAAATGGGATCCTAGCAGCCATAGCTTTTATAATCTGATCTTCTTCCTTATAAAGTCAATGGGATCTCTTCTTTCTTTCCAAGCATCAAAGAGCTTGTAGAGTTGAGAGTGTTCTTTATGCCTAGCAAGACATGTTGAGTTTGGCCTGCCTACCCGCTTTTCCTCACCCTTCCTAATATTCCTTACTTTTCCTTGCATTAGTTTGCACTCTTCTAACTGCTTGTAAACCAGAACTCTGGCAGCAAGCATATGAAATCTCAACTGAGTTGTGAATGAGCTTCATGAATAAAAATGCAGAGATCTCCTTGCAGAGCTCAAGCCCATTAAGATGGTAGGTTGGGTTATAGAGAGGTTCAACCTTTGGGCTGCAATTTAATTTAAGTTAATAAATCTTTATATTGAATTATATGCTCTCATCAGAACTGTTGTTAAAACCTAGCACACAGGAGTCCTCCAATTATTCAACATTTCTCGCAGTACAGAGTTGAGGGTCTCCAATAGAAGGACTGGGTAACAGGATATAAACTAAAGGAGGTGCTTTTTTTGCACAACTCTTAGTTTAAACTGTGTAATTCTACACCAAAGGAAGCTGCAAAGCTAAATGATTAAGCAGGCTCAGAAAAGTCTGGCCCATGAGCAGTAGTTAAAAAGGACAGTACATGTGCCTGAGAGAGTTGTGGTTGTTTATCCTGGAGAAGAGAAGGCTCCAGGAAGACCTTACTGTGACCTTTCAAGGGGGCTTGTAAGAAAGACGAAGACAGCTTTTTTAGCAGGCACTGTTGCAATACGACAAGGGCTAATGATTTTAAACTACAATAGGATATAGGTAGGGATAAGGAAGACATCTTTTACAATGAGGGTAGTGAAACAGTGGAATAGGTTGACCAGAGAAGTGGTAGGTGTTCTGACCCTTGAAACATTTGAAGACAGGTTGGATGGGGCTCTCAGCAACCTGATGTAGCTGAAGACATCCCTGCTTATTGCAGAGGGGTTGAACTAGATGAGCTTTAAATATCCCTTCCAACCTGAACTGTTCAACTGTTCTAAGAGTCAATATACAGAGAGGCTTGGGTGGGCTGGAAGGTTGGGTCAGCATGCGTGGTATGAGGATGTGGACTCTCCTTTGCTGGAAATATACATGACCGGATTTGACGGAGTCCTGCATAATTCAGTCTAGACCCTGCTCTCCATAGACCCTGGCTGGGGCAGGGACCCAACCCAGACTTTCTGAGATGCTGTGGATTCAATCCTGAAATCTGAAAGTCAGGTCAAGGGGAGGATCCTTCTACCCTTACCTTGCTGCTTTTGTTGTTCTATGCACCTTCTACTGCTCGTTAGTGGAAATGGCATGCCGGCTATATCCAAACTTAAGTTGCACATCAGTTTTCATATTTTTAACATTCCTTTGCTGTAAAACCCCACATTTCACTCCAAGGAGGGGTGACTGTAAGTTCAAACTTCCCAGCAGAGGCAGGGTAGCCTTCTGATATGGCCATGCAGTCATTGAGGTAAGTGTCATGGTTTAACCACAGCTGGCAACTTAGCACCACATGACAGCCACTACCACAGGAGGATAGGAAGGAGAATGAAAAAAAAAAAAATCCCCAAACAACTCATATGCTGAGATACAGACAGTTTAATAGGACAGAAAAAAAGAAGAGATAATTATAATAATAAAAGAACATAAAAAACAAGTGACACGCAATGCAATTGCTTACCACCCATTGACCAACACTCAGTCTGTCCTCGAGCAGTGTTTGAAATGTCCTGGTCAACTCCCCTGATTTTATATACTAAAGATTATGCCATGTGGTAAGGAATATCCCTTTGGCAAGCTTGGGTCAGTTGTCCCTGCTGTGTACCCTCCCAGCATGTTGTGCACCTGCTTGCTGGCAAAATGTGGGAAGCTGAAAAGTACTTGACTTAGTAGAAGAACTACCTAGCAACAACTAAGAACAGAAGTGTGTTATCAACATTGTTTTCATACTAAATCCAAACCAAGCACTGTACCAGTTACCAAAAAGACAGATAAGTCTATCCCAGCTGCAATCAGGACAGTAAGTCCCAACCAGGACAATAAGCTATATTCTTCAGATAGCTGTTAGCTGCTGCCTAAGTTTAAAAAAAAAGGAATCAACAGAAAGCAGTTGGGAATAAGAAGCAAGTAAGTGAAGCATGTCCTGAATATCACTCCTTCCATCAATAAAACCATCTTGTGTATGTGTGCATGCCTATGTACTGCTCACTGATGAGACAGGGCTGAGTGCTCAACAGATAGCGTTACTTGCAAAACCACTGTCCCCAAAGGAATATACCCAATCAATCTAAGATGGTTGTAGATTCGCTCAAGTGCCTCATGACTTAGATCCACCTGAGATGGCTGCTTTCTCTTTAATGGCAATAGCAGCATGTGAGCAGGGAAAGGAGGCAACCAGGCAGAAAGATGACTGATGGGAGTGGATCAGCCCTGCACATACCTCATGGAAGGAGCCTCTCGCAGAGCAACCCTCAGGCTACAGTGAGACAGCTCCTCAGCAGACAGTGCCATCCTTGCCCTGTTGATGCCAAGTGACCCACACTGAGGTACGTGAGCTGAAGGTGTAGCTTTCTGTGACATCGTTTTTGTTAGTAAAATATTAATAGCTGCTACAGTAGGTAGCATCCTGAGTTTTCAACCCTTTCCACTTCAAGGTCTTTGTCCTCACTGAGGCAGTGATCTGGAATATTGACTGGCTGGGTTTGTTTCTGGGCCAAATACAAGCTTGTTCTGCAGCATGCTTCAGGGGATGCCACTGTGGCTCACAGTCTTTCATCTCATGACCTATGTATTTTGTTGGCTCTGCCTGTAAAGCCTGCATAACTTTTTGTGTTTGTTCTCAAAAGAAGCTTGCCAATACACTCTTTGGTTTTGGTTTGGGTTATTTTCATAAGAAAACCAGGGCAGAAGAAGCCTGTGCTAGCAAGCCAGCTTGAGCATGCCAAGCTGATGGAAGCCAACAACAACAGGGACATCACCACCACAACAGGGCTTCCTCACTGCTCTGCAGCAGGCAGCAGTAAGCAAAACAGCGAACCTCACATGGGTAGAAATAGCTACTGGCAGGATTTGCTTTATTAAAAATGGCAGCCCTTGGGTACTGCAGGCACTAGTCACAGAGAAGCTGAGGAGGTGACTGTGAGCGTTTCCCAGCTCCATCATGGTGTCTCTTCACTTAACCTAATACAATTCCTCCACAGGGTGCAGAGATCAGTGTCAGGCACAGGTGACTCCTGTATGAAGCCAGAGGTAGAAGGACACCTGAGTTTCTGACCACCTTTCTTGCCTCTCTTGGCTTGTGTGGAGGCTACTGGGTCAAAGGGATAGCCCTGCCTGCCCCGAACATATGGGAAGAAACCTTCTGTCACAGGAGTGTAGGCAGTCAAGCAGAGGCCTCTTGGTAGCTATATGAGCCCCTACTCTGAACTAGACAGCCTGAACTCAGCAGAGACAGAGGTCTTAGTCTTAGGTGCACAGCTGCTAGAGGGTGTTCCCTGTGGCCTGCTTCATACATCCTATGCTTTTTTTTTTCCTGTCCATGTTCTCAATTTGCCCTCTAACCTCTAAGAGGAAGGGCTTATGTTGGTTTCCGTCTTCCAAATTACACAAGCAAGAATGCTCATGTGGCACTCTCCCAGAGCCTCTTTAAGCTTTCACAACTCCTTTGCCATGCTTTTCTTCCCATGTTACATTAATATGTTAAGGAAGGATAGGAGCAGGAGGAGATCTTGTGAAGAAAAGTTGTTGTGCTGAGTGACTGAGTACTGCCCTGAGTAACAGAGTCCTTCCTACTCAGCACATCACTCCAGCCACACATTTCACAGACAGTTGCTACTTTGCTTCCTCATTTTTTGAGTGCTTCCAAGCCCTTGCTCCAAACCACAAGAGTGCTTAGACTTCTAGAAGAAAATGCCATCCGACTTTGTCAACAAAATCCTTAGGTGTGGCTAACCTGTTTCACCAAAAATTCAGTCTGGGGCAACCCCGAGGAATGTAAACTTTCAGCCCACAAGGTGAAGTGTTGGCAACACTGATAAATACCTCAAATCAGGCTCCTGGAATGGGAAGCATTTGGCAAACTTGTAAGAGGCGAAACCAACCCACAACACTCAAGAATAGAGTTTGTCTCTATAAATAATAGAAAGGAGCAGCTGCTATCTAAAGAAGTCAGAGCTTGATGCAAAAAAAAGTCCTCCAGGGTATTTTCAGTGCAGGAATTGGTGTATAGCTGTAATGAGTGTACAAAATGTCTGTTTGAAGCTAGTTAGATATTACTTGTGCTTTAATATGAGGGTGGCTGGGCTTCCACAAGCAATGTGGATGGTTGAGTCCCTCCAGCAGTCCTCCTTCCAGGGAAAGGGGTGCAGAAGAGGACTACATGAGTCTTGTTATCCCGTTTTCAGAAGTGATTAGGCATTTATGCCCCACAGCTTAGATTCAAATCTAAGTGACTAGGCTTCTACTCACTGCAGTGGGTCTGGGTCTTCTACTTCAGCTCTCATCTGAAGCTGTAAAAATGATGTAAGTAAAATTGCTGAATCTGACTTTATTCCAAAACTTGGGGAAAATTTTGTTCTGGATATCAGTGTGTGTTGAAGGTGTTGTGCTTAGTACCCAGCACCTGTGAAAAGTAGGCTGTCATTTTGCGTGCTTTACTGTTATTTCCCATGGCTGAGGATGTTTGCCCTGTATGTTCCTTTCTGTGGCTGGCAGCAACAATTAAAAGGAATTACTCATCATTTTAAGCATTTGGGAGGGAACTGGGGGAATGAGAAATGACACAGATCACATCAAGTGCAACCTGTGAAATCCATTTTTCTTCTTCAGCACTTCTGCCAACAGGGTTAGAAAGCCTCGTGTTCAGGTGAGACTCTTGTTCTGCTTTAGTCAGACAGCCTGGCAGAGAGACAGTCTTGCAGACAAATGGAGACCCATGGTAGGTGTTCCCTCCTGTTGCTGGCAGACTTTACACTTTAGGGTGCCACTTTCCAACCATTTGAGTCTTGAGTGAAGTTAATCTTGACTGCATGAATAATTCTTGCTATTGCTTTTCATGCACTCTCTTTTTCTTGTTGTCTGTCTTTTCATCTTTCCTTCTTGCCTTTGTTTTTCCTTCTACATCAGCATCATCAGATCCCTGAAGTGGGAGTAGAGAAATTAAAAGAAAACATTTAATACCTCAAGTGTTTTTAAAATACTAGCAATTGGTAGAAGGCCGAAGAGGTCAACCCTGGAAATAATCCAGCTGGTGAACTCCTTATGGATGTCACCTTTATAAGAAGAGTGCCATTTCCTCATAGTGTGGGTGTAGTTATTTATTATGTCATTAAAGCTGTTTTCTTTTGGGTAGCCTTTAAAGATCTTCCTTGGGGATTCACCAGGCTGGGCAGCAAGCCAAGTGGAACCCCCTAAATTTAAGTTCTTGGCTCTGCTGAACATAAACTACATAATATTTCAAAGACAACAAAAGTGATACAGATCCAATTTGTTTCCAGTTGGAAAGAAATAATGGGTGAGTAACACACAGAGCCCATCACAACAGAAAGCAATGGCATAGCAAGTCTCTCTTCTTCAGGCAAAAGCAGTGTGGTGCTGTAAGTTCGTAATTAGAAATTGTGATTGCAGACACTGCACTCTGCTCACATTGGCTCCAGAGAAGCCAAGGCAATCACTCCAAAATCCTATGCATTGTTACTCTGGTGTGCTTTTAACTGCTGCTAATTCCCACCATCAATGGAAACCTTTGCCCTGCCCTGTTAACAATGCTCATATTTTTATGCTGTATTTCTTAGATGCAGTTGTCTGGTTCTCATGGGATAGTGCTGTTCATAATTCACTCTCCCCTGGCCAGATGACAGCAGAGTCACATCTGGCACAGGTTCTCCTTCTTCCAGAGTACTCACCCTGCTTTGATAGAGAGCTACCATCATGGATTTTGAAATTTGCTTTCCACAAACCTTCAGCTGGGTTAAACTCACTTGCTGGCAGGTTATCAGAGTGCAACATGCAGCATAAACTGCAAAACCTGTCAAGGTATAGGAGGAGACTCCCTGGATTTTAGCAGGTCTAAGGGGGAAAAGTCAGCAAAGTGTGTACCCTGGCTTTCCCTGCAATGCAGTGAGGAACAACACTGAACACCAGGATGATGTGTTTTATCCCCAGCTAAAGGCAAGTGGTTCAGGATCTCACAATCTCAAGTGCAAAGAATTTCTCTTGACCTTCCTTACAGTTTGCTCGGCTTGGTCTTGGATTAGGCTTAATGTCTAGTCCAGGTTTTGGTGTTATCTGCTTTAGTCAGTTCAGTGAACTAGTCCTGAAGGGCTGCCAGCTTCCCCTCAGTGTTATTCTGCAGAGCCTCTCAGGCAGCAATGGAGTTACTATAGATTTGGGTTGGTGGGGGGCAAATCAGGATCTGATGCTTCCAGACAGGAACCTGCTTCACTGCCACCCCTGTCTGTCTCAGATGGGACCTCTAAGCCCCAGTACTAGTTGGGACAATAAAAGATACCATCCCCCATCCTCCACCCCCTACCCCACCCCACTCCACCCTACCCTCCAATTCCCCCCACGCTTTGGCAGTCCCAGTTTGCCTGACCAATCTCCTCCCACACTGAGGCACAGTAATGCAGGGGACCTGTCAAAGAAAACCTGCAGTAGGGGAGGGAAGCTGCTCCTTGCACTGGAAAACCTGGCCAGCATGCCAGATCCTATCAAGAGCTACGGCTCAGGGAAGCAAGGGAAGAGGCATGCTAAGAAACAAGACCAGAAACATAATCATCTATGTTTTTGATGAATAAAACATGACTGTCCTGACAGAGGGTGAGGTAATAAGGACCTCCCTATCAAGCAGGTGTTTGTTCTCCATTTCTTTCAGGCTTCAGGGCTCATTTAGCAAATGAGTATTTGTATAGCTGGAGCTGCCATGTTATGGCTCACATTGCGCAGGCTAATATCCTGCTTTTCTCTTTGCCTGAAGCCTGGATTTTCAAGTGTTCATGACTCAGCTATAAATACATGCTCTGAAGATTAGCTGGAGTAGCAAGGATCCTTCCTGGGAGCTAGATCCAACACTGGCTAACTCTGATGGGACTCACATCTCTCCTAGGATACAGCACCAAAGGGCTACCGTGTGCCCACCTGCACCTGCCTAGGGAAGACCAAGAGAAGATACAGGCTCCAGCAAAAGCCCCATTGCCGCTCCAAGAAAACTGCGCCACCAAGCAAGAGTCCACAGAATGGCTGCATCTGTGTCTAGCCAGTTCAGAAGGTGCTCCTAGACCACTAAAAAAAGGCCCAAATGGACTGAGCTGCTCACAGATTAGACCCACACCCAGATCAGTTTTTGAGTGCAGAAATGCCAGTGGGTACCCCTCAAACAGGCAAGCGCAGCAACAGTGAGGAAGATACAGCAGTGATGCTGCACCACTGTGGGTATATACTCTTTGGGCTTCGTCACTGGTGTGCACTGCTACAGGTGCAGCCTGTGGTAGCTGGGTATTTCTGCAGTGCAAATCTCCTCTCTCTCCCATTTTTATCTAGTAACAGAAAAACAACTGTGGGAAGCAATAGCTAGAAAAGTTAGCCTCATGATAGTGTTATAAAGTCCTCAGGGACTTTATCAGGCACTGAAGGGAACCTCTACATTGGTTGAAGATGGGATATAAAATAGAAACATCTGTCAGCCTTGCAGGCAGCTTCTTACAGCTCTCTAGAGAAGAATTCAGCCTCACTCTTTTGTCGCTCCAGCAAGAAGGCTGAAATTATTCCTGTTTAATAGCTAAGCGCAATGAGCAGAATGAAGCCTATTAACAAGTGGTTTCAGTGTCAAATTGCAGTTGGTGTCCGCGTTACTTACACATTAAGAAATCCTGATAATAAAAAAACACGTGAGTTTTAAAACAGAAAAAAATATTCTATCTGCACATAACCTCTCCTGTGCAAATGGCACTGACAGAGCAATGCAATACCCTTTTTAGTCCTTGTCATGTGATCAACAAATGCATGCAACAATTTTTTTTTTTTAAAAAGCCAATATGAGAAGAGGGATGAAGGCAGGAATGCAAAAGAAATGCTAGATTAGGAGAAACAAAAAGGTGATGAGCACTAATATGAATTAGAAGCAAAGAACAATTATCAAAAAAGACAAAGAAAATTTATCCTGTGTTCATGGTAGAACTGAAGGACAAGAGGGAGTGGGTTTTAGATTGGGGGCAAATAGTGCTAATACTTTCTAAGCAGTACTTATTAGTAATAATCTGGGAAGATAGCTATCGTCAATATTACTTTCATAATACTAGGGGTGAGGAGAAGAATGACTATAAAATACTTCTTATGGCCCAGTAACAAGAAAATGTTAACTGACATCTACTAAATTGTAGTGATTTTTGAACTAGCAGATAGGGACTTCTTGCATCCAAGAGTCTATGATGCTACTCTATGGACTTGTATGAGGATGTTTCCAGAGGACTAGGAGAAAAGTAGTATTCTATTGGACTTGCAGAGAGGCACACTAGGCAAGCCAGGCAATTACATTTCAGCTCATGACAATGGACAGCAAGAGCTGGCTAGAGCAGGAAATGTTTAGCAATGAATTAAAGAGGAGCGGTGTCATGATTTAGTAGCAGCCCTGCTGAAAAGGACATGAGGGTTGAGTCAGTTGCCAGCCCGCTTATGAGCTGATAATATGCTCTCATTGCTTTGGGTTGCATTTCGAGGTACATGGCCAGTTGACTAAGAGTGTTTATTATTCCCTTGTGTCCAGCACTGGGGAAGTCTGATCTTGAATCTTGCATCCTGTTTGGGGTCTCCCAGTTCATCAGGGATATGAAGAAACTGGGGTGAGTCCAGTGGAGGGGCACATGCCCTGCAAAGAGAACCTGGGCAGCTAAGCTTGCTTGGTGAAGTGTGTGGGCTAATCTAATAGCTGCCTGTAGCTATCTAAAGGATGATTACAAAGGTAACATGGGCAAATGAAATAGCAAGGGGCAATGGAAATTGTGCGGCTTGGGAAGGGCTGGGATTGGAAATCACTGAAGGAGAGGGCAGGGCAGCGCTGGAAGAAGTGTCCAGGCAAGCTGCTGAATCACTGTCCTCAAAGGTCTTCAAGCCGTGGTGACAAACCCATGCATGACTGAACTGGCATTGGTGAAGTCTTTCTTCGAGCAGGAGGTATGGTCCTCTGCCAACATTTCCTATGATTTTTATGAATTGAGGTAAAAAAGTTTGCTAAACTAATCAGATATCTTCTTTTTAAATGTATTGCTCGTTTGACTTGTAGAGGCAGGAGCGTAACTTACTGCCACGTAGTTCAGCACCTGCACAGCTTCCCACTGGATGACACACATCATTTTGTTTAAGAAATGTGAACAGCAAAGAAAATCAGTGTGACACTTTTTGACTGACTTGGAAGCTGGGTAAATGAGAAATCTTGAAAAGAAATAGTGGATGGGGAAGTGCAAGCGTGCACAGCATTTTGAAGCGGTGCACTTCTGACAAATTTCCTGGCAAATAATGGCAGGAGTATTATTTAATATTTCTATGAACAAGATGGAACATACACCCCTGGCAGAGGCAGCTGATGATCAAAAGATAGCAATAAGCATTAAATTAGATGTGTTAGTGATCTGACGTGATTTGGTTCCCTGGGAAAGCAATCCCAGAAAACCAGACATGGGCTTCACAGTGGGGGTGGAGAGTGCAGACACACAGAGTGATCAGGTCCTTTCCAAAGTGGCAGGAAAGCAGGAGGAAGTCCAGCTGTGGGGTCAGCGGAAAGGCAGATCTGATCATCATGCTGCAGCCAGGGAGGTCAGTGCTGCTTTTGAATGCAGACTGGGGAACTACCAAGTGAGAGGGAACCACTGCAGGAGCACAGTGCCTGCTCCTGGGATGTGTGAATCATTAAGGATGCAGAAAAATTGGGGAGGATTGAGTGAAAAGCCATGGGAATTATTGGACTGTTGCATTAGGGGGCTGGAGGGGGCTGGAGAACAGACCCTATGAGGAGCGACTGAGAGAGCTGGGGTTGTTTAGCCTGGAGAAGAGGAGGCTGAGAGGAGACCTCATTACTCTCTACAAGTACCTGAAAGGTGGTTGTGGAGAGGAGGGAACTGGCCTCTTCTCCCAAGTGACAGGGGACAGGACGAGAGGGAATGGCCTGAAGCTCCGCCAGGGGAGATTTAGGCTGGAGATTAGGAGGAGGTTTTTCACACACAGGGTCATTGGGCATTGGAATAGGCTGCCCAGGGAGGTGGTTGAGTCACCTTCCCTGGAGGTGTTTAAGGCACGGGTGGATGAGGTATTGAGGGACTTGGTTTAGTGTTAGGTAGGAATGGTTGGACTAGAAGATCCAATGGGTCCCTTCCAACCTGGTTGTTCTGTGATTCTGTGATTAAGCATCTGCTTTAGTGTTGGCAAGACTAGGGCCTAAAAATGTAAAATGCAGTTAACAGTAAGGAAGACACAACCAGTCAAGCATGAAAATCCTTTAACTTTAATAACTTAGAACTGACAGGAGAGAGAAAAAATGTGATCCTCATTTCATTCCCGCCCCCCCCAACTTCTGCAGCTACCAACCAACTTCTCTGCTTGAGCAAAACCTGATTAAGACTTATTTTTCCAGTAATTCATGAATATTTGTTGTGGTTTTATATAAATTCAGAAATTCATGAGTTTACAGGGCAGGGAAATGATTTCCAAACCCTGCAGCTTTTGAAAGAACTTCAAGTAAATACTAAAAATTAATCCTTGTACATTTTCCTGTGCCCACTTCTTTTGGAAAAAACCCAAAGCATTTCATTAAAAAAAAAGAAATCAATAATTAAAAACATACAGGCTTTTCCCACACTCCATGCTTCTACCCAGAAGGAGTTTAAATTGTTGAATTAAAAAAAACCAAAAAAAACCAAAAAAGAGATATTTTAGTAGGACCATTAACAGACACATAATTTTAACAAGTGCCACTGAAATAATTTCTCTAGAAGTCACCAGTGAACCAGGATTTTGTCACTTTAGGAGCACTGCATGGCTCTGTGACACACTGTGATGCCAGATAATGATCTAATAGACCTCACTGACAACGAGCTGGCACTCTGCCATCACTACACAAAACCACCTTACAGCTGGAAGTATAAGAAAACCTCAAAATAATACCATCTGAATTCCCAGCTAATAGAACAGCACAGACTGATACAGTGGCAGCAGTATCACACAAACAAAGCAAGAGGTATAGTGCCTGACCCTGGACATTACTTCTGCTGGTCAATGTTTGTGATTTCAGTCACCTAGAAATGTATTTGGAAAGTTGCTTCATTGTTCTGCCTTCAAAATGAATGAAGGTTCACTTAAGAGAAAAAAAAAATATGTATTTTGAAATGAACAGTTTCAACACTGCATTTTGATTGTCCTTTGATTATTAGCATTTCTTATTTGTTAACATGCAGGCATCTGAAGGAATCTTTTAGGCAGTAACAGTTTTCTCTTGAAATTTATTTTATGATAATGATTTCTATTAATTTATTGAAGAAGAAAGCTTATCTTCTTTTTTTTATTACCTTATTACTTTTATTTTGAGATATTTCATCTACCTCATGGGTCTTCTCTGTCACAGTAGACTAATAGATGAAGACCACTATTAATTCAATTTGTCATCATTTTACCCTTGATCTAAGGTCTGTAAGGCTCTGTAAGACTTGCTCATCTTCATTTCCAAGGCTTCATATATAAATGTCTCTTGCTTTGAATGTGGGTCATATTGGAAGTGACATTCTTACTTGTCTCTTGGAGTTTCAGATTCAAGCCAAAACAACAAAGAAGATATTTTGCTTGGAAGTTCTCAAGAAAAAATAAGACCTAGCCTTACTCTGTAACAAACGGTGCCTGTTAGCTACAGTGCCTGTTTTACAGGTTTTGGATGAAAACCCACAGCTTTGCTGATTTTTTCATGGAAAATGAGGTTCAAATCAGTGAATGTGGACATGCAAAAAGAGACATAGGAAGTGCTGAGTAGGTTTTGTTTTCAGGACCAGTCTTGCCCAGGGTCTGGCATCAGGTTGGCAGGACTTCTAGATTATTTACACAGCTCCTTACACATTTATCATAAATGGATGATGACTCGTGGATTTCTCTTTTGGGCTAACCCCTTGTTACACGGTGAATTAACCAGGCACAAATTAATATTTCTACAGCATTTTTCCCCTTGTGCTGTTCATGGCTGTACAGAGCAACTATCCTTTTCCATTCACTACTGAAAGTGGTGGTGACTTTGAAGACAGTTGGTAAAGATTGAAGTACCCTACAAAGGTAACTGCTATGGCAATGGGCAAGCAGGTGCATTGGTTTCTTCTTCCATCCCTCCCTTCCTGACACACATCACTGAATCTTCACAAACTCTCCCCAGAGGCAAAAATTTCCAATTTGCTAACTGTGCACTATAACTTTAAGCTCTTCAGAAGGAGCAAACCGTGTCTTCCTGCTCCCCCAGGATGGTCTGCTAATGATAACACCAAACTCTTTTTTGTAGTCAAGAGGAACAGCAAGTGCCTGGCTCCAGTCTTGCCAGTTGTCCTAGCAAAACCAAGAAAAACCATAGTCTGACCCATGAATTTAAACAACCAGCTCTACAAACAAGAA
Source organism: Coccyzus lansbergi (assembly GCA_033558105.1). Taxonomy (NCBI): domain Eukaryota; kingdom Metazoa; phylum Chordata; class Aves; order Cuculiformes; family Coccyzidae; genus Coccyzus; species Coccyzus lansbergi. The sequence continues at coordinate 1,634,583 of JAUMJK010000072.1, read as the reverse complement.
AAAATAATTTCTGTTAAAGACAGATTATTTTGATTGCTTTCAGCACGTATTTTTCGCACCGTTTGTTTTTTCCCCCTAATATTGCTAAAGATAGCATTATGTAAGTCTTCTTTCTAATAAATTTATTTGCAAATCAAATAAGCTCAAAACAAAAAAGAACCAAACTACAAAACAATAAAAAAATTAAGGCAACAACCAAATAGGGATGTAGAAAGAAAATTACAAATAGAAGTATTTATCTGGGAGCTGAAAATGAGGGGGAAACAATTGACAGTCTGCACTTATTTATATAATGAGATTGCTGTTTATGAAACAAGAAGTGTCTGGCTATTTTAGTAAGATGTCATTTTCAAGCCTAAAAAGCATACTTTTGCTTTTTTTGTTCACATTGTTTGAGGCGAAAATTTAACAAAATCAGTTGAAGTACTTCTCTAGCCAGTGGGCAAACACTCACCAAAGGAGTTTTGCCAGTTGCTGTGCCAGATGACTTAAGCTTGTAGAAGACAGAGTAGCCCTAATAAGTCACTCAGCCTCTCTGAGCTTGCCTTTTCCACCTGAAAAAAATACAATAGCCCTCCTGCTCTTCCCTTACATGGCCACACAATGACTCTTCACTCACTTACCCACCTGGATTTTTTAATTGTTTTAGTAAATAGATGAGGATTGGAGTAAGCGGGCATGCAAGGTTTCAATTAAATGTTTAAAAGGCCAGTTCTGACTGCTGTGTACTATACTCACTTTCCATAGTCTTTCAATGACAGTTTTCATTCATAGAAGACAAACACTATAGTATACATGACATAGTCCTGACTGATTAACAACCCTCCTATGTTAGTCCCTAGGTAAGCCTGAAATTATTATCATACAGACTTAACAGATAGGAAGGATCCTACAACCCATCTGGTACTTAAATCGTAATAGAGGCTTTCATGACAAGCGGTAATTTTCTTCTCCCCATAGCATCTCTGCCAGACCTCATCACTGAAGCACACAGGCACTGATTTTGTATGCTTGGATAACTGAAAAAAAAAGTGGTGGAACAGATTCTATTAAACTTTTTTTCTGGACATCAACCAAGCATGTGAGATGTGTACCTCAGAAAGCAATAGTTAGAAAAATCTGACTGGTAAGAGGAAATTTCTCTTCCCTACCTTTCCCCATGAGCGTTACAGAACTGTTGCTGTTCTTTGGCACAGAGATATATGTGTGTGTGTGTGTTTGTATGCGTGCGTGTGTGAGTGAGTGAGTGTGTACAGTGTGTGTGAGTGGTGTAAGCCCAAGGGCTAAAAGCCTTGTGCTTACCCCATCCCTGGCACAACCCCCATCATCCCTGGAGGTATTTTACCAGCAATGGAGGCACTCAACCCAGCAGTGGTACAATTGTCCCCATTTCCTCTAGTGTGTGACTACAGAGCTGCCTGCCTTGAGCCTTATCTCAAATTGCCAGAAAAACAGTTGTACCAGGAAAAAGCAAGCTGAGACCAACTCTCTTGAGAGAGATATCAGGCCTGAGGATCATTATGAAGACATCAGATGACAATGTTTTAAAAATGTGTGTGTACCATAGCTGCAGGTAAGCAACAGGAGCCCTGTGATTGCTCTAATGGTGGCTTTATGGGTGCTTCATTGTTTTCTGTCTTCTCATATGCAGTGTCTAAGTTCTGTGTGCTAGGGACCATTTTCATCTTACAGACATAGGCAGCAGCTGTCATGATACAGAGAGCAAACCAACAAAAGGAAGAGAGAATGACAATGATTGTTAATGATGATTTTTGTGGTTTGGTGTTTGGGGTGGGGTTTTTTTTGGGTTTTTTTTGTGGCCTAACAACACCTATAAGCAAGGGGAATGAAGAATCAGATGAGCCAGATTGTCCCAGGGCATCTGATGCTACTGCAAGCTGTTTGTGCTTTGCTTATATAATTTTATTGTCAAGCACAGAATGATTTTAGGCATGCACACATGTAACACTGAGGCTCCTTGTTACCAGGTTCTTTGCTCCATTAACCAGAGCCATCAATTCATACATTAAGAGAGAAAAAGAAGATATTGAGGATTACTAAGGATTAGAGGTGGACAAAGGCAAAATTTCAGGTCAAAACTCACTTCAAGCCTGAAGTTGAAATCTCTCTCTCTCTCTCCCTGTTCAAGTCTGTGCTTAAGGTTTTGACAGCTGCCATAATCTGTCTGTTGACTGCAACTACTAAGTTTGGGAGGAACTGTGGTAATACGGTTTGTTTGCTTCTGCCTGAGATGAAATATCAATCCAGGGTAATAGTAGAGCCTCACTCCCTGATACAAAATCTGTTTGATAATTTAAGACACACAAAAGCTTTGCTCAGCTGTCCCACAAGCAGAGAGGCAGGCTATAATTTTAAGAAGCAGCTCATCAGACTCCCAGCCATCACCTACTAATTAATGCACCGCAGAGCTCTCTCTTGGAATCTTGCTTTCCTGCCAGTTTTTCTGCCTTTTCGCTATACCTCCCTAAGGAGCAATATAATCTGACAAAGCAGTTTTCAGGCTCACCAACATAAGCATGTTCTGTGGGGATATATGAACCAGTAACCTCAACTGTATTCCCAAAATGGTATTAAAAGTTAAAGGCTTGGATAGTTTGATTGTGCTAGATCCCTACCCCTGGCTACCTTTCTGCCCAGGAGGCAAGAAGACCAAGCAACCCCATCTCTGCTCAGCCCTGGAGCCAAAACCAGGGACAAAACTCACCTCAATGGGTCCACAGCACTTTTGTCTGTATGGAAGTAGCTGGGGAGAACCAGAGCAATCCAGAATTCTAGCATGAGAAGACAGAAGGGCTGCCAGAGGCACCGTGAGAAAGCTTGGGGATAAGGGTGGTACTTTGGTGAGGAGTGTGAGTGATCCTAAAAGGGCAAGAGGAGGAATCTAGCTTGCCCTGCTGCAGGGGATGGTGATGGCAAGAGTAGCAAGGGTGGCTGTAGGGAACCTCTGGGACCAAACAGGAGGGGAAAACCAGCAGCACCCCACTGCTCTGCTGTGCTAGCCATGATGCTAGGGAAATCTTCCATCCCTGCCAGTACAGGTACTGTGCTGGAGCAGCAAACACTTCCATGGTAGCTGCACTGATGGACCCTGGTGCAGGGTGGCCTCCAGCCTGAGCCAATGCTGTCCTGTGGACTCTCACCCCTTTCTATGATCAAGGTCCCCAGGGTCCTCTCTGTGGTCCCTCAGCAAGCCCATTACCCTGCACAGATCCTACATTATAATCCATTCTATCTCAGTGTTGTCTGATAATGCTGTGATCCAGGGGAAGCAGACATCCTGCACGCACACAATCATCCCTGTCGTGAGTAGTTTGGGATGTCCCTAGGGGTTGAGATGCTCCTCTTTAAGTAGATGCCCTGAAATCCTGCAAAATAAACAGCCTATTCTCAAGGGAAGGGTTATTTGCTGATGCTTGCCTGTGCCATGCTGAATGAAACATCAGGACCCATTAAGATCTGCATAAGATCTCTCTGTTTACTTTGTCAGCTTGGGGGACTCCCTGGACCCAACTGCTGCATGTGGAATAAGGATCGAAAGCATATGAGGAATGAGGACCCACTGAGTTCACAGCCTATTTTTGATCACTGGGGAATTTTATGCTCCATTGGTACCACAGCTTTGTGCAGAGATGAAATATTTTGTGGAGTGAGAACCCCTTCATCATATAAATCAAGATGAAGAAGCATGAACAAAGCCCTTTCTGTACTCTTTCCCCGTAGCCCTGCTGCTTCACAGAGTGAATGCCCCAAACTAAACTTCATGACTGAAGCCTTTTGCTAAGAAAAGATGAATGTCATGCTTTTCCCAGGCTGGTTGTGTAGTCATTCATTGTGCTGTTAGAGAACTAACCTTTCCCTGTTAATCTGTCCTCAGTGTTAACAAGGATACAACAAAGCAAAAATACTCCTAGACTTAAAACCAAGAATGTATTATATGACAAAGTATAAATCACCTTTCTGGAGAGAGGGTGAGCAACCAGCACTGATAACGATATTGAAAGTGGGGATTAAGAAGCAGAATGCTGAGGGTCCCAGCATATGGCAGCCTATTGACCTGTCCCATATGTGGCAGCTATTGTTTCCTTCCCACTGTATTGCAACATGCGCCTGCTACCTTCCCTCTGCCCCTCAGCCTCCCGCTTGCTTGCTTGCTGGCTTTCCTCTCACACGAAGACTGGGATCTGCTAAAATTTGACATTTACACATGAATTGTGCAATGGTGCAGTGCAGAGAGCCAGGTTGACCTGGGCCGCTAGGCAATGTCTTGGTAATTAGACTTAGCAGAAAAAAAAAAAAAGACCAGCAGCAGCTATTAGAGAAGTTGCTCTGAGTGTGGTGGTGGAGAGGGCTTTATGGCAGCAGACTCTAACTTCTCATTTTATTTGGTAAGGTGAGTTAGAGTAGGATCTAACTTAGCTACTGAAATCCTGGTTTTGGCATGGCTGGCTTGCAGGAAATGAATTTCCAGACCTGCAGGCTTTTTCACTGAGTGGCAGCAGGACAATGTGTATAACTTTACCGTCCAAAACAAGCAGAGCAGCTTCTGGTATGGACTTGTCCATAGCTGGGGTGATCCTACCGGAGACCAGTCATGAGTGTATCTTCAGCTACTGGTTGAATAGCAAGACAATCAATCCAAACTGTGGATTGTGTTCACACAGGACAAGATGTTGGTTGCAAAGCCTGAGCCAGATCTTTATCTGGGACCCATTGTACTCACTGGGCCATTGCTGCAGAGCCACATGGTCCTGGCATCCTGGGCTGAGCCTGAACATGGGGTTCATTCCAGTTCTTCCTCTGCCTTTCCAAAGGATGCAAGTCTCTGCCCTTGTCTTTGCAGCTCCCATCCATTATCAGTACAGATGCACAGAGTAGGTTGTGTTGTGAGGAGTCATAACACTCACCTGACAGTGCTGCAGGCTGCTTGAGACCTGGGGTTGACTTACAGCTACTCAGCTGCCCCAGTAAGTGCATCACTGCAGCTCCCCAACAGCCACCAAAAAGCAGGACTAGAAGTAACAACATCAGCAAATCAAAATACAAACCCAGACAGAACCTAAGGACAGGCATCCACCTTCCCTTAGAGAGTGATTTGCTTTTACTTAGATGACTGATATGAAGAGACCTCATGGGCAGAACTGGATCCCACATAATCCTCTATGAAAAAGATATTAATGTCCTGCTGTTTGTAGCAGTTTCTGGCAGCTTTCACAGTGTAAGACCACCAAAGGACTCCCAGACTAATTAAAATGATACAGCTATTTTTAAATCCTACAAGCAAATAATCCCAAACATGATTCTTAGCCAGAACTCTACACATTTATTTGATTTCTAACTAAACCCATAAACTAAGCCTCATTCATTGATGAGATTTCAAGCTTCTTGAGCCAAGCTTGAGCTACAAAGGCCTTCTAAGAGCTTTTGGAGCATGGTTTTAATTCCCCACAGAGCTGCTATTGCCTGCATGTTTCAGGCAGCCTTACCTGATGTATTGAGAGTCCCAATTTCCCCTTGGTGCATGTACAGCAGTAAAGTCGATACTGCTGCAAGTATAAGGGCGCACACACCAGAGAAAGAAAAGATGCCCTTCCTGTCATAAGACAATATTAGTCATTGTGACCTCAATTATTCTCTGAGTCAGTGGATATTAGGAAAAATTTCTCCACTATACTTGAGGCCAAGCACTGGAACAGACTGCCAGGGCAGCTGAACAATCTTCATCCTCAGAGATGTTTAAAATGCAACTGGATATGGCCCTGGGCAACCTGGTCACACTGGCCCTGCTTTGAGTAATTTCATCAGCTGCAAGCTGGTTCCCATGCTGGCTAAGGCTTCTTTCCCACTGGAGGCAAGTGCATGGGGTGATAGTTTGCATGAATAGTTTTCACAGAAAGGGTCATTGGGCACTGGAACAGGCTGCCCAGGGAGGTGGTTGATTCGCCTTCCCTGAAGGTGTTTTAAGGCACGGGTGGACAAGGTGCTGAGGGGCATGGTTTTGTGATTGATAGGAATGGTTGGACTTGATGATCTGATGGGTCATATGATTCTATGAAGTGGAGATGGCATTGTGTAAGCTGCAGAAGCACTGCTGAGTGGCAGCATGTGCTGGTTTGGTTGCACACCTCGCTCAGGGTGTCACACAGCTTTGGCCAGAGTTTCTGTATATTCCTCCTGTTCCAGCAGTGCCAGAGTTTTGCCAGAGTGTGGTGTGGATATGACTTTCCTCACTGAGGTCAGAAAAAACGCAACATGGGAACAGAGACAACGTGGGAATTTCAAGGTGCACTCAGAAAACTTTGGAGGGAGCAAGAAGTAGTTAGCCGTTGCCTTCCAGCTTTCTATTCTGTCTACCTCCAAGCTATCCTTTCCAAGTCACACACACCACACCCTCTTAAACCATAGTTCCTCATTTTCACTGTCTGACCTGTTTTTCCACTCCTTATCTTCCGAACAGAAATCACACCTGACTGAACCGAAATCAAGCCCCCAGTCTCCAGCCCACATCATGGGGGGAGAGGGCAGAGCGAGCCCATCCCTCCTGCCCTCCCGGCTGCCCACCGTGCCGAATGATGCTGGCTGGCACTGTTGCTAGGGTACCACTCAGGATCAGGGGCAAGAGAGGGGGCTGCACCGCTCAGGGGCAAAGCAGGAAACTGAGAACAAGCAAACCTGATAAAACCAGTAGGAAAGAGGCTCAAGGATTCAAGGAAAGGCAGCTACAAACCATGGCAGGTGAACCAGCCTCCTTTAAAGCCTGGGGGTGAAAACATGGCAAAGGCTGCCCAGGCTCCCTCGGTGCTGCACTCCCCGGTGCGGGTGAGCACAAGGAGTAAAAGTCTCCCTGTGATTTATCCTTTACACACTGAATTAAGCCGAAGGCCAGTAAGTCCTGTGAGCGCCGAGGACCTGTCAGCGGCTGAATGGGAGCTTTGTGCGTCAGCTGCTGCTGTCAGAGGCCGGGACCGCAGTCAGAAATCGCCTTTTCTGGCGAGGAGCTCTTTAATCGCTCTCTCTCTTGGTGGCATCAATGCAGATGCTTGTAGCTTTTGTGCTCGCCGGGCAGGGAGGGTTTTTCTGCAGGGTCTGTGCTGCAGGAGGCAGGGGGAGGAGAGAGTGCTTCTTAGCGGGAAATCCCACCGGCAGATCAAGAGTTAGCAGGTTAAAGGTTTGGAAAACAACTGGTCCATTTAAAACGTTTTATTTAGAAACAGGCGGACCGGAGTTGTCACATTTCTTTTCTCTTTGAATACTGGGGCAGCAGAGGAACATGCACAAGCCTCCAGATAAAATTAGGGGAGGTGGGCTTGCTGATGAGAGATTCCATGATTTTGCCCCTCTTACTGGTTTACATTATCTTATTTTAGCTGATTCATGTCAAGGCTGACGTGCACCGTGAGGACGACAGAAGAACCAAGAGTCTTTGGAGACTCTTTGCCTGTGCCCCCTCTGTAGCTAACTGACCTGACGCAACAGGCTGCACTCAAAAGCCCTGTCTGGAAGAAGAGGTTAGTGGGGTGCCTTTAGTATGGTTGTAACTCCTCTGAAGTAACAGGATTCACACCACAGATTAATTTGGACCAGGGTTTTTTTTACTTGACTATCATTAGAAAGGAAGGTTGCTCAGGTCTGAGGAGAAACAAAGACACTGCATCCTTTGTAATGCAAATGTTTTTTTCTGCTTCAATAGGCTTCAGAGAATGATGGACAAAAAAACATTGTACAGAGATGTCTGTGGCTTCGCTCTTATTCTTCTGCGATGTGTAACTTCAAAAGAAGGCATTTTAATTTGACAGATGGACATTTAATCATAAATAATAATGTATACTGGTTCTTAAGTCACAAGCACACAGTGCCTCTGCACCTGTAGCCACTCTCCCTTACAAAGGAAACCTCCCCTCTTCCAGATCATCCATCCCATTTCTTTTTCCATCTCTCCACAAAACCTGCCTGCCCATTCCATGCAGATCCACCTAGCAAAGCCCTGCAAATGCCTGTCAGTGCTTGCACAGTGGGCTGCAGGATGGTGAGAGACAGTCTTATCAGCGTGGGGTCCACTTCAGCAACTTTGAAACTCCTCTGAATACTGCCTGAACACATTTTGCTTTGCAACCTCTACAGATGGAGGAGGAGGTGTTACTTTACATGTTAAGTGGGTGAATTGGTTGCTGTCTGGACTGAAAAAAACTTGTCTTGGGTAGAAATACTATGATCTTCAGGCTATGGCTGGTTTTAGCCTGTTTGTTTAAGAAATCAAGGCTTATAGGATTAGGCTTTGTGAGTTCATCTGCCACTATCTACGGACAGTAACTTTTAAACTTATGGTCCAGTTTCAGCCATTTTGACAGGACAGCAAAGATCTCAAAACTGTTAATTTACTTGCAGGCTGTCAAAATAAATTATGAAGCATTGGAAAAAAAATCTGCCACTGTTCCCCTAGGTGAACGGTTGATAAGCTCAGCTCTAGTGGACATCAAAAAAACTGCTAGGAAAGATGGGAAAGAGAAGATTAAAGAGGCTGTGAAGCAGACAGTTGCATTGTGATTGCTCCCTAAAATGCTCCAAGAACCTTCCCTTCTGACTCGCCTGTGCCAGAAATGATTTGAAAAAAAAATTCATCTTGTCTTACTGCAGACTAAAACTTGGTATGTAGCTTTTCAAAAGAGCACCCATGTTGCCCAAAGAATGGGCCAGAGGCAGGAGCCACTGAATACCCAGTAGTATGGGCATTCACTTCATGGGCAGAGTGGAGCTTCTCTGAAACACTCCATCTGAGCAATATGAAGCAGCTGTGGAGCACTTGTCCAGGCCAGCCCGAGTGCCCTATCATGTTCATAATTCCCCTGTTGTGACATAGAGTCTGTTGGAGAAGAAAGCAATATTTCAGAGCTTTAAAGGAGCTGCAATATTTGGCTTGTTCTGAAGTCTCAAGAGATTTTTTTCTTTTGGTGGGAGTCTTGTGTGCTAATAGTGGCCATTCCACAGAGTGAGCAGTGAAAACCCCATTCTCCAAATCACCTCACCACTCTAGCTGGCCAGAAGTCCATTCACTACATGGAGAAAAGGCAAACACACATCAATGCCAAATACGGAGAGCTGCAGACTGGTCATTTCCCACAACTTCGCTCAGTGTCCCAGCAAAGGAGATAACTCAGTTTCCCTCCTCGTTGAAACCCTTTTTCTTTCTCATACCTATGCCACCTTTACAAGACCCATGTGGGTCTTCTTTCCAGCAACAGCACTAGGACACTGGAGAGGATGGGGACACACATGTGGCCTTACACATCTGGTGGAAACAGGGAACTCAAAACTACTTTGCACTCTGTCTGTCCTTTCCAGCACACTCATTTCTGTTGATAACAAGTAGAAAGCAGTGCTTATCCATTCATTTCCATGAAAAGTTTGCATGGAGCAGCATTACCAGAGTGCTGCCTGGAAAATGGCATATCTGGTATAGATATTGTAAGCTGATGTTTGCTTATGTCCACCTGTCTATGGCTGTCTGCTGCCTCTTGTCTTGCATTTGAATAATGAGGCTCCCTGGGGCAAAGACAACCTTCTTATGCTGTGCTCAACACAACAGAGCTGTGTTTGGGATTAGGTGTTACGATGGTAATAAAGAATACAGTGATGCTAAATTCAGTTGACACAGACATGACAAACAGAAAAACAATGTGACTAAGACATGGACTAGTGACTGTGTGGCAGCATTAGGCAAAAAAAGGGTTATTTTATATCATGGTCTGCCTGGACCTGTACACATGGGCTCTACCCTTTCCTTCATAAGCCACTTATCTTCACAAGAGTTTCCACAGATGGACAAATATGTGCTTTATAAGGTTGAACTCGGAGCCAAGCAGTGAGGCAAAGTTTTCTTAGAGACATCCAGAGAAATTTAGGCCATGGACTGCAGATGATATGCAAGTCCAGCTCCAACCTAAAGCTGAGATTTGTTTCAGAAGGCACGACAAACCACATGATTTGTGCTTGCAAGAAGCATTGTTTCTGGTTTAAAAGGATTTAATTCAAGTCTGGGTCATGTTTTCTAGTCAGTCTGGAGATATTCCAGAGGATTCAAATTGTGATATTAGTGCTTACTTAATACTGGGGATATGTGTCCAGCAGACAGGAAGCACTCTGTAGTATGTCAGATCTGTGTTTTGAAATAGGCTGGAGAGATTTAGAAATTTTGTGGATTTTTCTGCCTTTGAAGTCAAATAAGCTTGAGCCAAAAAATTTGAATGCAAGCTGGAAAGACATTTCTGGGCTTTGCATTACTGTCATGGGCTTAAGGGAAACCCAGGAACAGCTTCCCCTCAATGCGACAGGCTGCTTCAGGCAGGATTTGGATCCAAAAAATTCCTAACTGAGCACCCGCTCTTCTGTAACTGCAGGAGAGATTTGGACTTGCTTTGTAATGGAGACAATCCCTCCTGGAGTCCTGGGCTGAGACCTACAGCACTGCCACTTCTCCCCACTACACCCACCGCCTTCCCCCAGACCAACATCCCCATCCCCACCACTGCAATCCCAAGGGTGGAAGCACCTTTTCACCTGTTTCTGTCACAGATGTGGACAGCACATTCATAGCAGGAGTGGCAATTTGGTGACAAATAATAGTCTGGTTGGACTCTCTGGTTGAAGCATCACACCTACTTATGTGATGGTTTAGGGCAAGCCCTTCTTCAGCAACCATACAGGCTTGGGTTAATGCCAACATGAGCCTACAAGCCCGTGCACAGGCTGATGGGGACACATATTGTAGGGACTCTGCAGGAGGAGGAGCAGTGGGGGCTTGGAAAGCCAGCACTTGGTGATGGGGTTGTGATGGTGGTTTTAACATATCTTTGTAGTCTTTTGAATTGAGCTCCACTACGGAGGGAAAGGTCTCTACCACAGGTGTGGTTGTCCTAGACCAGAGTGAAGGATCACAAGGAGCTTCTCTGCTTATGCATGCTGGAGCTTACATCTGTCACTACAAAGCAAAAGTGCCCTTCTGGACACGAGCAATGACAGCTCCACCCCAAGTGGTGATTTTCACAGCCAGGCTATGCCCCTAGGAGCCACTTACACGCCTCCAAAAGAAAGAGGAGTGTTTTATTTGTCTCCTTTTTTTGTCAGAATTGATGTGTTTTGTGGCACAAACCTCATATTGTATTGCTCCGAATTCAGGCTCTTGTCTTAGGAGTGGTAGAGTGGAGCAGTAGAAAGGACACGGGAGCAGGAGGGGAAGAGGCACCCACCAGCAGTGCATGACACAATTTGGTCCTCATCATCCAGCTCCCTCTCATCTCCCTTTCTCTTCTCTCTCATGCACACACAAAGAGTTTAATATTTGCTTTAAAATAAAGCAGAGTAATTTAAAACACGCACTTTGCAGGCAAACCAGTGTTCATTGTAAACAAAGCATTAAACTGAAAAGATCCATATGCACTCATTACCAGTTATTGCATTTTTTTTATAAAGGAAATCTAATACATTTTAAATAAACCCATAGCATGAAAGAAAATAAACTATCGTCTTGGTTAGTTTGGTTTGATTTTTTTATTTAATGAGGAAAAGAGCTCTGTGATAAAGTAATCCTTTCAGAGGGAAAGGCCTGGGCAACAGTAAGCACATCAGCCACATGTCGAGGGAAGATTAAAGTCTAAAAAGAGTCTCTTTCCCACAGTTTTTGCAGCACTGCAATATTTCTGAGCTTTGGATAGCCCAGAATACCATTCTGGACAGAGGCCCCAAAGCCCCCACGGCTCTTTGCAGAGTAGCAGAGAAGCCATGTAACAACCCCCCGACAAGTTCATCATCTTTCCAACACTTGAGGAAATTTGGTACAAACTGTTCACATGAAGCCCCTAGAAGGGGGTCCAGACTTTGAAGGTTTGATACAATAATATTTTGCAAGGAGTTTTATGAAGGAGCCAATGGCAGCTAGTAACATAACTCCCATGGGGAGTAGGAGGAAGGCATTTACCTTCCAAAGTCTGACTGTTTCTCATCTAAAAAGTTCCTTAGTGATGTGGATGGTACCAGCATGTTACCCATAGCTCTTTTATCCAGTAGCTCCTCTACAGAGTATTTCAGTGTTGGGCCAGGGTGTCTATGTCAGCCGCTGGTACAGCCGAGCTCCAGGCTTCTTGGCCTCCAATGCACTCAGTAAGGTGCCTGCCAGCACTAACTGGACCAGGCTGCTGCAGGTTCTATTTCTGCTCCATTTGTCAGAACTTTCAACATGGGGCACATGTTGACTTTACAACAGAAACCAATCAGGATGCAAGGGGGGAAAGTCATCCCTGCAGAGTAGGGTGGAGCAAGACAAAACAACATAACACTGGGCACTTCAGGTAAGATACTGGTGATCAAAGGAACCACTTCTAGCTCATCACTTTATATATGCTTGGTAGTAGGCAGAGAAGAGCCCTTTTAAACCCAGCAGCAATGGCCTAGCACCCACTACCTGGTACTTGATTTATGATTCTGAATTTAGCGTGCACAAATATTTGAAGTCAAGGCTAAGAAACTTCCAAATATATAAACTTGCTCTAATTAGCACTAGTTTTTGCCCTCTGTCAAGAGGCCAACGACTGACAAACCATAAAGTTCAGACCAGATTCTTGCCTGCTTTGAAGCTCAGCTATGTTTCTGCTTGGCTTAGACTATCGCATAGGTGATGTGCAGGTCCAGATCTTAGGTGAGTTATACAGAGTGGAGCAGGAGATGTCCTCCTTTGCTCTGTGAATGACCAGGGAAGGCTGAGGGCACAATCACATGCTGTTCTGCCAGCATGGGCCCCTTATGTCAGAGTATTTTCAAAAAGATGCTGTTCAGGAAGCAATAGGCACATAGAGGATATAGACATAGATTCAGACACAGGCACAGAAACAAAGGCAGATCTGATGCAATAACATTGAACAAGGTGGGAAGGCTCTGAGAAACAGGAGTCAGGATGGGGCAGATTGTAGCCCAGGTCAGCTATGCAGACTATCATATCACATGAACGTCTAGGTCTTTCCCTTTATTTTATGAGTATGCAGTCACAGCCAGTCATGAGAACTGTGGCTGAGCCACTGTGAACACAGCTTCCTTTAGAACAAAATCCATTCTGTGTTTTGTGAAAAATGGGAGTAATGAGGAAGATTGAAAGCAGGGAAGTGGAAGGTTTCAATATTGTCACAGAGTTAAATATTTTGATTTCTCAAGAACAACGTGACTGCTTTTTAAGGCTTATTATCTCTATGGTAACATGTTATTAACTAAAAAGCCAAAATTGACACAAAACGCTTCAGTCAAACTAAAATCTTTTTTTAGTATCTTTTGTGGAGATTTTTTTGGTTGGTTTCTTGTGCCTCTCATTCCTATCTATAACAAATAGGAATTTGTTGAAGCCCCAAACCCAAGGCAAAGTGAAGTATCGCTCCCTTTTTGCAGTGCTCTGAAAATGATACTATACTTTGGGATGCCTGCTTTGCTGCCATTTGTATTTTATGAGCTGGCTTGTATCACCTCCAGCCCTGCCCAAGGAGCTCTGCATGCCTCTGGAATAAGGAAAGCAATAACTGGAATGTCCCAGTCTGATGGTTTTGCAGAGGTTTGTGGGAACGGAAAGGGATTTTACACCGGACGAGAGCCAGGGTAAGGGAATCCTGTTCCTGCCTTTACCATGGGCAGCCACCTCCCTCTCTGTGCATCCTTCCTCCTGCCCATAGGGGCAGAAGTGGTTGTCATTCAATGATTAAGTGCTTCTGGAGGCACAGGTGAAAAGCTACAGAAAAACTCAGTGGATTAAGTTTTGTCCCCATCTCCAGACATCGGTGCTGTAAGAGTGCTGTAAAAAGCTGCAGTAAGAGTGGGAGTTTATGGTTTAATATCTGGGAGTGGAGGTTTGCACCTACCTTGACTTCAGAAAATGCCCAGTTTTGTAGAGCAGAAGCCTGCTGCAAGTGGGCAAAGTTCCTGCTTTCATTCTCTGCAGATCCTGTTCACGAACACAAGGAGAAAGTGGAAACATAAACTCCCACTCCCTATAATAAATAAACAAAAGAAGAGGGTTATTTCCCCTAACCCTAGTGAGCAGTGGGCTGTCTGGCCCTGTGAGATCTGCATGTTCTTACAGTTCAAGGAAGAGTGTAATCCTATCCTGAAAAAAGTGCTTTCTTATGGAAAACCTAAAGATCCTTACGCTAGATTTTGTGTGCAGCTGAAGTAGTCATCCTGACAGATGCTAGCAATTAGCCATGAAAATGAGGTTTTATGCAGGGGGCTGATCCAGCACTTTGGGATACACAGACCATGCAAGATGGACTCACTGCAGCTCCAGCAGGCACTGGGTTAGACTGTGACCTGCTGAGCACTGGTCTGGGGGGCAGAAGAGGGAAATTACTCCTCTGACACCCTAGAGAGAAATGTGGATGAGAAGTGCCCACCAAGACCTCCAATTCTCATCTTCCTCCCCTTCTGTCATGCATACTGCCCTTGGTGAAGGAGCAATAATGGGGATCAGGGAAAGAAATACATGGCTAGGAAGTGGCTGGGACGTGGGAGGCCAGGAAGGCCCAAATGTGGCACTCTTCCCCAGCCTCTTGCCTAGCTTCTCTTTTTAGAGGACGAAAGGGGAAAGGCCCTCATTTATTCATGGTTCCATGCTTTTCTGCCACAACAGGGCATTCCTTGCATCCTTTGATGACTCTAGAAACTATGACTTTTAAAAAATAATAAAACCAAAGAAAGATATGTTTTGTTGGGCAGAGGGAATATTTCCTGGCTCACATCCACTGTGCCATATGTCCAGCTCCTCCACGTGCAAGTAGGGGAGCAGGGGATGGCAAAGCTGGTCCCACAGAGTTCGGCCAGTGGCCACAACCCAGACTCACAATGGTGGCAATCCCCTTCACTCTGCCAGGCCACCTCTCTTCCACTCAGCTGGCAATTAAATAAAGCCATTAAAGGAGTATTGATTAACTTGAATTTTGGTCAATGATTTCAAGAATACCAGGAGGGAACTGGAAGACCCTCAGATGGACTGTGACAAGGTAACATCTCCACATCTCCAGCTCATTGTGTCCCAGTCAGAATTTCACTTGAAAAAGGCAGAAATTACAGTCACTCTTCAAAGTTCACCAGGACCTCACTACTGTTAATTACATTGTATGTAAGATGTTGGGGAAAAGGCACTGAAAGAGGAAGAAAACACAATAAGCCTTGAAACCTTCTGGGAGAGATGCGTATTTGAATGAGTTTTCAGCCCATCAACCGTGGAAGGAGAGGGAAATGCTGAGGGAGAGGTGAGCTCACGGACTCTCAGGCTCACTCAGATCCTGCCCGCTCTCTGGTGCTGCCAGTGGCCCCACAGCTGCTTACAACTCTGCTGCCCTTGCTTTCTCTTGCACACTAACTCTTGATTGAGGCAGAGACCACAACCCAGTTTGTCTTTGGTGCTTGTTACTGCATCAGGTTGTAACATGCATTTTCCCGACGTGGTTGCAAACTGTGAACAAAGGAGGGCACTTTAGAAGGGAAATGTCTCAATATTCTTTCACTTTACGGAAGGTATTCCACTGAAGAGATAGTAAAAGCCCCATCTCCTCTGTCATTTGCAATTAGTCACACCTAAGCCCTGGGGTGGAATATGCCTGAAGGTGTGCTGTGGGGGAGGATGCGGGCACAGTGACCCTAGAGGATCCTTCTGTCTCCCACTCGAGTGAATGGAAAACTGTCCCTTTATATGGACCCATTTGTAGATGGGAAGAGTATTAGCATAGCCCCAGCCCTGGCAGGATATTTGTCATCTGGAGAAATACTAAATGTCTCGGAGAGTGCAGAAGATTAATGGGCATGAATAAGGTATTTGATATGTAATTTGCACAGATTCCACAATAATTAATTAAGCTTCAGTTAAAGGATAAGTTAAAACTCTAAAGTTAAAGGGAATTAGCTGTATACTTTATTCCCACTGAGAGTGTGAGAACCCCTGAAAACCACTTTGGAAAATTAGGGAAGAATATTCCTCCCACACATATACACTTAACTGATATGTGTGTTGAAGACTCTCAAATGAAGAAAGGATGATAGTGCAGCAGGGTTTGGGACTGGGAAAAGCAAGTTGCAAAATTCAGATGATGAAGGCTCTTAATGATCCAATCTGAAATGATTCTTGTGATAGGCACAAGTGACATGGGTTTACCTGAGGATGCCCCATGAACCAGAGGCACAGATCTACATTACAAACTTTACCCCTAACAATGGAGTAGAGGGGAGCCAAGTTCAGCCTATTAACATTTATTTAAGGAAAGATGGTAACCAGATAGGTCCACTTTAAAACAGTAGTTCAGGGCACCTTCTAGTTCACAGGCATTCCTCTACAAATCAGATGCCAAAACTGTGCTTCGGGAATCAGAACTGGAGGTGTCACATTTCTAGAACCCTGCTCCTGGGAAAGGGATAACTGTGAGATGCAAACAAAAAGTCTGTGTGTGGAGCTGTCAGAAAGATCCCATACAAGATAATTTTTAAGAATTAATGCTGCAGAATGGTATACCTTTGCATCACCTATTGATCTAACCTGTTGAATACTAACCCTATGGAGAGTTACTGGCAAAAGCTGCTAGGTAGCATCTTGTGCTCTCTAATGGAAACAGAAACTCGTGTCAGTTTCAGATGCCAGCTGAAAAACAGAACCAAAAGTAAGAAAGGGAGACTTGTGCTAGGATATTAATTCAATAGACCCAGCTTTTGTATTTGAGTTTTTTCAATCATGCCTGCAGTTTCCTTTTGTTTCTTTTTAGTAAATATGTTCTGACACTGATGCCATTCAATCTGATATTAAAAACATGAAAATAGTGCTGAAACATCAAGCAATTTGAAGACTATGAGAAGTTTTGTGATTATTTAATAAGAGAAGACCCATGAGTATCTAGGAGCTAGAAAAACACCACTAGTGTGACTAAACAAAAACCATGTATAACTTTATCTTCAGTTCTTCTTGAGGGTTGTTTGAGTCTAGAAAGAGGACGGTTGTTTCCAAAGGAAGTTTACTTCTAAAGGGTGATGGAGAATTGTAACTGAACTTACTTGGCTGCTTGTGGGAGCTCCTAGCACATAAAAATATGAGGCAACTCCTAAAGACTGTAACACTGACACTTGTAAAATGATTGCTTTTGGGAATAACCGGATAAAGCCAATGAGCTACCTACCTGTGTCACCTCGTTTCTGTTCTACCCACTTGTTTTCTTCCCCCTCACTAAATGTTCCTGAAAAACACAAGGCCAAGAAATGCTCCTGGAAAGAGTGCATTGTAATAAAATGTAGCTTTTGCCCATTCTAGCACTTAGAAATTGTGTTTTGATTTATTATGTGTGGCTTGGCAAATCTGCTATTGCAAGCTGCAGGCAATTGTCTGTAGAAACCATGCTTGCTCTGAATGCAATGAGCAGAGAGGCCTCTGATGGGTTCCTTAGAGACCACCGTGAATGGAGCCAATAAAACAGAAAGCCAAAGGAAACATTTGTGTTGCAGTCCATGAGGAACCAGACCCTGGATTTATCAGTTTCTTCAGTCTTCTGTGATGTAAACCTTCTCTAAATGTGCTTGTCATTAAGTCAAGGTAAACACAGTCTGCATCTTCAGTCCAGAAAATATGAACTGTATGCTGGTACATCTACACCTCTAGACTACCAGAATTCTCTGATGTAAATCTCGACCTCTTCTCCAGGGGAGAGGAAGGCTAACGTTGAATAAGAAGTGGTACATGCTGCATATGCTGGAGCAGTGCCCAGGAGGGCAGCAACCTGCTGCTCCTTGCAGTAATGTTGTGAGGTTTAGTACAGCTGTTTTCTGTGGAGCCTGAAAAATCCTTACACAGTGAACTCTGCAAAATCAGTCTGTGGTTTCAGCCTGTGCATATACAGCAGGTGTTCATGGGCCCTACAACCGTCCTCGTTCCCAGGAGCATTTCTGCCTGTCTCTTCAGAAAGGCATTAGTCCGGTGTGGCTAGACCGGTAGGGGTAACAGTCCCAGTTGGGAACTCGGGAAATGTATGTGGTGTTTTTTCGCCATCCCTCTGCAAATTATTGGTGAACTTATGTGCAGGGCGGCCCACAGTCACCAGCAAGCCAGGCATAAGAAACCCCACACACCCATATTTCAAATGCTGCGGCTGGTTAGATTTTCCCAAACTCCAGCAAGCAGGACCTGCCAGGGAACAGCATATTTATGAAAGGGTAAAATTCCTCTCTCTGCAGGTCAAGGCTAGTGCAACATTAAAATCTCACTGAAGTGTATCCTGATCAAAGACCCTGGAACAGCTTTTAAGCTCACTGTGGGTAGATACACTCAGAAAAATCTTGCAACAAATCTCATACAGAGATGCCCATTGCAGCTAGTGCTGACATAGAAATCTGCCCTTGAATCTACTGGACTCCAGTCCTAAGTCGCAGCAATGAGTTTTTCTGCTAGTGTAATTGCTGTCCTCACAGTTAAGAACTACAGTTATGCCTTTTGACTAAGAAATTCCTAGATTACTTCTCTGATTCTGCACCATTATTTATTGAATGTTTCCAGCACACTGTTCAGCTGCTGGTCAATAATCCCTTCACAGTTCAGCCACAGGTGTAGTGGTGTTTTTTCCCCTTGCCAGTTTGAAGTTGGGTTTCCTTGTTTGCAGCACTTTGATTTTTGAGGTAAGCATAGAATAACTGCACAGTCATTCTATAGAAGAGCCTCCTCTTCACTGTTGCTGGGAGAAGAAAAGGGCTTCTCTGTGCTGTTCAAGGTCCAACTCTGGAGGCTTTGATAGTGTTTGTGCTTTAGACTTATGCCTGAATACAAAATTCATCAAGAGTCCTCAATATCTAACCAGCATCCTCTATGAAAGTTTAGGGATTTACCATGGGGGTCATTTCCCTGTGGGATTGTGACCTTATAGAGAAGCTATGCAGCTGGTTGCTTTTCCAGAACAGCCAGCATCATCATGCCTAAAAGCCTTTCTCTCAGGAATGACATTTCTGCTGTCATGGTGCTCAACAGGCAGATGTACCTTCCTTTCCCAACCAAGCCCATGCAGAGAGCAACCTTCCATGAAGTATACAAACAGAAAAAGCTGACCTTTCCTAAGCAGCACTAAGTATTTATCCATTGGATAAAGGGTTCTTCCAGAAACTCAGTTCTCCTGTACCAAAGGACCTTACCATCCTTCCTTTTGCAAGACTCCATTTGCCCTGGGATGTAAGGAAGCTCCTGGGGCATTCCATTAACACAGTGGTTCCCATAGATCACAAATGTTAGTCACTCAGTAGGATATGGGCATCAAAACTGTGCCCGAGGTCTGGCACACAAAGTCTGTACACAGACTGGCACAAATGTGCTGGGGCAGAGCTAGGAGCTGAATTTGAGTCTCAGCAGTCCCTGTGAAGTGCTTCGAATGCTTGGTTACCCTTAGCATTGACACTTCTTTGCAGTGCTTGGGTGCTCAGTGTTACCAGTGGCACTCCACATGGAGCTGTGCCCTACTAGACAGGCAAAATCATCTGGAGAGATGGTGCTAAAAGTGTACAGCAGTCTCCATTTGAGTGCTCATCCACACCACTACAGACCTCCAGGACCACTGCAAGCAAAAGGTCCTCATTACAAGTCCAGAAAAACATCACTGTAAGCAGACTGATGAATCTTCTGAAAAAACAGAAGACGACCCCCAAAAATATCATTTCAGATGTCTGAAGCACACAGCCACATCTGAACTCTTTTCTAGGAAATCCAAGTGCATGTGAATAACTGTAGAAAGGGAATTACTGCAAAGCGGACGTATTCTCAGGATGCAGCCCCCGGTGCAGCTATCTGATGTATGGATTGTGAGAGGGTGAAGGAGGAAGCTGCTCACACGCCCCTGGTAATCTGTCATCCCTAGGTTCAGGTTGCAGTGAACAAGTGCCAGCACCACGCACCATTTAATTAACCTTTCTACAAGCTGTAAGATGAGCCATCTCTGTTCACCACAAGATTTATTTTCAGAACTACATGATGGCAATAGAAAATAGATACTGCAATTTAATGGGAAAGGGAGCATGATAGGAGCAATACAGTTCTATTAGGAAAATTGGTTTAGCACAGCATAGCCTTTTGACTATGCTACAGTCTCCTCTAGCAAACATTCTGTTTCTCATGCATCAAGTTTTCTGAAAAACACTCTTCAGCAAGTGTGTGAAATGCACCCTGGGCTCAAGAAGCAGAACTGCAGAGTCAGAGGTTCACAGATGTTTTGCCTGCACCATATGGTGTATTAGGCACCATTCCCTGCAGAGTGGTTCCTTGCACTGAAAGTCAATGCTTTTCTCACACATGGGAAAACCAAACAGAGTGGCCATAAAAGGGAATGAGGAAGAACAAACCAACAACCATCAGGTTAGAGAAAACTGGTCTGAAAAACCAACCCAGAAAGGTAGTAAGTGGACTTAGCTAATATGATGCACACTGGTGTAAAAAGATGGTTTCACACTCTTCAGCATATACTGTGAATTTAAAGCATGCATGAAGTGTGCATTAGACAATATGCTAAATTGTATCCCAGCCATATATACTATTGTCAGCTTGTACTCCAGCACTGACCTACAGAGGACTCTGGAGAAATGGCTTTTTGTTGCCTGTGTTTTGTCAGAGGAATGGAATATTGTCAGCACAGCTTGCAAATATCATTACTGGAAAATGTAGGGTATTTCTACAGAATTTTTCATTTAAATCCACCCAGAGTGGTAAAGATTAATTTATTTTAAATTGACAAAAAAAAATAAACAGAAAATAAATGGATTAAAGTAATATAAGACTTCTCAAGTCCTCAGCTATGTGACCTAACTCTGTCTGTCAATCATATAGACATGTTCAAAAAGATTTTCTAAGGCACTAATGTCAGTAAAACACCTATGGTAAATCCTGTTTGACCTTTCTGGGGGCAATGTCCCTAGCTCCCAGCTACAGCTGTGCAAGTCTTTCCCAGGAGACATATCCAGCCTTGCTTTGCCAATTGCTTCAGGCCACGCTGTAACCGCTTTTCATAAATGTATTCCTGCTGTAGAAACAGCCTTTCAGGGCAGGATGCAAAGAGCATCAGCTCCAGTCAGAGCTACAGGCTGAGCATAAAAATGTAGCCCACACCATTTCCTTCAGCCCCTTGATTTTCCTTCAAGAACCTGCCATCCAAAAACTGATACAATCATGAATTAGCCCAGACTTGCTCAAGTGGAGAAGTCTGGCCAGGAGTAGGAGAGACAGGCCCATCTGAAAGCCTGTGGGGCTGTAAGTGTGCCAAACAAAATGGGATTGTGAGTGGGAATTTTTATGGGGGCTGGTAAAACTCTTCAGACCTCAAGAAGCTTTGGATGTGGCAGTATCTCAGGTGCTTCATGCACCTCCTTCAAACATGGAAAAATAACTAAGATTAAGGAAAAGAAAGTGATTCCAACTGAAAGCTATATCTGCATATAGTAAAACATATACACATAAGGCTCTCCAGTCCACACAAATAGGAAACCCACTGCTGTTCATTATATATATAGACTCTGAGCTCCAAAAGCTTTTCCTGTGGGCACTTTTTTTTTACACAGGACATCCCACAGGCTTCAGAGGGACAAGTCATTCAGGTTTGAGATGGTGCCCCATTGGTGCTGATATGAACAAGCTGAAAGCAGAGAACTATTTCAAGCCATCTATTGGACATCCCAGGCTGAAGCAAATGCCTGAATCACCTCATTTCATGTTTTCACTATTGTCAGCCTCCAGCCCTCACAGCAGAGCCAACAGAGTGACTCTGGTGCAAAAACAGAGTGATAGCTGAGCCCCCAGGCCCCCCACACACATGCTATCAGAGGGAACTGGTACCAAGCTCCACTGTGTAAACAATCAGGGAAAAGGAGAAAGAGGTGGTGGTGGGGTTAAATATCTGCTTTCTTTATGAGACCACCTACAAAATGTTGCGAAGACCCCACAACAAAAATAATCTGCACGATTCCAGTGTTAGGCAAAATATAAACAAGTTAAGCGCTCTGTTAAAGAGAACATCTGGGAAGTTGCCAGCTGCACAGATGTTTTCACAAGTTGTTTTTTACAGAAAAGTAACCCTGCTAAGCTTCCAGCCTCTTCCATCTTCTCTCTCTTGACTGTGTTTATCAAGTCAAGATATAAACACATTAAAAACCTTTAGAGGCCTGTCTTGCATTGTATTATTAATTTGGGATTGACTGAAGGTTGACAGTTGGCTTTGGTTTCACCCCTGGCTCTTTTAAAGTCACTCCACACATATAATTACTCAGTATTATGTTGACTGGATTTTCCTTCGGTACATAAATATACATACATACATACATACATATGTATGCAGCAGTTTGCCAGAAATGACCATTAGACTCAGCAAGCAGATTGCACAGGTTGTCCTGGGGCCCTGGGGAGCTGGGAGTGGAGATGACTGGTAGTTTTGAGAGTCCTGGGGTAGGAGGATGGGGCTGGGTGGATTACCTGAAGATTTGCTAGGTGAAGATTTATTACCTGGGGAGGAAGAAAGAGAGTGGTTGTTATGGCAATTTTGATTTTGGCATCACACTCCCACAGCATGGGAAGAATTCAGAATTTTTAGATTTAAAAAGAAAGAACTCTAGAATTTTTAGAAAACACTTTTTCTTTTCCTTGTTCTGTAAAAATAAAATAAATCTTACATCATTAAAATACAGGAAGTACATTAGAAAGGCTAATTGGAAAAGCAAATAACAAGATCATCATAAAATATAAACATAGCTATTCCATGAAATACATAGGAAAATAAAGTTTTCTGCTGGGTCACTAGGAAACAGAGCAATTAAACAATGCAGTACACTTATGGTAGATAGGTATTTGATCCCTTTAATCACTGATCTTTTCCACGGAGGGTACTAGAAAGACTTACTACACTTGGGTAATAAAAATCAGGCATTAGAAAAAAAAGGAGGTTCTGAAAGAGAAAATGCTGAAACAAATTAATAAATTAAGTACTGTGGGCAAGCTCCTGAGCAAAGACCTCCTTCCTCTCTGAGAAAGGTAGCTCCCATCCAATAACCATAAACCTGGTGCCATGTAGGCCAACCCATTGTCAAAAAAAACAACGTTATTATGGTGACATGAGCCACGGAGCCATGTATTAATAGTCTGGGCTTGTCTGATCCTATTTGCTCTGCTCCTTCTTGGTTGAGAGCCTTCTAGGCTGTCAGCTCTTTGGGGATTTTCATTAGTTCCTGGGGACAGGGGAAGCCTCTACTGCATGGCCAATTTGAGGTGCCTTAAAGTAAGTCTGATTTTCTGCCTGTGCTAAATACTCGCTCCTTTTGGGATCTAAGTTGGTTCCTCTGGAGGATGAAGGCACTAAAATAAATTAATGAATATACAAATACTCATTAAAATGTGTGTATATGTTTTATTATATATAATATGAGTAGGTTTTATACAAGCTGTATAAATAAAAGTAACATAATCTAAAATTAATATTTTTTACAACCCCAGTCTGCTGTCCTCTGTGACCAGAAGGTACCTGCTGTGGCTTGGCTCCATTGCAGTCTGCAGTAGCTAGCAACAGCCATTCAGCCATTGACACACTCCCCTTTACAAGCTGGATCTTGAAGAAATCGTGGCTTGTCCATATGGTCAGGGCCACAGGAAAGCACTCGCTGGAAAGTGGTGCCATGTCCCCAGCCAGCTCCTTACCTTTTGGTGAAAGGTCTGTAGCACTGCAGGCTGCAGAGCTGGAAATTCAAGCTGTGGAGTCCCCTGTGATTAGCCATGGGCTGGGAGGATGTAGAGCAGAGCAGAAGCACCGCTGCCAGCATGCATGGGTGGGGACAATAGCTGTGCCTGAGCCTCCAGCCACCACGAGGATGTGGCCCTCTAGGGGCTTTGCATAGCCAGGCTATGCCTGTTGCATTCCCACCATGGGCACCTGAAACCAGAAGATGTGGTGGAACACAGAAGCAAGGCTCCATCACAACTCCTCCATAGTGTAAACTAAACACAGCCTTCAAAATAAATCCATTGCCATTTCACAGAATCATAGAATCACTAGGTTGGAAAGGACCATGTTGCAGAGTGCACAGAACCTGAGAATCCTCCTGCTTGCTGGGGATGAAGCCAATTAATAGGATAAAGAAAGGGAGATCCTGACATGTCTTTGTTCCTATTTCATGAACAATTTGTCAGAGCAGCAAGGAGCCTCTGAAATCTGCATATTTCCCTCTTGACTTTCTCTCCCATCTCAAATTTCTGGAGCAGTGACACCAAGCCAGCGATTTTGAGGGGTAATGTGACCACTTGTCAACTCTGTGTTGTGGCTTGGTGACAAAGGGATTTGCCCATCTGTACTAGTCGCCTGGCATTTTAAA
Organism: Coccyzus lansbergi; assembly: GCA_033558105.1. Lineage (NCBI taxonomy): Eukaryota > Metazoa > Chordata > Aves > Cuculiformes > Coccyzidae > Coccyzus > Coccyzus lansbergi. The sequence continues at coordinate 1,610,187 of JAUMJK010000072.1, read as the reverse complement.
AAGTCCCTGCACTCATTTCCTCCCAAAGGGACAAGCAAGAATCAATTCAATTTGCAACCTGAAAAGAGAAATATCCCTTTGTTTCCAATTTAGGCACAGGAAGAAAATATTAAATTGTGCACTGTTGACTGCAGAAAGAAAACAAAGATTTGTCTCTTTCTCTCTCTCTCTCTTGTCTCTTTCAGCAGTTTGGGATTTATCCTTGCATAAAGTAAAGTAAGATCAGAGGCTAAAGTAGATTATTTATTTATGGTTATGAGCATCATTTACCCCTGAAGATACTGAGCAGCAAGACTTTTGGTTTACAGAAACATGTGGTGCTCCTGACTGTTTCAGACCACATGCCTCACTGTGTCCTGAGTTCCATGTTTAAATAAATCCCCCAAACTCCAAGACAAATTAAAACAGATCCACATAGTTTGATCAGGTTTCATCATGAGTCTTCAAATTATGCTGTGGGTATTCGAGAAAATCACCTGATAACATGGATTACCTTGTTATTAGTGTCCCTTGCACATTTTATATAGCTGGCTTTGTTTGCATTCCCAGAGATCAGGCCTCGGCATCACTGGCCATGGACAGTTATGTTCCTTTTGCAAAATCTGAACAAGTTCAGTTCAGTTTTGGTTTACACTGGGACATAAATGGGAACTTTGCAGTAAACCCCACAGTAAACCCCACTTGACTGTATTATGAGTGTTTGGTCTCAAGATCTAGGGATAGATCCACCTGAGTGCAGCCAATGGAATGATAACCTTTTTCTCCTGAGGGATTTCACTGTGCTGGGTCTGGGCCAAATGGTATAGCAATGGATGATGGCTGCTCCCTCTCTGATCCCCTGTCTCAAATGTAGCTGCAGCCACCATATGAATTTCTGCATCCCAGAGGCCTGTGGGAAAGTGCAGAAAAAAGTGTTTCTCTCCCTAATTTGTAGTCATCTACAGAAAGGGACTGTGCAATTGTTTGTGCTGTGCCAAGTACAAAAAGGGCCCAGAGCTGAGAGATGGCACTGAGGGCTGCTTCTGCTGGAACAATAACCAGTGGCAACAAACAATAGCTTTTGTCTGCTAACAACAGTTAGTGACAGGGGTGGAGGCAAGCAGCTCACAGTGCTTCCCTTACCCTCTGATTTTAGGGACACAGAGCAAAAGAAATGAAGCGCTTCAAAATTCTTGGCATCACTCCTTCCTTCTGCCATTTTTATGGTATAAGCAAAGTGATAGTAAACCCCTGATTTCTACCAGAGCCCTCAGCATCTTGTGTCCAGGCCGCTCTGTCTACTGCCTTCCAAAAAGTGCATATCTTTTCTAGTCTGGAGCATGTCTATGAAACAGTTCATACCTTGATTGCATACAAAGTCCTTGGTAATGAAGTCTAAGTGGCTTCTTCAGGTCACTTTGCCAGTGCACCAGGCTCCACAGCCACCAGCAATAGATGTGTTAGCGTGTTCATGCATGGTGACTTGGACCTTTGTTAAAAATCCTCTTTAAAATCCACTTCTGCTTCCAAAATTGTGAGAAATCACATTTCTGACCCATGGGAAGTCGCATGATCAGAAGCAATTACTAATGGAGGAGAAAGGTGACATTTTCACAGATATCCTACTAGTGCTATTTTGGGCAATGCAGGAGCCCGCTGGTAGCAAAGCAGTCTGATCTGCATAATACTCTGTGTGCCTCCACACTTCCATCAGAATCATTTATTGCTTAATTGGATGTAGTAAAAATGAAGATATCATCAGACTGCATCATTAGTTTTCCAGCCACTTACTTCCTGTAGTGCCAGTCACAGACCTTACTGTCCTGCAGGGAGAAAATAACAGTGTAAAAAGGTTGTTGCATGCAGGAGAAAGCCTCAGAATAGCTCAATTTGAGCTCATCTTTGACAGCTGGAGCAGAACACCAGGGATGAACATGAAAAAAAATGTGCTGCTACTTCCTTTCCCTTTGCTGAAAGGGGTAAACCTGCCTGGTGGTCGCAATGACTGGATGAAACTGCAAGGCTCCTCTCCCTGCAAAGCACAATCCAAACAACAGCTTATCTTAACTGGTTTTGGCTTAAAACATCACAGCCCTGATATTTGGTGTTTCAGAGTGAGTGAGATGCAATAGAAGGGCGGTAACAAGAGCCACTCTGAACCTTTACTCAAAACTCTCCCCTGGTATAAGGTTTGATTTGTCCTTTCCTTTTTATATAGCTCATGCTTGCACTTTGCCTGTCTCACTCCTCTTGTGGGGCTGAACAGATGGACAGAAGCTAGGAAAGATAAAATAGCTTCTCTAACAAGCTTCTTGACAACTCTTCCCACTCTGTTTTCACAAGTACTGGGAGAGGGAAAGCTTTGCTCGTAGGCAGGCCTGCTAAAGCTGGGAGCCAGTTCAGATTCTGGTTGTGCCCAGTACTTTATCCACAACCTTAGGATATCCTTTAAGCTAGCCAGGTGTCTTTCTCCCACCTTTATCCTGTGGAAACCACAATGTTTTACCACATTCGCTTTAATGAAGAGCTGGGAAATCTGCAAATGTAAACTGTTAGGTGCATAAAATTTTGAGACTGGTCCATCCCTAGACTGCGGGAAAGCTTGCAATCTGTTTCTCCAAATGGAAATTAATCCTTGCTATTGTTTTCTCAGATTCATCTCTCCTTCTAAAACACAGCCACAGAACATCATGTGAATTTGGACCTCATCCTCAGAAAGAAAGTATGTTTACACAACTGAGTAGAGACCCCACTGAAGATTAGTGGCATGTTTCAAGCAGACCACAAGCACTGACTGGGGACTTGTCTCATCCATGAAAAACACCTGCTTCTTTGAGGTTTCTGTGCCTGCTGCAAGAAGAGGGGTAGGCAGCAACTCTGCCTAGAGAAGTGTGACTCAGGAAAGCTTATTCTGCTCCTGTAGCTGTTTCTCACATGTGTTGTATATTAAAGAGGGTATCAGTTTGATACTTTCTCATTCCGAGTATAAAATGAAATTTTAATGTATTATTTTTATTAGACTCATCAGATCCCCAGTTTTCAGCCCGTGTTCTGTGGCAGTAGGCACAGTACAAGTATAGGGCTCAGGATCTTATTGCAACCTTAAGAGAAACTAAGGATACTACTTTGATTTCAGCACAAGATTTAATGGCCCACAAAGCAGCACAATTAAGATTTTAATCATACCAACAGTCCCCACACCTTTCCCTGACTCGAGTCATACTCTGCCGGAAGTTGGGAACAGAGCCAGGACTGCAGCAGAGCCTGTCATGTCCCAGCCTGCTTGTGGCTGTCAGCTATCTTTGGGCATCGTTGGGTCCAGGCAGACACTGTGCTGTGAGGACAGGCCGTGTTAAACCAGCTGCTTTAGCAAATTCTGGGGCCAACATAGCTCCTCTAGGTGGTAACCTCAGGATGAATCCTCAAAGTCTACTTTTTTCAGTGATGAGTGAATGTTGTTTTCTTCAGCAGCTAAAGCCCACAAGGTGCTTTGAAGGCTGGTAACTGTCATTGTTGCTGAACGGGACTAGGGGTTTAAGAAACCTACTTTTAAGGTACCTTGTGTTTCACATACCATTCCTTACTTTTAATTCAGGGGCTCTGAGAGTTTGGTCACTGGCTGTTACTACTGGATCTGTGATCAGCTGGTGCATCTCCAGTCTCCTGGGAAAGAATTTCTAAAGAGGACAGAGGCCCTGAGGCTATGATGTGAAACAGAAACTGCTGCAGCACATGCAGGGTAGATAAGATCAATAGGAAATGCAGATTTGCAACATGTTAGAAATATGACAGCTTCCACACACAGCCTGGGGAAAGGATTTTTAAATCTTTTAACGGAGAAGCAGAAGGACTAGGTCTTGTTTATATATATATTTATATACGTAGGTATGTGTGTAGCAGTAAGAAGCTATCTGCCACCTCACCTCTAAAATATTTGCTGAGGATTGTGGAAATCTTTATTAGGTTGGTCAGGTTACTAAACCAGCTTTGTTTTCTTGCAGGAGATCTAAGCCATACTGATCCACACCAACAGGACCCTGATACCAAGTGGGAAGCAACTCCCAGACCATGCAATCCTGCAGAGCACCCCACAGACAGTGAGGCAGATCTTAGCAGGGCTGCATCCCAGCTCGCACCTAAGGGGCACTGTCTGCCGTGGTGGCCCACAATGGCTGCTGGAGTGGCCAGAGGTGAATGTTTGAGCCTCCCCTGCCACTTTTAACTCCCCAGCAGGTTATAGAGCACTGGGCAAGCCAGAAATTGTAAGTTGAAATAAGAAAGTATGAACAAGAAGCAAGGTGCAACTTTTAACAACTGGTATAAATGACTACTGAATGCATTCACTGAAGGGTGGCATGAGGTTGCCACCGTGTGAAGCCTGTGTAATTCAAGAGCACATTTTCTAAATCATCACTGAGATTCAGCCACACATTATGCAAGCTGGTGAAGTAAAAGCTGTAGTGGAATTGCTGAGCTATATTATGCAGGTCTGCATAATATTATCATATTATGACTGACAGGTCACGGTGATCATCTCTCCTGGGCTTTAAGTTCTTGAGTCTATCTCTGTAATGTACCAGACACACACAGATGTTGGCATCTTGTCACCTGGTGTATAAGCATCTGCTTTTTGGCTGCCTGCCAAGTTAAAGGTGCAAGAAAGGCCATGGCCTATTTGAAATGTATTTAAATTCTTGCTCGTGCACTGTCACATCCTGCAATGAGTTTGTTTCTGCTGGGACGGAATTAGCAATCTACCCAAAGACTGAGGGCAAGAAACGAAGACTAACCATAAATACGTCCTTAGAAAAGGTGTCCCCATCTCACCATGGTCCCGTAGTTGGGTGAGTCTGGGAAGGATTCCTGTAAATTACCGCCTCACTGCAGCTTGTGGTGTATGCACAAGGAGGGGTGAGAATCTATTTGGAGATACTCTTACAGAAAAACAGGTTCAGGGAAACTCACTATCATCTACATGCAGGTTTCAGTTCTGTGTTGGGTGAGAGGGATGGAGCTAGTGACTTTTCATTTATTTCTGATGTGAGCCGTGGGGAACCCAGGAGCTTTGGATAGCCGTGACCACCTTTCCTCCCCCTTGGTCACCATATCACTGGGTGAATAGTCTGTGCTCCCCTCACTGTAGCTGAAGTCACAGTATTAGTCTGGACAGCCTGTGAGAGGGAGAATGGACTTTATCCTGTCATGGTCACTTGTGCCTGCAAGGAAAGACTGGAGCAGCCCTGCTCTTTAGGAGCCCAGCCCACTCCTGTGTTTGGTTTGGGGCTGGAAATGCTTGTTCTGTGATTAAAACTGGCTGATATGATTTTCATTATTATATTGTTGCTAGCAAAGGAACTAATGATTTGTCCTGTAATACACATATAACCAGCTCCTACCTCGGGACTAGTGCTGCCAGCCCCCCTGGCATGGCTCTCTGCACCCAGAGGTGAGGGCAGCACTCCAAGCAGTGTTAGGCTCCTGGTTTGCTTCTGGCCAGCCACATGACCCCGGAGTTCACACCTGGCAAGCATCCTGCACAGGTCTATCACTTTTCCTAGCAGGAGCTGCAGTGATGTGTCCTGCAGTCCCGCAAACTGAATATTAAATGCATCAGACAATGCATTTGCAGCTAAAAATATCACCAAGCAATTTGTCTGAGAAAGGAGTCTGTCCCTCCCAGTTGGAAATGAGATGACTTTGTCTTGACTGCCCCAGCTTGAGTTGCCTTTTGCTGTCCTTGTGTCCATTTCAAATATTATAGCACGATAACACGGGTGGCAGAGTTTAATCTCCCAGAGAATGGAAGCTGTGGGTGTCAAATCCTCACACAAGGTAAATGAGTCCGAAGCAGCATTCCTTGGGCAAGAAGACAAAAGTATAACCACCAGACCAGCTTTATGCATTTATGTTGGTATTAAGCAGGTTCTCATACTGCAATCTCTGTTCATTGAGAATGTTTATGATTGAGGGAATAGCAAGTGAAATTCCCATTCATTCATCAGATTACTGCATGGTCATCACTTGTCTCCTAAATATGTACTAACTATAATACATAGCACTTCGGCAGTATTTTTCATCCCAGTATTTCAAAGCACTTCAATTAAGCCTGCTAATGCAGCTGAGAAGCAGGGCCAGCACACCCTGTCAGTTAATCATTAATGACTTTGGAGTACATGATATAGAAGTTAAAAATGACATTTTGTGAATATAAGACATGATCTTGATAATACACATAGGAATAATCTTGTTCACTGCTGGCCAAAGACCCAACATTTGAACAACTGCAATGCTGCCTCCTGTAAACTTGTTGCTTCTCTAACACAACAGGACTGAAGCTGCGTAAGAATCTCAGAAGAATCAGGGAAAACTTTTATAACCATTCAGGCATCAGCTGAATTTTTAGAGAGAGCAGAGATTTTATCTGCAGTGAAACACCTCAAGTGAGTCCCACTGACTTTCCCTATTTCTCACTTGCTTCTTTCATCCCATGCAGAGGTGGGCAGTGCTGGGGTGAGACGGGGCAGCCTTGGGGGTTGTATGGTCCAAGATCCTTTGAGACTTTCTGAGTCCCAGAAGATTTTGGCTAATGTGTGGAGACAAAGATGACAGGACAGATTGCATTGCCAGCTCAGTGCTGCCAGCTCTTGTCATGAGTGGTAGCCTGTTTCCCTGCAAGCCCTGCTTTCCCCAGGGAGTGGATTGTCTGAGACTCCCCAGCCCTAGGAACATCAGCACAGATCTAATTCACCTGGAAAAATAAAAGGTATGGAAATCACAAACTCCTAGCATTTACAGGCCCAGAAAGTTAATTAAAAGGACATGAAATATCTCACTGTATGATTTTTAAGCTAGCTTAGGTGCATGACTTATGCTTTTTTAAATGCACAGCATTGGCAATCCAGTTTTCATTACCAAGACAAAGGCAGATTTAATGTACAAATTAACTCGCAGAGGCAGTGAAACTATTTATCTTCACCCTGACCTTCAGTCCCCAGCCAAATATAAATCCCCAGCTATGAATCTATGGCACTTAATGTTCTCCTGTAATTGGGCTGGAGCTTATCTCCTTCTGCAAGAGCAGCAGCATCTGGGGTGCAGTGGTTTGCATTTGCCTCAAGAAAAATCACCAGCATGGGAAGCAGTGAGCCAAGGGACTGGGTAAGTGTAGTCTTGCTGGAGCAAGTTAATATTTGACGGACAGGTGATGGAGTAGGCTGTTATTTGAACCTCTGGGGATTTAACTTCAAACACTTGCCGGGACTTGAGTCAGCTCTGATATGTTGTGGCTATTTGCCACCTCAAAGGACTTCTACACAACTGAGCAGACTTCAGTCAGGTTGGCACTAGCCACCTCCACTTCATTTGTAAGAGGGCACTGTGTCCCCAGTGACCTCACAGTCCTGTCCCAAAACCCATCAGATTGTCCCAGGGCTGCTGTGACCAAGAAAGTATAAGTGAATTGACTCAGACTTGTGGAAAAGGTGTAGATCCACCAATGCTGGGAATGAGCAAAGGATTCCCGGAGTTCCTGCTTCAGTGCCCTGTTTCCAAACTATTGGTTTTCTCTGCTCAGAGGAGGTGCTTTGAAATAACAGTTTAGATGCATCCCTCAAGGTAGAAATTAGCAGAGCTGTACAGGGTATTCTGCAAAGTGTTAGGCAGTGTTGCTCAGAGCAGAAAAGACTTTGGCATGGCTCAATCACGTTTGCTTTGCTCAAGTTTTTGTTTTCAAGGAAAAAAGATGTTTCAAAACAAAGATTTATAGGGTACAAGATTTGTCCCTGAATTTGCTTTTGTTTGATCTATATTTCTGGTGTTCACCACAAAGCCAGTCTAGGTTATTTCATGTTCTGCACCCCCATCTCTCTAGCATTGATGATCTTCAGTTGGAATTAGCAACAAAAACTCCAGTTCACGGAATTCTCCTTGCTCAGCCAAAATGATCATAAAAAAGGGAGATGACTTCTGGGTTTCTGCCTCTTCTGGACATCCTATACTAGGAGAGTGTGCCAACTGGCTGGCTCCTTACTTTGCTCTCAGTACTCTCCTTGCACGAAGAGACTCCCAGGATGTGCAGAGGATCAGTGGAGGGACCTATTGCACAGCTCCCCGGGGGAACAGTGCCAAGAAAGGGTCTAGGAACAAAGCAAGGAAGTGGGGCAGTTTGCACTTGGGTGAAATGTGTGAGTTTGGGGTTTTACTGCTGTTATTGTGATGTAACACTTCAATGTGGCTCACTTAGAGAGCAGCATATGACCCATGTGTACCTTGTCAGATCCAATAGATCTCATGCAAAATGCTGAAAGCCCTCAGTAGCAGTTAGACCCCAGAGATGGTCACAAGGCTGTGCTGCGTGAATTAAATAACTAAGAGCAAGCCCCATAAGTCCTCTGACAGTGCCAGAACCCTGCCATCTCTCTCAGAACCCATGGGCCCAGACTGTCCCAATGTGACTCTCATCGCTCCAGTGACTCCAGAGAAATTACAATAGTTTAAATCAACACTGTGTCTGGCTCTTTGTCTTAAATCTCCCACCCAGACTTGATTTTACAGATGCGCAGGGTCACAACAAAGTCCTCATCTATCTCAGTCCAGTTGCTCCCCTCCTATCCTAAATCAAATGAAGGCAGCTCTTTTGTGGAAGGCTTTCTGGACTGGTTCCCTCCCCTTTCTCCCTTAATTGTTCGGTTATGTATGTAAATGATTTAACCAAATAGAAGCTGGAGTTTCCCTCTCCCAGAGGAAGGGAACATTGTCAGAAGAATGGTTGATGGCACAGATGGATTTATCTGTATCTAATTCAGGGTAAATATTTATTCTCCTTTCCCTTTTCTACATCCTTCTCACCCATGGGAACAATGATAGATTCTCCCTGGCTGCAGGGCAGAAGGGAAATATTATTACCCCCATTTTACAAATACACAACTGGGGCAAAGGTGACTTAATCTCAAGTTGGAGAAAGTCAGCAGTGTTTTTACCATCAAGCCGAGGGACTTTGGACAGGAACAGCCAAAACAAACAGCCAGCTCCAGCCTAGGTATCGGCAGGAGCCGAGCTCCCTGGTTGCATCATCAGGCATCCTGGGAAATGCCACCATCCCTCAGTCCCTCAGAAGTTCGGGTGCCACCAGCTTGAGTCAGAGTTCCTCTCCCAGACATGGTTCCTCTCTCCAACACAGTTCCTGTGGAGGATGACTTCAGTCCCTCTGACTTACTGTGGGAGGTATTGGGAAAAGTTTCATTAATTCACTTTTGCAAAGTAGATTTAAAGCATGTCCAACAATGAATTCTTTGTAGTAAGAGCTATGGCATTCTGAAAGACACAGGGTGCAAAACACTCCCATGTCTTTTTTTCCTTTCCTTTTTTTTATTGGTAAAAGGGAAAAAAACATGTTAGGCCTTTATTACAAAACAACAGGCTACAGCCACTCTTTTTTCCCAGAATAGTAATAATAATAATGCATTACATCAGGTTAGTCAGTAGTTTTCACTAATCTGCAAAACATGCACTGCTGACCTCTGAGGTAATTTTGGATCATGCTCAAGCCAAATAAAGGCAGATTTGTGGCTGCAGGTGAGAGATCCTCTGAAAAACCATAAATGTAATCACAATGCCCTCTGGTTTGATCTGAACCTGGCCTGGCCTCCATCAGTTTTTCTGGCACTTATCCAGGAGTAAGAGACCTTAATGATTTAAAGGCATTACACTATATATGATGAAACTCAGCACAGGGTGGTGATATTGTGAGGATAATTAATAGTAAGTTAGCAGTAGGTGCCCAGGGCAGGAAACCATAGGCCACTCCTCTTGGATGGTATCTTGCTCCTCAGAGGACATTACTGACTTGACTGGAACTGTTCATGGCACAAATGTCTCCACAGGATCACAGGGACATATGAGTATGCTCTTCTGCCAGGCAGGAAATACCCCTGTGAAGGTCCTATTTCATGCCTTCTGAAGGGAGAGTAAAATGGTTTGTGGCTTTGGAGAACAATCAACGAATACAAGGGAGGGAAAGGCAAGCCAGTGAGTGTGTTGTCATGCCCATGCCCATGATATGATGATGCTGAGAGCAGCTTGGAGGTACGGCGGCAGTGGCCCTATGGTTTGGGTTCTGCATGGAATTTTCTGTCATCTCCCCAATCACTTCTTCCTGGGATCATTAAATGTATTTACCAGAGGTCCATTTACCCACACTCTAGTCCCTTCTCTGCATAATACCTGAATTCCTGTGTTAATCTTGTGCCTGTACAGAAAATATTCCCGAGCCTGTTATGACTACAGGTCTGCCTGAATACTAATAAATCAGAGTGGCTCCAGTGGAGTAATGCAGAGCTTGAGGGAGTGCTGGGTGGGGAAATGTGTATAAAAGGCAGTCCCAATCTTCTAGCAGCCATTAATTACAGCCCGTGATGAGAGTAGGAAACAGCAATCATGCTGGGATACTGCTGCTTCCAGCTCAGTCAGGGGAAGGCTGAAACCTGAAGACAGAGAGGGTAGGCACTGTGTCACAGTCTGGAGCTGTATGCGGAATTTAAAAACAACCTCACCAGGCAGTTGGGGGTTAGTGTTTATTTGGTCTGTGAAAGGACATCAGCAGGGTCAGGTACAAGCCCCATCATTATATGGCAGAGCCACAGGGAGAGAAAAGTGGCACGGATGGGAGCAGCCAATAAATGGTGCCAGGCTTGAGGGGTAACACACTGATACCACCCAAGCAACACCTCATCTCCTCTGTTTAAAAAGGACTTGTGTTAAACAGCAGTTGGCAGGAACTTTGTTAAGGAAAACAAGTTTCCTGTTCCTGTAGAAAGGGCAGAGCATTCAAAGAGGACCAGGGTGCTGAGCTGAGGCAGATGTTGGGTCAGGGAGCCAGAAGGCAAAGGAGTCAGGAGTCAGGAGTCTGGCCATTCAAAACACTTGGGAAAGATCTTTTTCTGTTTATCAAACAGCTCACAAAGAAGCTTAGCCAGTGCCTCTATAGAGGCTTGACACCAGCAGCATTGTGACTGTAGTTATTAATAGGGAAGGAGAAATGAGCAGTGTGGCAGGTTTGAATGGTGCTCTGACAAAAATGCATTCAAATCTGTGGTGAGATCATGGCCCCCACTTCATTTGTGCAACAGCTGCTGGTGTGTTTCCTCCCTCAACAAATAACTTCCTTCTTCCTAAGGTCTAAGCTGAAGCACCTTCACCACCCACCTGGAACATGTCAGAAGCACAGGTACAGCCTGTCCCAATGGCTCAGCGGCAGCTCCTCGCTGTGCCACTATGCTTTCTTTGCACAATGCCTTCCTCTCACTAGGGTCACCCTGCTCCCTACAGTACTGAAACAAACCTGTGTGATGGCAGAGGCACACATCCAGCTCCAAAAACTGGCACTATCCCATGACTGCTTTTCCTGACATTTGTTCAGGCCAGCCATGGAGGCTCAACTGGCCACTTTTGTGCTGACAAATGTGTTATCAATTCAAGGCAACTTGGTACTTTCTCTGGCATAGATCATTCAGCTCTCCTCCCTCTGCTCAATAAATCTCCATGTTGGCTTCACCTGGTGTGACTCCACTATAGCTGGAGTGGTCCCACTGGTTCTTGACCACATCTGTATTTGCACAGCACAGGATGCCAGAGCCAAGTCCACTGCCTTATGAGAGTTTGGAGCCTGGAACCTTTTGAGTTCTCCCAGCATATTTATGCTTAAAATATCCCTGGGTTAAGAAGGTGTTAGTTCCTCTCAGAAGTGCTCCCTCCCCCATCTGCTTTTTCATGTAAAAACCGGAGATGCCAAAATCTGCTTGGAGGACTATAGAGGAACCTCCAGGAAAGATAACTGCAGTTGTCCCTCAGGCTCCTGCACAGAGTTTCACAGATGTGAAGTCATGAGTATGGCCATAAACATTTTAAGACCTATCTGCCAAACAGTTCTGGAGTTTTCTAGTGAGAACAACCTTTGCATAAATGTCAAGGGATAAAATATCAGGAAGACCCTCATTTTCTGGCTAGGTCCACTGAGTTTTCTTTTTATGCCTGTCTGTGATAAGCACAGTTATCTTCACCCTCTCCTGTAAGTTCACTAGCATTTATTTAGCTATGTAAAGCAGGAATTATAGGAATATTAAAAAGTATGCTTCTATCACACACACTCTAACATTCTTTCTTCCAACATCTTTTCCTATCACAAAAATGGGAGTTAAAACAGATGCACACACAGTCTTCCATACTCTAATTTCCCCACTTTTAGATCTCATTTTGACACATGCACACCCACACCAAATGCAGCCATACTTCGTGAATTATACTGGATTCACCTTACCCTCTGAGGCAAGACTATCAGGACAAATGGCTTACACATACATACTCAAACACACTTACTTTTCATCCCTTCCTACAACAAGAAGGAGCGGCAAGGGAGACCATTTCACTGCTGTGCAGACAACCCCATCCCAGCAAGGTTCCTGCACGCCTATCTCACATCTCCACCCTGATGTATGTCCCCTCTCTAACATTCTGATTCTAGTGCCTCGTTCCCCTGGAACCTAATCACAGGAGTATTTGAGTCCTGAGACCTAGGGCTGTAAACAGGCAGGCAGATGTCCTTAGCATAGCCCCCCTTGCCTTAGTGTGATGGAGAGAGGAGTCCTTCCCCCTACATAATCCCCAACAGCTCAGTCCACTTGCATTTTTAATCGCAACTGAGTAAGCACTAGTCTGGTAGTGGCTGGAAGGAGTAGGACTCCTTAATCGTCCTGGGCTTCAATTTGCTCATCCATGAAATAGGGATGATCCAGCCTGGGAGCACCCTCCTGGGCCCCTTCTGCAAGTGAGCTCCTGTTGTGCTGAGGGCCAGTGAAGGGCTTAGGGTCGGGGAGAGCCCATCTGTGGGATTTAAATGGCATGGAGGCCTTCTGCCAGCTAAATGCCTTTCACTATAACCTTAGGAAAAATAACCCCCAAGATGTTTTAACCACATTTCAAGTGGCTCACAACCTGCTGGGAAGAGAAATGGGAAAATAAAAGTTACACTGCAGTAGGGGCAATGCTAGCACTGTGAATAAAAGGCAGGCTGATATAGCTACAGCAGTTATGGGAACAAGAAAAAAACATAATACCTCCTTAACCTACACTCTTCCATGTGTTAGTGTAGCTATAAAGGCAACTACGTCTTGCTGCTGCTACAGCTTATTGTCATTAATGAATGGACAATCTGCATTATATTTGCTGAGATGGGGCTGTATTTTCACTGGGATAAACTAGGAAGCCTGTTTGACCATAGGCAAGCCCTTGAGCTACCAGCTCTCACCTTTTAATTGTGAATGGCCTTAACATATATCCTCTCCCTTCTTCATATGTTAGACTGTGCTGTGGGGAGGGGATGGGAAAGAAAGAGGCTCTGAACCATATCCAGTACCAAGCATCCAGGCTGAAGTTAAAGACTTCCCCTTCTACAGCTGAAAGTTAGTTTTTTCCACCCTTTTTACTGTGACCTGCTTGGGGTCTCAGTGTTACTTTCTCCAAGGTGTACCCTTCAAGGCACCCCAACCTGCCACAAACCAAACAGCTGTGCCTGTCCAAGCTGCAGCCCCCTTCCCTGAGGAACTTGAAGACCCAAGCAGTAAGTGCCCAGTTGTCCCCTGCTTGTTCCGGGGAGAGGGAACTGACCCAGGCACTGCTGCCCTAGTGGCCCTGATTGAGGTGAGCAGTGTGCTTTGGGGAAACTGAGCCTACTTGCAGGTGCAGAGAAGCAGGTCTGCACTCCTCTGGGCAGCATCCTCCTGCTCCACCTCCAACCCATGTACCTGGTCTCAGGCAGAGGCTGAAACTCTTTTAGGCACTGCTTTCTTAACTCACCTGTGGGTGAACCTCAATGTGAGTCTGGTGCTGTGGAGTTACATGCCTCCTGAATCTCACCCTCATTCAAAGGCAGGAAGCCCCCACAGTGCTTCTGCTCCAAGGGAGCAACATCTAGACACATATCAGGCAAACAGCTAAAGCACAAGACTAGAGACTTGGGGGAGGCGGGGGGGGGGGGGGTTGGGCATGGAAGGAAGAGAGATCCCCAGCTTTGTCCATCACTACTTCCTATGATATTTGGGAGGAAGGAAACTTCTTTATGTCTTTGTCTTCCTCACCTGTCTAGTATGGGATATTTCCCTTTCTGGCAAGGCCGTGGCCAGAGTTAATTAACATTTCAAAAGTCCTTTGAAATGACAATGCATTTGGAAAACTGAAGTTTTACCCTGTGGGTGGAATAGCCTGGAAAATACTGGAACTTGGAACTTCTTCAGATATGTTCATTATTTGATCTTGTAGTACATATCAGGTATCTAAAGTAGAACTCAGTTTTGATATTTATTCCATGAAATATTGAATTGCAGATACATGAAATCCAAGCTACATTGTCCAGACAAATAAATCACATGGCACTGGAGCTCTTCCCTTAATGACACCAACTGTCTCCGCACAGCTGCCCAAGGACAGGCGTTTAAAATCTGTTTTCCGTGACTCCTTGCACAGGATTTTGAAGGGTAGTCTAGGTTTGCCAGTAAAACAAGCTCTTCCAAGAGTCTCCAGCAATCAAAACAAGAGCCCTGAAACAAGTTCATGTGAAAAATAATATCAAATGAATGTGCTTTGCTTGCTCAGGTCATGATGATTCTACAGGATGTTTTAAAGTATTCATTTGTAGTCTCATGATCAATCCTGGAACTGTTTCTGGGCAGAAACAGGCAGAAGCTTAACTATCCTGCTGAATAGTTTCCAATACTTGTTGCATCAGCTCAAGTGCTCTTGTACTGTATTTTAAAGACTTCCTGTGTATTGTTTCACTATCTTCCCTTGTACAATCAAATGACAATTGCTGCTGAGCCTAGGTTAGATACACACCACCTCTGTTACCCGTGTAACACACAGCAGTCTATAAAAATGTGGTTTCCATTCCAAGGAGCCTCCATTTGGTTCTTAGCTTCATGTCTCTCGTTAACTTCAGCTGAAATTCACTGCCTACCTGTGCAGCTGTGGCACCACCCTCTGAAAATCCTCTCACAAAGAGGTGCCTTTTGGAAACAGAGTCACCAAGTCACCATGTAGACACAGGGTCTGACACTTATGCAGAGCTTGCACATCCCAAGCCAAGTTCATTTCGATTCCATAGACGTGAGTGGTGCTAGCCCCAAGGGACTCCTATATATACATATGCAAATAATGCATATTTTAAATGAATTAAGGATGTGACACAAGCATCAAGTGGATCTTTCTTGCAGAGGAGAATTCAGGTTAAATCAATCTACTCATCCAAACCTAGAGTTTTCTTTCCTTTTGCTGAGCCATAGAAAATCAATCACTAGCCAATCATCACAGTCTCTACCACAGCTAAGAGAGTTGCTGAATAAGAGATAACCAGAAAACATTTGGACTAACTGAAGCTCCCCTCCCTGGCTGAGTGTGATTTTTTTGAGGCTTGGGGTAGGGCAACCCCTACAAAGAAAATCGTGTGTGAATCCTTGTGGTTTGCAACCACTACTGCACAGACACAGCCTACACTCTGTTTGTGTGTGGTGCCCCACAGAGAACAGTCCAGGAGGGAGATGGTGATCAGGGCTCTGGACTGGCTAGTGCAGTGATCTGCAGGACCACTACCCCGAGGTGTTCATTTCAAAGGCAAGACCAGAGATATGACTGCACATCCAACAGAACATAAAAGCCACAGGGCACTGTGCCACAGCTACCTGTGGTATCTGCATATGTCCGTGGCTTATGTCATAGCACAGGAGGCTCATTAGTTGACTGAGCTACTTGCCCCATCAGCAAGTGGGTGTTCATGGGCATTCACCACAGAATAACACATTCACCACAACATGACAAAACCAGCTCAGAACACTCAGGCTCTCATCCTCTAAGTCTCTGCCTGTCTTCATCATCTTTCCACTAATTCTCTTGTGGAGGGGGTTCTGTGGAGTTAGCAAGGCTGTCTGCTGAACTCTGTTTAAGACTGGTGGCAGGAGAGAGGCTGCTGGTCCTGTCCAAGTAGGGGCAAATGCCATCCCCTACCTGTGCCACAACAATGAGGTCTATACAGCAAAGCAATGACAGATGCTGTGAGTGGTGGTCCACGAGGTGCCTAGGCTGACAGCTGCCTGCTCCTGCACTGGGAAGGTGTCTGCACCAGCTTGCACCTGCTTGGAGTAGCTAGCACAGCACAGGGGTGCCATGCAAACACAAGTTTCATCAACTAAACCCCTCTTTTATTTCTCACTTTCTGCTGCCTGATGTTGAACCTGAGCCCATATGAAATGTCCTCTCTGCCAAAGCCCCTGCTTCCCCTAATAACACTGCAGTGCTGAGCTGGACAGAAGACAGTGTGAACAGCAAAGTAAATTTGTGTCAACGGCTGTGTCTGAGGCAGCTCCATCCCAGTTTAACCCAATGTCTCATCTTGAGGACACATGCTTCCCACTTCAGTCTTAGAAGTAAAGCTACATAGTCCCACTTAAAACGTATTGCTTCTCTGTTCCTCTGACTCACAGTTTGGGTTGTATATGATAGGCTGTGTTTTCTTATCCTTCCTTATGAAGCTTTCTCCTGCTAGCAGTGACAGGAGTGCAAGCCTGTGTTATGCACAGGGGACCCAGCTGCTCGCCATTAATGTTTAATGACAGCTCTGCAAGCTGAGGATATTCTCAGACTATTTCATCTAGTAGGGTTTCATACAAACTGTTTTCATCAAACACTGCAAATCTGTGGAGTACTAAGTTATTTAATAATACAGGGCCAGATTCAGAGGAGACAAAAGGCTTGGTGTAATTTAGCGCTTCCAAAGGCTTTCCTACATCCAGGCTTAATATTTTTCACATATGAAAAACTCACTGTCTCTTGCTATGGTGCTTGTGCAGTAACAAATGTGCATGCAACAGTCTGCACCAGAGGGCCAGTGCCAAATGGGACATGGATGCCCTTCCCTCTCTCTCCCAGACAGGTTACTATTCTGTCAGCATTGTCCTGCACAAGAAGTAGTGTCAGATGGCTTCCTAGAGTAAATTACTGCAGCTCCATTACGTTAGGCCAACAGATATCAGCTGAGAATTCAGACAGCTAATTTTTAATGTTGTCCAATTTCCCATTGGCTTACAAAATCATTTC
Source organism: Coccyzus lansbergi (assembly GCA_033558105.1). Taxonomy (NCBI): domain Eukaryota; kingdom Metazoa; phylum Chordata; class Aves; order Cuculiformes; family Coccyzidae; genus Coccyzus; species Coccyzus lansbergi. The sequence continues at coordinate 1,593,072 of JAUMJK010000072.1, read as the reverse complement.
CTGCCATGGTCCCTCTGACAATAACCTGGTTCTCCTCCAAGCATCTATTCAGTGGAGAAAGTAAGCTACATCTGATGTGCAGGAAGCTCAGAGTTTAAGATCATGCAAATAGGATCTAAGGGACTCTAAAGATCCTAAACTGGAATTACTTGTATGGCCAGCCTTTCATGAGAAATGGCAGGTCAGATCAGTTCAGCTAGGAATTTGAACCTTTAGACTAAATTCTGCTTTCCTTTAAATCTCATCATGGCTATAAAGGTATTACAGCTCCAGGAAAATTTGATGCCTCCACTTTCCACCCCCACCTTGACCAAGGATTGATCTGAGATGCACATAGTTTCTGTAATATTTTTTTGGCAACTCACGCCCAAGAAAGATGATTGTAACTGAGAGCAACTGCATGGAAATTTCGAAGTGCAGTATTTGGCTCTGTCTGTCTTGATGCTCCTTGAAGACCTTGACAGACCTTGTAAAGGTCATTGCTTTGAATTTGTGAGGAAGATAAGCTTGTGCAAAGATTTAGGAAATGCTTTGTGCATGCAGCAGGGTTCACTGCAAGGGAAATCTGGCTTTGCTAGCTGTGAATGTGGGCACTGCGAAGGGGCAAGCCAGTAACTTTTGTATGCAAGGATAAAATGGAGCAGAGACAGCCTTAGCCAAGAAGACAAGTTTAAACACGTTCCTCCCTTCTACCTTCCCTCTTCAAAATCCTGAAAGCTGTTAAATGTCTGCCAAGGTGGATTCCATCTCTAACTAGGGAGGAGACTGAACAGTGACAATCTGAGTATCATGGGAGGAAGGGCCAATCCCACTCTTGCAGGCTGTCTGCCACCACAAATACTCCAGGTCCCATGTTGCTTCGCTGTGATCCTCATTGTCACCAACAGGGACAGCATGGCCCGTCCCACATTCCCCATGGATGGGAAGTGCTGGGAGGCTTCTAGTGATGAGAAGAGGTTGCCTTCATGTGTAGAATTGCATGTGCTTAGCTGCAGATACTCACATGTGCAAAACCATGTTGAAAAAGCTTTGCCTGGATGTTGTTGGTGCTGCTTGCTCCAAGGCATGCTGGAAGTGCACTAGATGGTCTCATCCATATTCTTAAAGAGAGGAGGCAGCAAGTTGTGAAGACAGATTACTGCCTTCCTGGAGCTGAAATCTTCAAAAGACCAGGGTTGTTTGGACACAAACAAAGAGTTCATAGGTTCAAACCTGTGCCTTCTGTTTATTTTAGGTCATGGCAAGGGACAGTGGAGAAGGCAGGGCCTAACTGGGGTGGGCAGTGGAGGGGGCTGATGCTGTGGGGCAGCTTCTGTGGATGATGGTTTTAGGACTTACTTTTGGCCCTAAGTGGAGGTGCCTGTCTTTGCCAAGGATGCAGAGCATGAAAGCAAAGTATTCTGCTATTTCCAGTCTTCTTTTTCCTTCCCTCAATCCTGTTTAAAAGCATCTCTTTTGCAGGAAGAAGGTGCTCTCTGTTAAACTAGGAGTGTTGTCAGCAGCCACTGTAAGTAACCATAATAATCTGTAAGGCAATGTGCAGCTCTGGTGTGCAAATGGGATTTAGAGAAGCCTTGCTAACGGGATAACACAGATAGCATTTAAGCTGAGTTTCAAACTGATCACAACGCGTCATTTGACAAATGTCTGGGTTTGAACTTTTTTAAGCCTTCAGGGCTTTACACATAGAATATCAGTCTCTGGCAGAATAAATCCTTAATATTTGGGGCTTTCATTTAGGAAGAGGGAAAAAAAACCCTATGCAAAGAAGAAACCAGAAAGAATATAACATTTCACTGCAGTCATCACACTGATTTGTGTGTAGACAAACCTGCTTTTCTTTTGACCTAATTCATCTAATATATCCAGGCTCTAATAGAAGCCTAATAAACAAAGGTCTGATAGTTACAGTATGAGGCCAGGGTAGCATGCAACATCTGCTGGGAATATCTTCCTTCCATTACTCTGTGCAGTTCTTGCAGTGAAGCTGGGGAAAAGTGGGCTTTACTCGTCATGGAAATATGGCTACAGGAAATTCTTCATCTGCATGGATCATTAATGCCTTTCTGAAATGAAGCTACATCTGTCAGGTCTCTCTCTGCCTCCATGTTTTCCCACTAGTTAACTCAGACAGGCAAAGGCTGTACCATCTCCATTGCAGGAGGCTTTCTAGCCCCAACTGACTCAAGCCTGAGCAAACTGGCCTGACCACAAAGCTGGACCAGCTTATAGCAGGGGTAGTTCTAAAGACTCCAATTTCCCTCATAGCTTGAGTTATTCTGTGATCCCATGATCCTTTGCTAGAGATGCTGTTCTTGACTTCTTCAGGGCTTGGCACCATCTCTGTCCCAGCAATAACTTCAGTTCTTTGTACTCTGAGCATTTTGTACCTCAGTATCAGAAACTAAGGACGTAGCTAGATCAAATACATGTTTGGGGTTTTTTTTCCTCATATTTTCTCATAAGAAACTATGATTTGATGTCTTTATCCTACAAAAGAAACTAAGACACATTGGGGTGCCATAAAATGGCACTGGTTGAGGAAGTAGAAAAAAATCAAAGTTAACATATCATTGCAGGAAAACAATTGCCCCAGTTTTCCAGTATATGTAGCACAACCTGCAAATCAAGTAGAGTATAAGGACTTGAAATTCATGGCTCTGCTCCCAATATTGGCATCCCTTTTGCTTTGTGTGAACTCACCTACACTATCCCTCTGCTTCCCTCTGTAGAAGATTGAAACAAGTAGTAACCCACAGTGATGTCAGGATGTGAACACTTGCCTGCTCTTAGGTGGAAGGTGCAAGAGAAGAGCAAAGCACTCTGCAGATTATAATGGTCCCATCTCCTCACCTCCTCTTCCCCTGAGAGGACAAATCCAGCATTACTCAACTTCCTGCCTAGTTATGTTTCCTCTATTCCCTGCAGCACTCTGGCTGTGCTCCGCTGTATTTTTTCCACTTCAGTTCTCTCCTTTCTGTAGCAGCCAAATCCACACACCTATTCCAAAGGCAGACTGAGCCAGTCATCATGCGAGGCCATTTTCTTCCCCTAACCTACAAGCAGAATTCTGGCTAGCCTTTTTGTGTCTGCCAGACACTCTCTCAGAAACTCTGGGGAATGCTTAGCACTTAGCTGTCTAAATGTCCTGGCCTTTCTGCCTCTGAGAGCTCCAGGCAGTTGCCCAGCAGGCAAGTTGTAGCCACCTCTCTATAAAGTGCTTGTGCTGCTACCGGCACTATCCTTTCAGCTCACCTACCAACACTTCACTTCCCAGAGGCAAGAGGCAGATGAAGCATTCCGTGAGCCTCTAGTTAACACTGGGGAAGGATTTCAGGAGTCTTAGGAGCCCTGTATTCAGTGGTTTCCATGAAATTTAAGAACCTATTCACCTAGTTCTTTGTAAAATGGGGCTGTGGTGTTCTTGGGAAATTTGCCTGTGGTCTCATTCCAGACTTTGCAGTAGATTCATCTGAAATGTCTTTAGATGTGAGTGACATTTACACGTGAGCCAGACACCCTGGGCTCAGTTAACAGAGATAAACAGGCATTTACAGGAAACAATTCATCTTTTCCTATGATATAAACCTAAAATAGCCCAGAGCAATCACAAAACAATCGCTTTCCTCTATAAACTATAAATTTCATCCAGAAAAGCAGCTTAGCCTTTGACATGTATTGGAGAATTCAGTTGTATGTTACTTTTTGAGATGCCCTACCTTACCTTAGACATGCCCAGAAGCAAGCAGGTATATACATACACATACGGGAGCCTGCAGGAGGCAAATGCTGTTCCAACACGTCACCTGGGCACAAGGAAAAGGACCCTGTATCCACTGTCCTGTTATGAACAAAATGAGGGTCACTGCTTTTAGGGTGGCTGGAATAGTTTCTCTGCATTGCATCCCTGTATTTAAATCCTATATGTTGAAATAAACATTCCATGATGATGCAGCAGAAAACCAATAATTTGGTCTGTTCAGCTAGACAACAAAGCAAAGATTAGTGAAAATTTCTTTTTTACAAAAAACAAAATACATGAAATGAGCCTCATGGCAACTGCCAGAGTGATAAGTAGGGGTATCATCCCGGTGTATGCAAGATGTCACGTTACAAGTGTTACATCATCAGGAAAAAATCTCAATGGCTGATCATCACCCTAGGGGTATGTCAGTGTTCCCAGCTTCTGTGGAGAGAGAAGTGTTATAGGAATTAACTCTTTCCTAGGTGATTCACACTGCTAGATTTTACCAGTAGTTCTCGCCCCTTTTTTCTTAAAATAAATCACCATTCTCTTAATTTCCATTTCTGCCTTTCTTTCATCATAAATGGCATGATTTTGCAGTGATAGCTATCACATCTGCTGTGTGACTGAGGAATTTTTCTACTCCGCCACACTAGTGGATTTTGGCTGGAAAGTGGATGTTCAATACACACACCATTTCCATAGAAGACAATAGAGGTTATCTGCTAAACACACCCAAGGCAAACTCCCTGTTGCCTGGAGAGCAGCCCTTTGTCTTACAGGAAGAAATATACCCTGTGTATCAGCAAAATGACCCTGTGGTAATACCCAAGGCAGTGTGAACTTATGTCTATTTTCCCTGAAATGCATTCTAGGGGATGCAATGATAAAATAGGTTTTTGTCTTCCTCAAAGATCACACACTATGGTTAGTTATTGCTGACACCGAGTGCAGTGCTCCAGGATTGAAGCCATCCACAGCCGCACGTCCATGCAAGATAGACCCTTCCCAGCAAGGAAATCCCTCCTTATCCGGAGGAGATTGAAGCAGCAGTGCCTTTCCCCAGATTTCCACAGACTGCAAGCAATTTTCATCCCCATAAAAATGTTCTTTCTAGGTCACAGGAACAATGGATATAATATATTTCCTTCTCCTCCTTGATGTTTTATACATAGAGATGCCATTCCTAGTCCTCAGCAGATGCCAGGTATCCAAGTTGTTCTTCATGCTGGATTGCTGTTGTTTGGGCCTAGAAACTGGAGTCCAAACAGTTCCTGCTATCAATATCTGCTCCAACCTATTGCGAGCTCACCTTTGTGCCCTGGACCAGGTTCACATGGGGCAGAAGGAGGTGTCCTGTGAGACAGAAGTGCTTGTAACCTCTTCTCTCCCACATCTAATTGTTCTCAATTGTTTTCCTTCCCTCTTAGTCAGGTAGAACACAAATTCCAAAGTACCTTGTTTCATTTTACTCTTTTTTTCCCCTGATGCAATACCACACTGCTGCAAGTCTCAGTCTCTCCAGGTTCTCCAAGCTGTCTATTGTATGGACAGTGTAGTCCACCCCCTTGCATACAAGCACTACTGAGTCTCTTTTTAAGCGATCTTAAACCTGTGGTCTATATCCAGAAATAAACTGCTTCCCAGTTAGCAAGTTTGCCACTAATATGATATTTGCCCTTGTATTCACACCAAGAGGCCCAGTAAACTTGTGCTTACTCCTTCTAGAGGTCTTCCTCACTTTTGTCTTCTTCATCACATTCTTTCCTGCACACCAGTTCTTGAAGACACCTTCTCCCTATTTCCCTGTTTTATTTCTTGTGCATTCACATGCTATTTCTCACCTCAGCCCTTGTGTGCCTTCCCCCTCTCAGCTCCTCAGCTGTATCTCCTTCCAGGCTGCATTTGCTGAGCAAAGTCTGCGGAGCTGATTTCTCTTCTGTGCTCACAGCCACCAAGGCCGGAGCTCACAGACACCTTCTGGACATCAAAACCCATCAGTTCTGAGGCAACCAGAGCCCAGGGGATGGACGTCCCCAGCATCTCGGGCCTCAGGACCTCCTGCAACACCTTGGCCCGCCCTTCCTTCCTTCCTTCCTTCCTTCCTTCCTTCCTTCCTTCCTTCCTTCCTTCCTTCCTTCCTTCCTTCCTTCCTCTCCCTTTCTTTCACTCTTTCTCTTTTTCCCTTTCTCCCTTCCTCCTTTCCTTTTTTCTTTCATCCTTTCCTTCATTCTCTCAAATTCAGTTCTTCTATTCTCTTTAATGTTGTGCAAGCTCTAAGTCCCCAGACAAGGGACTTATTTTCCTCCAGAGGAACTAAAGCCCCCACAGCACAAAGAACATACTGGCCTGACCTGAATGTCTTGATTCAGGAAGGTTTGAGCTCCCATTGTTTGAAGTTCACAGAGTTCACCTGCATTTTATTCTCCTCATCTATTAAAGACAACAAAGTGGAGAGGAGAGAGAAGAAGAAATATAGCTGTAAAAGCAGCAGTTGGTCAGAGCACCCTCATGTTCCTGGTACAAGTTGTGGTCCAATCAATCAGTTTCAAACAGCCCACTGGAGAATAACTGCCCAACTTACCCAAATTTATTTTCTTTAATAACAGAATCCTCCTGTGACCCGGCGGTTATTGCTGACAAAAAGCACGGCCTGCTTGAGCCTGATATCTGTTCCTTTGCTCCCTGCTGTGTGCTAAGCAATAGAGCCATTGGCCCCTTGTTTTCTGCAGACAGCAGCTTTAAATCACTGCTGGACACTTCTGCCTGCAAGGGCCGGGAGAGACTCTCCTGCACAGGTCACTCACTTGTGTGCATTTGTCACTGCTGTGCTCAGGGAGACTTTAGCTTTTTTTCCAATTTCTTCCTGCTTTGTGAAGAAAAGGCCAAAATGCCTGAGGATGTCTGCTTATTGAGTACTTGGCTCTCTGAGGGCTGTGAACACTATTCAGGTGGTGCAGATCACACAGATACTCTCCACACTGTGCTCTGGCCAAATGGCATTGCTAGCTAGGAGTCTGGTGTGCACCAAGCAGCTAAACATTGAGACTAATCGTAGGAAAATGGAAACTTCACAATTACAGGCAGGTCTGTGCTGTGGGCAGGGTCTCAGGGCAGGACATCCTGTGTACCAGGTTTACTGGAAACTGTAATCCTTCTTTAGGGATGTTAAAAATCCTTCTGAGAAATACAGAAACATGCTTTTTCTTTTTAATTCCACAAAAGGAATTCTGTTCAGCCCTTCAGGTTCAACTATAAGGTAGTTCTTTGGAAAGTTGATGAGATTTCTTTAAAGGGCAAATGAAGTTTTTTAGAGCTGTCTTAAAACCCACATTGCTTGTTATGATAAAAAAATGTAGGATAGGACTTGTCTTTCAAAGAAAGGCAAGTTTTTCTGTATGTCCTAGAAACTCTGGGAAGATATTACTACAGACTTTATCCCAGGTTTGATTCCCACAGTACAACCTCAGCACAAGAGTTCAAGAGCTGCATAACCTTCTTTCAAAGGTTTGGTCATCCTAGAGGAGTCTTCTCCTGCTAGCTGGAAGGCTCCAGGCACTGCAACAAAGTAGTTCCCCTCAGCTTTCTTTCAGGGAATCCCAGGTGCTGGGTGTAGGTGCCTCCACCATTGTTGTGGCAGGACACATGCCCTGCAAGATGCATTTCCTGAGTGCCGAGTAATTGCTTTCCTACCATGGTATGAGAGTAAGGTTCAGATGCTTTATACCAAAGGTTGTCCCCCGATGCACAGCCTCCCTTCCCCAGCAACCAGGAGGGTGTTCTTGGGAGTATGAGCTCTGTTCAGCTGCACAGCTCAGAGCTGGATGGGGCCAGGGAGCCCAGGTGTTCCAGAGACTTCTCTGCCTGCACATCATCCTCTGCTCAGGGCCAACCTGTAACAGTCACACCATGGGAAGACCTTGTCCCAAGGACAGGGCTGTGGCAAGGTCCTGACTGCCTGGGCATCCTAGGAAAAGGCAGGGGTCCCTCTGCAAAGCGGCACAGACATATAGCTTCCCCTGGCTTCTGCCTCCACTGAATCTCATATATGGTCCATAGGAAGGAGGATTTGACCCCACTGAGACTGTAAAACCCAAATGCAGGTCAGCTTCAAGGCTTTGCTTCAGTGAGGGTTTTGAAATCCTTTGCCTTTAAAAATCTCCTTTTTCTTCCAAAAGCTTGAAGACTAATTATATGAGGAAATATCTGTGCTACACCTGTACTGGAGAGGAGATTCTGGGAAAGGAAAATCCACTCCAAAAATGTAGGAATGGCCCCACAAGGCAAAGTTTCAATGCAAACACTTGCACAGTCCAGGAGAGGACATGATTTCACTGGGAGGGGTACTTAAAGCCAGGCCCCTGCCCTGCCAAGGTTAAGCAAGATGAGAAGTGAGGAGGGAGAGGGAGGGAGAGCAGGGAGGGAAGGTCATTGGGGCTGCTCGGCAAGTCTGTAGTGAAGGATCATGCACAGCCTATAGGTATTTCAGGTATTTCCAGGTGAGTCAATGCAGTCATCTCCCAGGCTTCGTCCTATGGGGTGTGTGCTGCAGCATGTCCCTGGGGTCCTGGATTGCCTCATGCTGCTTGGGATCTCGTCCACATCCCCTGTGTAGCCATATCTCAGGGACTTGGGCAATTCAGGCTGGACACATTCCACTGACAGCTGAACATCCACAGCCACACCTGAACTGAGCAAGATGAGTGTCTTTTTGTAGGACAGATGTGCACTCAGGGCTGCAGGCATCTCACTTACCTGGGAGGGCTGCTGCTGCTGCTCACCCAGCACTCAGTGAACAGAAACCTACAGGTCTGTCTGTGAAGATATCCTATCATCCCATGACACCTGGAATAATTAATGGACTCGAAGTTAAGAGTTGGCATAGGCTGCAGATGAATATGAGTTTTCCAGTCATTATCACTTGGACACAATTCAAAGTGTATAAACTTTTCTGGGGACATTAATTGACTTCTTATTGCCTGTTCCTCGATATGGCAAGGGGTGAGGGGCTGGTGCTGCTTCATTTTTCATAGGTTTTCTTAGTCTCCTGATCTTATGTGAGAATTATCTGGCATGAGTTCTGCAAGCCAGAATAGCAAAAGTATAATTAATTCCCTATGTGAAGTGAAAACAGTCAATTTTCCACAGCATCAGCTTGAACATCAACAAGTCATAGAAGTAATATGCAAAAAGTATATTACAAAACGTGAACACAAACAGCAGATACACTCAATTTTTATGGGGCAGCAGTGCTTTATATGCCTCTGGAGAAAAATGTCAATACAGAGCTGAAGTGCTCTTCATTCCCTGAATGTATTTAGCTGAAAGTCTGGAACAGCCTATAAAGATAACCTCCTTTTCTGATCAGTAAATATCTCAATACAAGGGTTTTCCTTGAGAATGCATGCTCATGTGATTTTTCTTTTTCCAGGTTCTACTATTTTGCAGACAGGCTCCCCACAGATATCTCAACAAGAAATGGAAATTATTTTTCTGTAACAAGGAGTAGGGATTTAACATTTAAACATTTAAACATTTAAACATTTAAACATTTCTGAAGCCCAAGTCCATCCCTTCCAGTACCCAAGGCTTTCTTTCCCTAAAGCAGACTCTGTGTGCTTGTGGGTTGTCTTCCTTCCCACCTTGTGTTCACTCCCACCTTGCTGGAACCCTGGACCATTAGAAATTAATTTGCACGGCTTGCACCTGACTTAAAGTCCAACAGCTCTAACAGAGGTCTTCATTCCTCTTTGAACCCCCGAAACACATAGCAATCAGCACAGTCTGACTGGCATGGAGACCTGCTGGCAAGTCTGGAAGCCAGCTAAAATGGTCCCTGCAGACTAATCCTGGCCCTCCAAAGCTCGTTGCTCTGCATGACTGATAAGTTGATTTGGAGAAGACAGCTGTCCAAGGGAAACCTCAAGCTGCTGACATGCTAAAGGAAGCCACATTGCATTGCTTCTTGTAATGAGTGGTGTTGAAAAGCACCTCTCAAGGCTTCATCACGCTGTTTTGCTACAGGTGAGTTGCAAAGAAAAGGAAAAAAACAAGTTATGGTCAGATAGCGTCAAATACGACTTGTTCTTATTAACTGGGGCCTGGTGAGTATACAGAACAGATGTAACAGATATATGTCTCACTTCTCCCAAACCCTCTTGACACTTCCTGTTACATTCTGGGACAGTGATGAAATTATATTAGCACCGATGTTACAAAAGTCAGCCTGTGCAAACAATGAACTGAGCTGTCTCATCCTTTTCTTACTGATATACTTGGAAAAATTACTTAAATAGGGCAGGTGTAGGGTGTGTGTTGGCCAATGTGAATTCTTGGGGCAACTACCCCAATGTATTACACTGCTGGTGTTTGCAATGTCATTTTCTACAACACTGCAAACCAACAATTTCAAATGAAAAGATGTAATAAGGGGGCTGTGTCTTCACTGCTTTCCTTTCTTCTATCTGCATATGGCCTTATTAGTGAGAATAACAGAGGGAGAAAATAACCATCTTCCTTCACCGTTTCTGTTTTACACTTCCTATGTCACAGAAGATTCCTCACCCTCACTTCACTCCTTGTGACTGCTTATTGCTGAACTCTTCTTAGCAAAAGGACATGATAGCTCTTTCGGTATGTAATATGTAGCAGAAATCCTAAACCAAAGATCAAAGGTAGTTCTGTTAGTCAGGTATTTCCCCTGACCCTTTAAACTGGCTAGGTGCAGAATTAATAATAAGGACCAGACTCTGTTATTAATTATGTAGAGTTAAATCCAGAGCAGACTGTTGTAAATCAAGTTCTTTTAGAGTTACACCGTGTAACCAGGAGCATATTTGGCATGGAGTCTGCAGGCCAAAGAAATGGACTGCAAAGGGAAAATCCCACCTCTCTCCCTGTTTGTTTCACCTAAACTCTCCAGCTCTTGACATAAGCAGCACCATCTGCCTACTCAGAAAAACACACAGAGCTAAGGCCTTCCTAAGCTGCCCAGTCAGAGCAATCCCATATTCATGCACAGCCAAATGTATCACAGATAAATGAAAGGGGTTTTAACCAATGTGGCAATATGCAGCCCAAAAGGACCACATCATATCAAATTTTTATCAGCAGATATGAGGGTTGGAAGAGAAGGCTTGAATAGTCTAGGTGCAAAGCTTTCTGGGGAAGAAATAAAACTAAAAGACTAAGTATCCAGTAAAATTTGTCTAGAAGAACATTTATGCAATAAGTGCTGCATCTTCATTTTCTCTTCCAATTACATGATGCCTCTTCCTCTCACAAAAGCCTAACATTTTAATCTGGCTAAATATTTGGAAACTGGCACCGTATCAGATCAAGACAATAGAAATGAATAAACATAGTGATTCAAGTTATGATATACTTCTTATTTTAATCTTGTTTCACAAGATTAAAAGGGATTTTCTAGGCAGTTCAGCACCAGGTTTATTGAACAAACATCACAGCTGCTTCGTCCATTAACATGTGGTAGTGCAAATAATGGAGATTATCTCCTTTTCCAAATGAGAACCACTGATGCTGCTATTCCATTTATTACACATTTTCCCACTCCAATATCTGCTTTTGAAAGGCAATGCGTGTTGGCTGTGGAGAACTGGTGAGCCAATGGAATGGTCTTAGAAGGAGAAATCCCAGCCCGATTTCAGCACCTGTGGAAATTATCAGTCAGTGACATCAGTCTTGGGAATAACACCACCAACCAAGATGAGAAAAGGAGAAAGATTGATAAAACACAAGCCTGTTGATCATGGGGATTTTATAAGCCACGTGACATGAGAATCTCTACTCAGGTCCACCCACTGAGACTAAGCTTCTTCTAAACACCGGGTTTTTCTAAACACCAGACTCTACCACCTTTTTGTCACCCTGATATCCAATTAAACAGAAACAGAAGTGCCTGGGTGAGAAATACAAAGTATTGGGAAAATAAATGGGAACCTGTGCAGCAACTGCGGTTCTCACTGTAGAAACATCCCTCTGAATCTAATACATTGGACTACAAAGCAAATGGGGGTTTGCATAAAACCAGGACCCCAGAATCTAGCACTCCCCAGCCCTAAAGACCTTTTTATTCTATCTATTATAGAAATTACAACTGCTGGGACTTGAAGAGCCCAAACAGCCCCAGGACACTGCTCAGTGTCAGCCTTGACCCTGCCCACTGTCACTTCCATTTCTCTTCCTATATCCCTCTCTTCTCCGTGGTCTTCTGCATGCAAAGTCTAGGTCAGAATTTCAAGTCTAGTAAATTCTAAGACTCTCCACTGTACACAAAGTGATGGAGTGGACCCTTTCTGTCATCAGACTTGCCAAGTACCTCCTGACAATCTCTCATCATTATTTTGATGTTGCTGCTCCCAAAAATATTCAATGTAATAGTTGCTTTTCTAGATTCTTAGGAGTAAAATGCTGTGTAATGTCTACAAGGCTGCATCTTACATCCTGACAGCAAGCTCCCAATAAAACAAGGAGGCATTTCATCAGTAAAAAATTTGGTTAGAGTCCAACATGCTTGCTTCTTTGGCATCTTCCTGTTAAAGGTAGTAGTTATAATAGTGTCATACTCCATTATTTCCTACCTTACAGTAAATTGAGTGTTCCTATTGCCAGCAGCTAAGCAACAGCAGATCGATACTGTTGAAAGCAGGGGACCACAACCTCTCAGAAAATTATGAATATTTTAAAATTACTAGGCTAAATCTGCTCTCTGTGACCCCACTATAAACATTACATTTTCACAAGTTCCTTTCACAACCATATATGTTATGGAAACATTTTCAGTGTCGTTTTAGTAAAATTCACTGAGTTTCCATTCTAACCGGGCTAATGATATATATTTGTCCATTGAGTCAATATCAGTTTTAAGTTGTACTTGAAAGAAGGACATGAAGACACTTTTCTCAAAGAATTTTTGCAGTAGCACATTATTTTGCACTGCTGTTTAGCCTCCTACTTCAGGCAGCTCAATTGTTTTTGCCCTCCTAAGTTCAAATGTTTCAAACATGACTGGGAATTTATGCAGTCAGACCTAGAAAGTGATCTACCTTTCACTGGGTCAATGATCATCAAGCCTGTCAAAGAATCCCTGGTGAACTACCTACCAAAGTGGCCCAAAACTTGTATCACATCTGAGGATCTTGGCTGAGTGTCCTGGAGACTTACAGTACTCCAATGCAATAGGGAATGTTCATTACCCATGTCCTCCAGGTGGAGGGGATGATGGAGGAAGTGGTCACTTGACTTTCATCATTGGTAAGATCACAGATCCATAAAAAGATCTGGATCAGAGGAACCTCTGGGCAGTTTCTCCTTCCGAGTGTTATACTGCTGTCACAACAAAGCCTGTTTCCCATATGTTCACAGGGAGGTTAGATGCTATAATAAAAGCTAACATAATGGGCCACATGGACAACTGGGTCTGCTAGGAAAGGTTTCTCTGAGAAGAAATACTTCTGAAAAACTGCTGCAGATTTAAGGCGCGAAGGCAAATTTAGGATAGCAAGTATCCCATGGACAGAGCATGGTTGGATTTCCAGTACTTGCAAGGCTCAACACCAAAGCTCCTTGAAATAAAAACAGCAACAACATGCTGGGAATTGACAGGAAGACTGATGAAGAATGAAACACAGGGCTTAGATTTTGCCTGTGGTTCTGCTTTCCATCAGGTAGGAAGGGGACGAAGGAGTTAGAGGAGATGCAGAGGGACAGTAACTAAAATGACTGAGGGGGTTGGAGTGACTGTCCTGTGAGAAGAGCCTAAAAAAAGGCTGGGGCTTTTCAGCTGGGGAGAGAAAAAGCAAATATGGGGTGGTTTATAAAATTAAGAAGGCAATGGTTAAGTCGCACTGTCATTTACCTGGTCACCTATTTACTTGTAAACTGCTACTCTGCACCTCCTACAATCATGGAGCTAGGGGGTACATGATAGAACGGACAAGAGCTCAGTTTGAAACAATGAAAATAAAATACGTCTTACATGGGAGGTGTGGGACCTCGGGGCTGGCTGTCCTGTGTGGTTGAGTGAGCACATGGTGTCCACAAGGGAGAAGGCAAATTCACAAATAACAGTTCCAAAAGCAAAGACTGAAAGGACAAGGCAGGGACATATCCGCCAATGTCACTCACACAACTGCATGCCCAAGTCGGATGCTAGAAAAACGAGTGATTTAAACTTCAAAAACCCAAGGTTCCACATTACTTTGCATTTTCTGCTTGAGTTCCTGCATGTCTTCTCATGCATTGGCCTAGATTTTGGCATCCTTTTGGGTTACCCAGCCTAGATAAACATATATGCTGCTGAAACTGTTTCCAGGAACTCCTTCCTCTCCCTGCAGTCTCTTATCTCCCAGGGAAGATAGTCTGAGGGTACTTCAAAGCCCTTTGAAAGTGGCCAGGATTCTGCTTGCAGCCCAACAGATACAGGCACCCTCGTCCCGAGAAGTCAACAGCTGCCCAACACACGGGTGTCCGATGCCGCCTTATCACCACTGCAACCACAAGCAGTGGGAGAGACTTTACCCTCCTGATATTGCCACTCAGTCTTTAGTCTTTGCTCTATGATACACTGCCCGCCTTCCTCCCAGGTTCACCCAGGTGGGTAGTGGCAGATTACAAGAATGCTGGGCAAGGAAAAGGGGTGGTTTTTTCTCAGCCCTGAGGAACAGGGAAGCCTGAAACCTGCTGAGCTTGTAATTAAAATGTAGAAAGTCTGTGACTGAGCTCAAAAAAAATGGAAGAATAGGATTCAGGGAACAGAAAAATGCTGAGCACCAGGCTTTGAGTATCACACCCTTTTGAATTAAAAATAAATGAGAAAATTGCCTATAGAGAGGGGAATGTGGCAAGAGAGAGGAGGCCTTAGAAAGAGAGGATGGCTGGGGGGAGGGGTGAGCTATTGTTCCAGCACTGCCCTCAGATAAATCTTGTTCAGCTTTCCTCTATTGAAAGACTACAAGGTGTACTGAGGCAGAGGAAAGGAGTGCAGCTGTTTCACAGTGTTATTACTCCCACTGAACCACAGAAGACCAAGTGCCTGCCAGGACAAAAGACAGGACTTTGTGAATGCAGCTCTCACTCCATCAGCAACAAGAAGCAGAAAAATCCCATTCCACCTGGAATTATTTTTCTGCCATCGTTAACAAGCAGTGCCACTGCATGGGCCAGCATCAGGGATGTGCAAGGGCCATGGTGCATACGCAGTCAGGAATGTCCCGTGGTGATAAGAAAACTAGTAACTGGAACTAGTAACTAGTAACAAGGATCCTGCTTTACTTCAGATCATAATTATCCCATCCATATCAACCCCATTAGGCCACTGCTACTAAAATCACTATCCCAGAAAGCAAGATTTTAAGAAGATGTCTGGAAGTAATTGAATAAATTGTGGGCTAGGAGTCTGAAGTATGAGTTGGGTACATGGGGAGATTGGTGATAACAACATGATTTTTAGAAAGGGCAAAATAATTTGCAACAGGCGTTGGGTTGGGATTGCACTAGCCAAGTGATTAAGCCTGTCCTCTGATAAATAATAACCAAAGGACTTCTGTGTGACTCTGTGAGGAAGACGCAGAAACTAGCTCCTTTGGGTAATGAATGCTTATGGACAGGAGTGGTGAGTTCGTGTTTACAGAGGACTTGAAGTAGATGGTCTCAATCCAGGAGACCACCAAGAGCAGCAAAACTCTGAGTAGCAGTACAGGATCAATATTAACCCATCCCAGTGAAGTTAGGAGGAAAGAGCAGTACAGATGCAACGTCATTACAAGCACACCTGCAATTCCAGAAGCTTAACAGGGATCCCTGATTGAGTTTTTTTCATGCTACGCAAAGATTTAGAGGTCTGAAACCGCTGATCTTAGTGAAATGATAGCTCTCTGACCCCTGAATAATAAGGATCTGACCTAAATGCACATACCTAAAGAACAACACATGTCTAGGGACACTCTTACATCTACTACTAACATCTGAATCAGTGTCTGTGGCAGGTTTCCTTGCACTGTGCTGGAGAGCCCCAGGAACTGCTCAGATTGATGTAGTTCCTTGCAGATCAGCAGAGCTTATCTTCATGCCTCCGCCTCTAGATACAGCTCCTTTGATGAACTAAAAAAGCTGGGGATGAATTTGAAAGGCTGGTTCAAGCTTTATGCCTTTTTTCATACACGTCACTGTTCATCCATCCAGTTAAAACAGAGTGGAGAAATAAATTAGTAACACTGACGAATACTCTGCCTCAGAATGCAAAATTCATTGGATTATACACCTGCTTGTTCCCCAGGTTATACCATAGAGGACTGTACTAAATCAGTAATGAACGACCCTCATCACATTGTATCTTCCCATGGGCTGACAGTGATGTGGGAAGCAAAAGCTTCAGAAGGTTCTATTGGATCTTGGGGCCTCGCTGTTGGCTGGAAAACCACCCTGCTCTTTTAAAAGCATCATTAAATACCTTAGGACGGCTGTGCTGGTAGATGCCAAAAGTCCACCTCATCCCACATCCTGTCCCTAGCCAGCACAGATGCTTGGGGGGAGAGCATAAGAACCAAGCAAACACAGAGTGATTTTTCCCTTAAGTGTGCAGTGATATTTCCTCCCAGTTTCCAGCTATTTTCAGTTTTGAGATTTCCTGAAAAAAAGGTTATGTTTTTTGTACCTAACAGCCCTCCTTGGAGCTGTTAAATTCCCCATGCATTTTTCTAATTGATAGTTTAATCTGCTTATCCCTGAAGCAGGTAAAAGCGGTTTCTATCACTCCTCACTGGCAAGGAGGAACTCTGCCAGTTCTTCCGGGGTTTACAATGTCAGGGTAACTCTACAGACAGGAGTTGACAAAGGCCTCTTCTATACCAACATCTGAGCACATCAGTTATTTAGTAGAGCACTACTGTAAGGGCACTCACATGCTTCAGCAAGGATCGGTGTTTAAGCACAGTACGTATGACAATATTAGGTCAGCTACATGTGGTCATCCAAAAAGGCCATCTCCTGACGCAGTCCCTCCCTCTCTGTGAACAATAACAGATGTCTAGGAAGAAAATTAAAAGCAAAGCAAGAGAATGGTGTAGTTTCCTTACAGACATCCACTCCAAAACCTGCTACATTTGTCATTGGATCAGCTCTAGTCAATGCTTGATCATACTCTAGAGGTATGTCCAGTGCACAAAATACATGGGGAAAATGGTAAAGGTGACATTTCTTTCAATGAAAAAAAAAGAATCCATTTTTCCTAGAGCACTTTAACTTGATACAAAAGAAAACAAAATCATCTGTTGGGAATTTCCATCACAAGGCGGCAGCAGTTTCAGCATTCCTGGAAAACCTTACATGCAGCGGGCTTAGTTCAGTATGCTTTTATCAGCCTCAGGTGCTGGCCCATCCAGTATCTGAAGCAGGGCAGCTGAGGGAGCCTTTTAATCACAGCAGCACACACATGCACAGTTACCTTGGCGTAAAGGATGACCTGAACTACCATAGCCATGTCCAGATGTTGGGATGCATAAAACAGCCCATCTCTGAAAGCAATGCCCCACACGTAGCAGAGGGATTTTTGCATCTGGATTTGGTAAAGGCGGGTCCTGGGCTCTCAGCTAGCACAGCCCCTTTTCCTGCAAAGTCAGTGTGAAAAGGTGGGGTGACTTGGTCTTCAGCAAGCACACCCCAGCTTCAGACCACCCAGTGCACATACCCCATGGAAGGCACCAGCAATGGTAGTGGTGATGCAACACCATTACTCATCAGAAAGGAGCCCACTGGCAGGTTAGGCTCTTGGAGACTGTCACTGTGCTGCAGGCATGACCAGGTCAACAAGTCTCTTGGCAGTCCCCAGCATATTCGGTAAAGAAACAGAAAAAGAAACCAAGACTTTGTTTCAGTGCAGAATAGAACATGGGGAAGATGAACAATGTCGATCTCCTTTTCCCACTTAGGGCAGGTTGCATACATTCCAAAGACTGAAAATACATCAGCCTTATGATCCAGGAGACATGCGGCATGAGAGGGCACCCCAGTGTGTCACCCTGATGTGGATGCTCCACTCAGGTCCCAGAAAAACAAACATCACAGTCCCAGTATACATACTTGGTCCAGAGCAAAGCTTCTTCTCCAGTGATTTTGCAGAAGGAGCACAGGCTCTGCAGTGATGCCCAGAGGTCAAGATGCTACTCCCCACATAGCCCTGGAGCAGCTCTCATGGCACCCAAGAGCAGAAAAGCCCCTGTGCCATGACCACCTGGCAGCTGGGAATGATCCGCCTCAAGCCCTACATGCCTCAGCCCTAGCACAAGCGATAGGACCCAAGAAGGGGGTGACAAGACCCTTGGTTATAAGAAGAAACAGGCTCCAGACTAAAAAATGCCCTCAGGGTCCCCCAGGGCATATGTGATACATATGCAGCAGCCGGTGGTCCATGCTCCTCTTGCTGCTCACCCCACTTTTGGGGGCCAGACGTGACAAGCATGCCGATGCCTCATGGGGCCACAGCTAGAGGCTGCCACACTGCTGGGGAGGCAGAAAGTCAACCACTGTGCCCTTCCCACCCAGCCCAGCCCCCTAGGGAGGAGGCAGCACTGGAAAAAGTCTGTATCTTTTAACCAGAAGCCTTTTGCTAGGGCACCAGGAGTGCAGTCCCAGGCTGGCAATGCAGCTGCTTCCTCCCTGCCAGGTATCCACACGGTGCACAGCCAGGGACTGATCTCCAGCTTCCTAGAGCAGGCAACATAGGCAGATGCATACACAGGTCAGAATTTATTTCCAAATACCTCATTTATATCATTCTCACATGAAATATTTCTTTCGGAATATAGCCTACATTTAGAAAACAGAAGAGAGGGTTTTTTATAAGGCACATCAGATTATAGACTACATAGAGACTTCTCCCTCTCACTTGCACTTGTAAAATATGTTTGATTTCAAAAGTAATATTTCTAAAACCTAGACCCTGTGTAGCCCCATACAGAGCAGTATTCATAAAGTTATTAGACCTCAGTTTATACACACCTAGTAAAGGGCTATAACAAGTTGTATATACATCACATTTTCAGAAACAGTCACAGTTGGCTACATTTAAAAGTAATGCTACTCCAGACAATGAAACAGGCTGCTTATAAAATATAACCTACTGCTTCCAGGACAGAGTGATACACAGTGGTATGATCTTACAGAAGAAATTTTTGTTATTTTTGCAAATGGAAGCTGCTCAGATTCAAGCCTGTCTCCTCCCGAAACCCACATTTTTGATCAACTGAGACATTTTACAGAGAAGCAAAACACCTAAGAGAAATCTGGCTTGATGTTTTTCTCCAAGATGACAGTATGACTGCATATCTGAAATCCTGTCAGCGCATTTGAGTAAGAAGTGTAAAGGCTCAGATGTTAACTTCATGACCAGTAAACATTAAACCATTACCAACCAGATGCAACTAAGTTAAATGCATCCAGCTTCTGTGCTATGGAAACTATTTTTCCAGGCTGTTCCAGTGCAGAAGCCAACACAATTTTATTGAGCTAGGCCCTAGGTAAAGATTTCCATCCCATATTCAAGTTTTCAGTGATGAAACATGACCCATTTTGCATTCATTTCACTGTAGAGGAAGAAAAATTACTGTCTGTGGAGCCTATGCCAATACAGCCCAGAATCCATTTACATAGTGTCATTTTCTTTAATGGGTCAGAAGGTAAACTATGGTCAGCTTTATCAACTCAAATGGCTTCCACAGTTCTTTACACCAGGCACTGATCCATTTCTGATGAAAAAAGAAAAATATTCTGGCTTTCTGTCACTGCAGTTTAGCTTAAGACTATGAAAAAGGTCACTTCAAGACTATGGCCAAACAAAAAAAAAAAAAAAAAAAGAATATCATCTGATCTTTAAATATCTAGAGGGAAAAAAAAGTAGTCAGGGCAATAAAAAGACAGACAGACAGCACAAACTAAATGTCCTCTGCAGATTAAGTTAAAATACTGATTCTTGCAGAGAGTCACATTATCCTTCAGGTCTCTTGAACTCACCGGGGATGGAATTAGGCTTAGTTTAGCAGGAAACAGATTTAGTCAGAGAATAGGTCACACTCAACTCTGCACTATGTTGATCACTCAGACACATTTCAGTTAGTCTGTTGGGACTGATGTGGGGGAAAAAAATTACCAGTTAAATTTCCAGTTTGGCCTCAGCCAATTTCACAACTATGAGCTTGGACAAGACTCAAACACAAGCGACTGTTGCCTTTAGAAGGGAAACATAAGCTTGTTTGGAAACAAACATTGTGAAGAGAACACAGCATTGTGTTGTGAAGAGAACACAGCAACCTCAGTTTCTTGAGTCTGGCTTCCTATAAATTTTGATCTGCATGATTTGTTATTTGTTTAGCAACCTTAAAAGGTAAGGAGGGGCATCCTAAAATTCTTGGCTGTAGATTCAAAACCAGGTGTGATTTACAGGGTGCTGCACAGATATTTGCCACATCTCTTTAAAAAGAATTTTAAAAATTAAAAACACAGCATTTACATTCCTTGCAGTCAAAACTGATGAACTGCCATCATGTCTGCAAAAATACAGAGGAAATTGCCACCGCTCAAGGTAGCAAGTTAAAGCTTGGTCATGTTCCTCAGGCTTCCACATGGCTTTCCGGGAAGGGCAGGGGAAGGAGGGCAGAAAGGACTTTCACAAGTTGGGAGTGACAAACAAGATGTCAGCTCCGTAAGGGATTAGATTTCCTCACTGCACACTGAAGGTATATTCATGACCTTTCCCACCATGGCATTTGCGTATAGATTACACCTCATGCATACCTTTTTTTAAAGTGATCCCTAAGAGAGTTTGCTTGGGAAGACACGGAGAAGAGAGCAGGAGTGGGGTTTTAAAGCTACAAATGTCAGTTAGGAGGCACAGTGTTATTTTTTCCCTTTGATCGCCCATGTACAGAGCTCTACGTTTCCACAGTCACTCATGCGTTCCTCCTGCGAAGCCCTGGCAAAAAAGGCCTCTGGCGTGCTCCTCCCTGTCACGTACACCTTGTAACACAAGAAGTCGAATCCTTTGGACAAATCCTTCGACCCTCACAGACATGTGGTGGTCTTCTTCCTTAACGAGTGGTTTTATTCATGAAACTGGATGCCAGACCTGATTTATAGCAATTATTTAACTAAGAATCTTTCTGCCACCCTCAAAAGGGCAACTGAGATATTCAGTAGCAACATATACACATACATACAGATCTACACTATACACTCAAGACAACAAAGAATGAGATTTCAGCTAATATAGCCTCTATTAGATTTCCTCAGAGCAGCACTCAGGTCTCTGCAACCCCTATACAAAACAGCAGTATTTTTTCCACCAGGATTTGGAGAGGTTTTTCATCTTGTCTGGAGTCCTACACTTGGATTTCTTTGGTTGCTGCTGGGTATCGGAGTACTGAATACCAGCCACAATGGCTGCATCAAAGACCTCCTTGAGGTTTTTCTGAGTCAAAGCAGAGCATTCAATATAGGATGCAGCTTTTATTTCCTCAGCACAGAGCTTTGCAGCCTCCTCTGTGACCGGCTTTTCTTTGCACTTGTCCAGCTCGATGAGAACTTTAACATCCTCCCGGAGGTCTGACTGTGTCCCAACTAGGATAATAGGTGCCTTGGGGCAGTGGCATCGGATTTCAGGAACCCACTTCTCACTCACGTTCTGGAACGATGAGGGGCTTACTACGCTGAAGCACAGCAAGAAGATGTCCGTATTGGTGTAGCACAGAGGCCTGAGCTTGTCGAATTCATCCTGTACAGAACAAAATTGCATTAGCACCCAACAGAAAGAGCACATCAGCCCCAGAGGACATCCCAACACACTCCCAGCTCCAGCCTACTGCTGATATTTGGAGAAGCTAAGGATCGCCTGCTGCTGCCCTCTTGAGAAGCACCCTGACATAAGCATACAGATGACCCAGCTAGAAGTCCCCTATACCTACCCAGCCTGAGGTCTCACCCTGCATGGCTGCTAGCCAGCAGGCACCCTGCCACCATCCAGCACAGCGTCAAGGTGGTGGCTTCCTCAAGTAGCTGAGATTTTCTGACTAATGCCGCAGTTTGGTTTGAGTGCTTAAATACTTCCTTTCTTCTTTCTAAATAGGCTCTCTACCTCTCTACCATCTTTCAGCAAAGGAGCATTGCCATGGGAAGCAGGTTACAGCACATGAACAACAAAGCCAGAAATCAAGCCATGCGAGGGAGAAGGTACTTTCTACAGGTCCAGCCCTCACAGGGTTGAGTCAGTGAGACACTGTGATGAGGAGCGCCCCGGTACTTCAAAACTGTTTTGCCTACGCCCTCACCTCCCAGGCAACAGTGGAGGAGACAAGCGGCAGCAAGCTACCTTTCCTGGAATCAGCTTTAAAACTGGTGACTACTTACCAACATCCTGCAGGACGTGAGAATAATTTCCCTACCATTGTGCCCAGGGATTTAAATCTGATGGCAGCACTAAGGACTCACAATATGCAGGCTTAACATGCCAATGGCATAGAGTAAGAGTTCTACCTTTCCCTCCCACCCATGCCACATCAAACAAACTGCAAACAGGCCTCCCAGCACTACTTTTCTTGGTTTGGTGGGGGTGAAGGGGTGGTTCTCCCTTTTAGTGCAAACTGCAGTAAAGCAAGGCCCTTTTCAGCTTCAGGAACCATCCACAAAAAAAGCCAAACACCTCATGGTAACAAAGGCCTGCTGATCCTCAGCAAAGAATGCAGCAAGAAACAAGGGTTAAATCCAGGCAGGCTGCTTTTATGCTGACAGCAGGGTAACACTAGCAGCCTGAACAGGTAGGATTTGCCTCAGCGGCAGTGACATTTTAATTAAAACGGACCATGTTCTCAAAAGCTCTCAATTGAAAGTGCAAAGAACACACACAGCTGAAAACATCTCTCTGGTACCAGCAGTTTACTGCTGAATTGCAAGTCCCATGTTAATTTCCAAGATGTGATATTTTGCTTTAGAGCCCCTGGAGGTCCAGGATACACACTTTAAAACCCCCTGGAAGCCTCAGAAGTCTAATTTTGCTTGAATGAATTTCTTCCAGCAGTATCTCCATGAGAGAGAGAGATTTATAAAACATGAGTCAAGAAAACAAGCTTCATTAGCTCTCCTGATTCTCAGATTAAGGCTCAGAGGAAACCAGGCTCTCGCTGCTGGGCTCAAAAGAAATCCCCCGCATTTACTGAGAGATGTTGCTCTTGAAGGACAAGTCTACAGAAAGGCACCTCACCACATAATTGCATCTTCTTGCTATGTGATAAACCTCAAAAGGGCTCAATTCAATGGGTTTGAATGCCAAATCCCGTTCTTAAGGGTTTCTACCTAGATGGAAAGAGTGGCCTTTATATTCCAAGCATGCTTCTGCAGTTTCAATGCTAGATACATGACCTGCAGGCACTCTACAGTCTCCAGCCTGAAGACACTGGAAATACAACTTCCCTCTGCCCAGAGCGCTTCTTTTTTTTTTTTTTTTTTTTTCCTTTAACCCTGCAGATTTCAGCAGCCATCTAACTGCAGGCAGCACTGCTTTGCCAAACTACCCAGCTAGGTATCTTTTACTCAGGATGACTTCTGACTGGGCCTGCCCATGTCTCCTTGCAGCTGTGTTTGTGTTTCCAGGGGTGCTCCCTGGGGCAGAGGCTGTCACCCGCTAGCAATTTCACCTGCAATGCTCTGTATATGAACATGCACAGCCAAGGCTGTTGCAGTACCACACCTTCAGCTGGGTACAAAACCATGTGACAGTTCCACTGCTCCACTTTGTATCATTACCCACAGAAGGTTGCTTGTAGGATTTCAGTTTTGGTTTGTAGAGCACATGGGAGTCCTATGCTGCTGCCTAAGACTGCCTAGCCCTTCAAAACCCTTTCCTAAGTAGGGCAGTCAACTACAACTCATTTAAATAGGTTTGTATGTTAAGGCCACTGAGATTTTTCACAGTGTCAGAGAAGGCATAGACCCAGATCCACAAAGTTGCACGGGAACTCAATTCCCACTGCTTTGAAGCACAAGCTAGGTAGAAAACTACTTTTGGCTACTTCTGGCTGCCTAGACTTAACACCTGGCATTCAGAGTTACACACTGCCTGGTTGCAGAACATGTAACATCATAAGAAATAGGTTTTTTTTAATGTGTCAGATAAACCTAGGAGGATCAACCAAGAGAATCATAGAATCATAGAACAACCAGGTTGGAAGAGACCCATCGGATCTTCTAGTCCAACCATTCCTATCTAACACTAAACCATGTACCTCAGGACCTCATCTACCCATGCCTTAAACACCTCCAGGGAAGGTGACTCAACCACCTCCCTGGGCAGCCTATTCCAATGCCCAATGACCCTCTGTATGAAAAACTTCCTCCTAATCTCTAGCCTAAATCTCCCCTGGTGGAGCTTGAGACATCAGTCCCTTCAGGATTTACACTACAGCAAACCTCAGCTTGGGGGTGGCGACAATTTTTAAGGGAGTCGGAATGGCTCCATGGACAGCACTCAACTAGACTTTTTTTCTCCCTTAAACTTCTGCCCTCCAAAAATGTTCTATCTTCAGACACCTACAGCCGTAGATGCTTTGTATGCATAAATCCCAAACACTACAATTCTTAAACCCATAGTTTATTTAGAAAGGGAGAAGGAAAAAAAAAAAGGGATAAAGACAACCACTCAAAGAGAAAGCCAGGTGGCCTTTGAGTCCCCAATATGTTTGACTGTTCAAGTAAAGCTAAGCAGAGTCACAGACAGACTGTGCCCAGCACAGAAGGCACAGGACATCCCCCACCCTTCAACAGACACTGGGCAAAGCAGCGGGTTAAGCAGCACGGAAAACGATCGCAGTTTAATAAGATGATCAAACACCGGGAATCCTTTCAAACCCATGAGGTCATTAGCGGGACTACTTTGTGCAACAACTTCTCCCCTCCCGCTGTCACTTAAATCACATAAGTGGCCGCACTGACCTGACCAGCTGTGTCGCAGAGCTGGAGTCTCACCGGTTTGCCATCGACAGACACCACAGCTTTGGAGAGAAAGGGGGAGGGATAGGGGGGGAAAGCGTGGTGAGTCCAACTTTACACGTTTTCCATTAAAAAAAAAAAGAGGAAGAGAAGAGAAGAGAAGAGAAGAGAAGAGAAGAGAAGAGAAGAGAAGAGAAGAGAAGAGAAGAGAAGAGAAGAGAAGAGAAGAGAAGAGAAGAGAAGAGAAGAGAAGAGAAGAGAAGAGAAGAGAAGAGAAGAGAAGAGAAGAGAAGAGAAGAGAAGAGAAGAGAAGAGAAGAGAAGAGAAGAGGATTTACCACCTCTCAGCTCTTACAGTCTTCGATTAGTTTAAATGTAAGAATGTAACAGAGCTGGGAGCGAGTGTGTCGCTAACAGCTGGACACACACAAGTCCTTCAGGGCTTTCCGATTCATTTCAGAGGCGAGGGCGGCAGCGCCTCTCTAGCCCTTGGCCACCGGCGGGAGCCAAGCGCTCCACGTCCTTTTTCTCCTCCGAAAGGTTCGGTTTATACTTATCTTGCCCATCTTCAGGACGCGAAAAAGTCGTCCGTCCCCACCCCCCACCCCCCGACTCCGCCGAACCGAAAAGAAAAAGCCCATGACGTGTGTTTAAACCTTCCTCTCTCCGCCGGACGGGTTAGACTGGGGAGTTGAGGATTAAAGGGCAGCGACACCGGCTCCGTTGCACCACCACCCTCCTCCCCCTCGGTGCTCGGTCCTGCCTGCACCCCGGATCAAATAAATATACAGCGAGGGGACCGAAGCGGGACCCTTACCGGAGAAGTTGTCGAAGGCGGTGGGGATGTACTCGGTGGGGTACCCGTTGGTGGTGTAGCTGACCACCAGGCTCGTCTTGCCCACGGCGCCGTCGCCCACCAGCACGCACTTGACGCTCCGCCGCGGCTCGGCCCCGGCTCCCCCGGCCGCCGCCGCCGCCGCCCCGGCCCCGCTCCCCGCCGGCCGCCCGCGGCCTCCCGGCGCCGCCCGCCCGGCTCGCACCCTCCGCGGGGGCACCGGCGGCACCTCGCAGCCGCCCGGCTTGCCGGGGTAGCCCGCCTCGCCCTCCTGCTGCGGCGGCATCCGAGCGGCCGCGGGGGCCGCCGCGGGACGGCGGGAGCGCCGCCAAGCCAGCCCCGAGAGGAGCCGGCGGGGCGGTGCGGGAGCCCGGCCGCGCTGCGATCGCCTCGCCCCGCGACGCCGAGTCCCGGCCGCCGGCCCCGCGCCTCCCCCCGTCACACGGCGCCGAGCGGGGAGGAGCCCGCCCAGCCCGGCCCGGCCGGCGGCGGAACAGCGCCCCGCACCGCCGGCAGCCACACGGCCGAGACTGGGGGGGTGCTCCTGATCGAGGGCTCCACCGAGTGGCTCCGCTCTTTGGGAGTCAGGCTGAGTGTCCCTCCGAGGGGCTACTTGCTTTTCAACGGAGTGTTTCCAGGCACTGCTCGTTCTTTGGAGATCACAGAATTACAGAACAAGCAGGTTGGAAGGGACCCATCGGATCTTCTAGTCCAACCATTCCTATCAAACACTAAACCAAGTCCCTCAATACCTCATCCACTCGTGCCTTAAACACCTCCAGGGAAGGTGACTCAACCACCTCCCTGGGCAGCCTATTCCAATGCCCAATGACCCTCTGTGTGAAAAATTTCCTCCTAATCTCTAGCCTAAATCTCCCCTGGCAGAGCTTGAGGCCATTCCCTCTTGTCCTGTCCCCTGTCACTTGGGAGAAGAGGCCAGCTCCCTCCTTTCTACAACCTCCTTTCAGGCAGTTGTAGAGAGTAATGAGGTCTCCTCTCAGAAGGGACCTTAAAGATCATCCAGTTCCAACCCCCCTGCCATGGGCAGGGACACCTCCCACCAGCCTGGGCTGCCCAAGGCCCCATCCAACCTGGCCTTGAACACCTCCAGGGATGGGGCAGCCACAGCTTCCCTGGGAAACCTGTTGAAGTACTTCACCACCCTCAAAGTGAAGAATTTCTTCCTAATATAGAATCATAGAATCATAGAATAACCAGGTTGGAAGAGACCCACCAGATCATCGAGTCCAACCATTCCGATCAAACTCTAAACCATGCCCATCAGCAGCTCGTCCACCCGTCCCTTAAACACCTCCAGGGAAGGTGAATCAACCACCTCCCTGGGCAGCCTGTTCCAGTGCCTAATGACCCTTTCAGTGAAGAATTTTTTTCTAGTGTTATATAGAGCAATATCAAGTCTAAATCTTCCCCTCTCCAATTCAAAGCCCTCCCCCTTCATACTCTCACTCCATGCCCTTGTAAAAAGTCCCTCCCCAGCATCCCTGTAGTCCCTTTCAGGTATGGGAAGGTCACTATAAGGTCTCCTTGGAGCATTCTCTACTCCAGACTAAATAGCCCCAACTCTCTCAGCCTGCCCTCACATGGAAGGTGCTCCAGCCTTGAGATCATCTTTGTAGCCCTCCTCTGGACCCATTCCAACAGCCCCATATCCTTCTTATGTTGAGGATTCCAAAACTGGACACAATATTTTAATGCAGGGCAGGATTGCACTTATGTTTTGGTGGGTTTGCCGCAGGTGCTCAGTAAGCTCCCACCAGCAATGCCAGGGATAAACTGGGCCGTGTGCCATGGGAAATTGGGGACTACATTTTAGCAGTGTTGAACTCAGTTGGTCTTGGAAAGTTTTGTGGTTGAGCACAGAGAATGACAAGCTGCTGAAAAGTTAAGTTTTGCCCTAAATCGGTAAAATCATTAACATGTTTCTTCTGGGGACCTTCACAGCCTTGTACAAACACAACTGGTGCCACCTGGAGAATCTGGGACATAGATGTCAATGTATTCATTTTGCAGGTGGCAAGTACAGGTAGCTTAAACAACTTAAACATCAGGATTTCGGTATACCGTTCTCATCATCGTTAAGTTCCTAATGCAGCCTGGAGTGTTGTTTTCCCATTTCCCTCTCTGATACGAAAACCCACATGACGCAGTGGGTTTCATACCATAACACATGCTGCAGCTGCCCACTGTGTCCCAGATGCCTGTCCCATGGTCACCAGAGAAGCTGGAACTGTCAGGCCTACATGTCTGTCTCGTTCATGCTTCTATAAACACTGAAGCTGTATGATTTGACCACTGAAAGCCCTGCAAAGGCTCATCCCTCATGGAAATAAGCACTCAGTACAGCTAATCTTGCTTTCCTGAGTGGTCTGGCCTCTTCTGTGGAAATAGCCACTGTGGCCAGCCATAGGGTCTTGGCACTTGTGCACTTAGACAACATTTTGGCCATGCCCAAAGCAAAGTCCTCCCTGGCCAAAGGTAGCTGGGAAAATCACAGGTCAAATGTTCTCTGCACTTGAAGGTGTGGGGGAGAAACAGCTTTTGGGAGCCTCACGCTGGGGAGGCAGTGCCTGTCCACTCCCTACGGAGAGCGCATCTGGGCAGGGATGGAGCGCAGCAGCTGGTGGAGCAGAGGAGCTCGGTGTTAACTCTGATGCTCAAGACCCACAGGAGCCACCGATCCTCCTGAGGGACTTCTCAGTCCTGCAGAATTAGCTTCTCCTCAGTGAACAAGGCCTGTGCTGCCATGTACAGGAGTCAGCACCAGAGAGGGATATCACAGGGAACCCAGCTACAACCATGAAGCATTTCCCAGTCAGGTGCTTTCATATATTGATTCCTTTATGATGAAGCCTGACAAGATCACCCAGGCAGCTGAGCTTTGCTGGGATCCACGACTAGAAGGATTGGAGTGGGAGCCTGCCTGCGCTCAGGCATGTACGAAAATAACAGAAATGGCTTAATTTACCTTTGGTTATATTGGTGCAAGTCCTTGTGGGGTTGCCTAGATTAGAACAAAAGCGTTCTATTTTAATTTAGTGTAATTATAGCCTATCTACCTACAGCAGCTGAATTGCTTGAACAATACTGTTGCAGCCAACTCTCCAGAATATGGGTACAGTTGTGCTGGAATAATGCTGATGTGGCTTATTCTCGTCTGGAAAGGGGAAAACATTACATATGTAGGTGCAGGCTCACCTTGCAAACAGCTGCAGCTGTTTGAAAGGTTACCATCACAGCAGCCTGTTGTCACACTTGCTCCTGTCCCTAGACAGCAGAACTCTAAAGCCTATGTGCTCCACAGCCACATGGTTCTAAAGTCATGGCATTTAATTCAGTAATAGGCAGCCTCAGCCCAGCAGATGTTTCACTTAAAGGGGTGAGCAGCGTTTGTGTGGATGCTCTGCTGCAATGATTGAGGAGACTCAGAGCTACCTGTATTGTGAAAAAATCTTGAGCATCAATGCTGTTTCAAAAGTGAAATGCATTAGTTTGGTAGGAGTGATACAGGTGGAAAATCACATCCCTGATCAAAATTATGTACTGATCCCAGTACTAAAAATTGCTATACATTCTCCTTTACTTTCAACTGAGCCAAGAGGGAAATGGGTGAATTGCAGAGCCCAGTGTCCCTCCTTTTGAATTGGAAACATATTGCTCCAGAAACTTTGAAGGTACGTAGAACCTGTGCAAGACAAGGAACGACATCTTCAGTCTGTTCTGAAGAACTGCATGGAGCCTAGAGACTAGATGCTGTTAGGTCTGATGTCTCCCTACTGCTCTATGAGGGGCAGAGACACATTTTCAGTACAGTGTTTCATTTTTATTCTTTGTGGTTCTGAGTGTATACACACCTGCATCTCTACACAAGACAAGGCAAAGCTAATAAAGGGCACATACAATAGGAAAAGGTATAGCTTTTAAGACTCTAGTTCCTGGTGAAAGTTTAGTCTTCTGGCTCCAAGCAGCGCCAATGAAAGTTGTCTCCCACACGCATGAGCTTTGACAGAATGGCTGGTTGTACCTGAGGAACACAAGAGCCTCTATCACTGTAGTTTTCCATCTCTAGAAATCCAGAGGAACTTTCCACCTAAGGGAACAAGAAATTGGAGAAAAGTCAATAGACCAAACTCAGTTCGTGCCACAATTATGCAAGGAAACAAATAAAAGGAGAACTATAATTAAATTATAACTATATTTTACTCTCAGTAGCATCTCGTAAATCTCATACCTTGCTGGTCTGTGGAATAACATCTGAGCTGGAAGCAATATACTGATGGTAAATAAGCTGATGGTAAATATAGTAAATACCATCAACTGGTTGGCTTTGGCCAGCTTGGACAGTGTGTCATGGCATGCTGAAGTCATGACTGCAGGTGAATTTCTCTCTGGTTTGGACAGTGTGCCAGCTGAAGGTCAGGAGATGCACTGAGATCTCTGGTTACATGACCAACTCGAGGACTCAAGGAGGCCTCAGCAATGTCACCTCTTATCTGCAGTGACAAATGGCAAATCCGTGGCTGGTATCAATGCTGCAATGAGATCTCATTAAGAGAAAAGATGCGCAACCACAAGGAAAACTGTAGGTGGGAGATGAGAGGGCGGGCAGCATGCACTGGGTGACAATCTGTTTGAACAGTGTCAAAAGATGATGTGAGAAAGCTCTTCATGCAAATGCTGCAAGCAAAAAATGCCACATGTACATTTTTAAACACCTTCATTAGACAAACACAGTCAATGCATTGAGTGAAGTAGGCTCCAGTGACATAGCTATAACAGTCTGCATTGTTTCTGTGCTCAGGGAGGGGGGCGTGAGTGGATTCAGAGCTGCATGGTTGCCCTATACTGTAATGTACCCTACTGAATACAGTAGCCTTTTGTGTGAGAGGATGAGCTAACCGGTTGTTTTGCAAAGAGGGGGGCCATTTGCACCACATCAGCAAGTCAGAGCAGCTCCTGGGGAAGCCTTGCTGGCAGTGGGCTGAGGGTACATTGATGGAGGGATGCTGTAATAGATAGCCACCGCTGTCTCTGAAGCTTTCAGTCTCAGCCCTATCACATGCACACATCTTACAGGCTTGAACCCAATTGTTTTCAGAGCTCTGAGCTGGGGGATAAACAGGCTTAACTCCACATAGGTCAACAGGGTGGCGGTTGTCTGTCTTAGGGCTGAATTTGGCGTATTATCAACCAGTTCACAGAAAAGCTTTTGCTCTATCTTACATGATTGCATTAGTCAAATATTATTCTTTGAGAAAAATGACAGAGAGGGGAAATTATTTTATCAAGACGTGAAGTAGGTCATTGTTATATCTTGGCTTATCATTTTCTCTACAATATAAAAAATATGATCTGGATGCTAGCTGTGTAGAATGAATGCTTTCTTTTTTTTTTTTTTTTTTTCTTGTAGAAACTTGAAAAGCCTGACACGGAGAGAGGCGAGGGAGAGAGGCAGCGCGCTCCAAGCATGACGTGATGCACTGCTGCCTGTTCAAGGGAAGGGTACAGCCTGCTCTGCAGGGCTGTCACCAAGATCCTGTTCTTTGTCAAGAAGAGCAACCCCTTAAGTCTGAAAAAAAAAAAAAAAAATCTGTGATGCAACCCTTCATTTACCAAAAAGCAGGATCGTGGTGATGCTGCTAAGCTGGCCAGAGGCAGAGGAAGTGGGAAGAAAAGAAAGGGGAAGTATGAGGGATCAAAACCAGGGCATTAACCTGGGAAAGAAAAGGCAGCTTGTATGAAGGTCAGTTCTGACCTACTCTGACTCCAGAGAAGTGCTTTAGAGACTTCTCTTTGAGAACTAGGAGGGAAAGACTAGAGAAGTACAAGATATTGTTGCTTTTATTATATGTTTGATTTGCAATTTGATTTTTAAAATAAATATTTGTCAGAGCTTTTTTTAAAGAACATTTTCATCACCCAAGATATCGATCTCAGGAAAATTTTCACTACCTGTGGAAAGGGATTAGTAACTAGCACATACTATTCACATAGTAAATTCTCCCCACCCCTGCAGAGAAGTTCTGATTGAGAAAATGTTACCAAAAACTCACAGGCATAAAGGGTCATTGAGATAAACCTGGAAAAAAAACCCAAACCAAAACAAAGCACAATTGCTTGAAGCCTCCCAAATTCCCAGTTAATTCAGAAAACAAATTAACCCTAACCTTCTATCTGCAGTACCTCTGAAGGGGAACCACTGTGGGAGGTGATCCGTTTATCTCACTTTGAAAATCCTTTTCAGCTGATCTGGGGTCACAGCTGCTGAAAAGTGCTGCACATCCTGCATTTTGTGTTAGAGTCACCAATTTCCCTGCTTGTTCTGAAGCCCCTCACTGTCCTAGGGCTGTTCACACCCCTCTGGGTGCACTAGAGGTGAAAGCTCTGCTCAGAACTGGCCACTCTACCCAGGGCTCTCCCTGCTGAGTCTGAGCAGGGACAGAGCAGTGGTCCCAGCAGGTTGCCTGGGCACTGCTGGGGACACACTGGGTAATATTTTGGTGATGGCAGAAAAATGTCTTGGTAAGAAAAATAAAAAAGACACGGGTTTTGTCAAACATCAGAATGAAGGAACTGCCACTGCCCTGTGGCTTACTGCATTTCATTACCTTTCTGATCACTGGGATTTATAAACTGCCATGATATTTCTGTCCCAAGAGCCCCGGTTTACAGAGACGTTCTTGAGAGAGGGAGATAAAATCAAGGACTAAGCTGGAGGAGAAGAAAATGTTAGGGCAATGTGCTGCACATCGGTGGGGCTGGTGAGAGTGGTAGAGGAGAGAACTGAGCAGAGGAAGGACATCTTGGTTGGGACACATATCTCTGAAGAGAACGTGACAGGGCATCTAGAACTCAAAACTGGTATGGTTCTTACTCCAGCCCTGCTTTCATCCCAGTTGTGACCACTTTCTTCACTTTTCACCCATGCTTGAATTGAGGTGACTTGCATTTATGGGCATCTTCACATGACCCCACAGGTAGAGTTAATGGCCTCACCTACACCCAAACTCCTTACTTTATCAGAGTTTCAGGCCGCAGGGCTACTTCATAAAGGAGCCAAGTACCAGAGCAGCTTGACATACTTGAGGTTTTCTCCCTAAAATGTCCACCCTGGTGGCACAACAAGTGTAAGGAGGCAGATCTCCTGGGCCTGCAGAAGGAGAGCAGGGAGATGATGAGAAGACTCCAGCTGCACAGTGGGTGATGCAGAGCTTGTGTCTGGACCCAGAAGTCCTTGATGGCCAGACCTAAAAATGGTGATGCTTTTATGTATTGAGAAAGTGACTGAAAGGATATGTCTTGTCATTTTGGATGTGGGGTTGCATTCAGAAGAAGGTCCCCGTTTGCAAATGATTTGTAACAGGATAATGTCAGCAATGAGGAAAGTGGAGAGAGGCAGGTTTTGCACATCTTAAACCCTAATGTAAACATTCTAAGAGGAAGGGGAGTGCAAAGGAGTGGACAGTCTGTGTCTCCCTTAGACACAGAGAACCAGGACACTAAACAGCTTCATAATCCTGAGTGATATCTTACAATGCTTGGTAAAATACACCCAGATGATCCTGAAATTGTCACTAGGCAGGTTGAACAGAGATCAGTACTCCTTGGAGACCTCCACCACCTCTGCACCACCGTGGTATATCCCCAGGGGCTCCTCTTGCTGAGTCATAAACATCCTTCCATGAGAACACATTTCATAGGGGAGTGAAAATAGTTTCCTAAAGGCGGACTTAACTTCTGCCAGCAGTGCTGGGAAGTGAGGAGGGTAGAGAAAACTGTCTGCTTTGCAGGGGTCTTACCGCACTCACTTCTGCACCCATCCTCCCCAGCGCAGCTTGCCCCAGCCACTGGATCTGTGCTGACCTGCCTCTGTAAACAGTTTGGCCTGCGCATTTTTAGTTGGTTACTTTTAAAGTCTGAAAAACAACAACTGGACCTAGTGATATCTCATTTGGAGCCAGCCACTTCCTCGTGGTATCAAACTTGGAAGAATCTCATGGTCATTGCTGAAAAGCCTTTTCCTTTTCCAAAAGCAGCTGCTAGAATCTTCTTGGTTGTGGATTAAAAGACTTGGAACAAGCCAGCACAAGTGTCAGTTTTATTGAAAGTGAGCAGGCTGTGCTTCCCTGATAACTGCCCAACTTTGAGGGCAGGCATCGCAGGGCAGCATCCACAGATGGCTTCAGGACAGCCTAGCAAAGGGGGGAAAGCCATGGCTTTTTCTGGGCTGCATGGTAACACGAAGTCAGGAAAAAAAGAGCGGAGCAAACCCTGCCATCCAAATCCACACCATCCTGGCTCAGGTGTATGTATGTGGAGAATCCCAGGTGCCACCCTGATCCCCAGCTTAGCTAACCCAGCTCAACACTGAGTCCAGCCCAACTCCCTGGCACTAGCAGTTGGGAGGAGCAGGTACTTCTTAACACACTGTGCTTCACCCCACCAGAGATCTGCTTTGGGAGAGGAAGTGGAAGCAGGCATTATGTTTTTCTTTTTCAGGGACAGGATGAAAACCTTCAATTCCCAGGTTTTCAGGCCAGAACTTTTCAGCCATAACAGACATACACAATCAGACATAGAGGGTAGTCACAATGTAAGTTATTTTTTCCCTTTCAAATGTCCTGTCTCTACCTGTGAGTCCCTCACTATTTTGTTAACAGCCAGAGTGTCGCCTGGCTAGGGCACAAGGCTAGGTTCAGGAAATTGCCGTTCTACACCTGGCTTTCCTGCTCACAAATATCCCTCTGCCTGAGGATTTAGCTGTATTTAGAGAGACAGAGTTGACAGAATGATACTACCAACACAGTTCTGCAAGGCAAACCCTTCCAGAGTGATTTATTTTCACAAAATAGTGTTTTCATCAGCCAGGTTTTAAAAAGTTTTCTCAACAGAATAAGATTCCAAGGGCTCCTTTACTGGATAACCTTACCAGACTAGTGTCCCCTCTTAGCAGGGGAGGGAGCAGGTAGATTTCCTGTACCTAAAAATGTAGCTCTAGAGGAGAACTTCTGTTAAGTGAAAACTGACCCTCAGTTTATGAATGTACGAGAATATACTTCTTTGAGGTAGCCACTGATGTTCCTCAGATGAAAAAGACGAATAAGGGCAAAGCTGGTGGCCAGCATGATTTTGGCTTCAAACCTTCTTCTGCTGCTTTTCAGTTCTCCATACTTTTGAAAGAGCAGAAGGATGAAAATGCTGAACCACCCACCCCCGACTCCAATGGTTTAAGAGAAGGGTTTTCATGGAGAAGTGACCAAGGGGCCTTGAGGGCCAGCCTCTGTTAGCTGTAAATACAAACAACTAAAAGGCATTAGAGCTTTCCCACTGTAGTAAATGCATCAGGAGCAGGAAATGAATGGGTTGCCAGCTGTGTCGGCATGATAAGCCAAGCAAGGACCTGGATGCTTTCGGTTGAAAGTGGATTGAGACCTCAGCAGGGACACATGGCAAATCAGCCAGAAGCCACATATGGAAAACTGAGCAAGGCAGCGCAGGCAAACATTTCTTATCTTTGCTTTACGTCATTGTAAATGGCATTGTAAAAGAGGCAGCAAAGTATTTGCTGGAGAGGAGGAGGGAAAAAGTCCACAAGCTTTTTTGGCTGTACGTGTGGGTTTTTAAAAGCTACTGTTTTCCTCGGAAACTTATCATTGAAAACAAACAGGCAAAAATCACCCAGCAAGTTCTTCCAGAAGGGTGGTTGATTGCTTGTTTCAGTGGATTTAACCAGGCTGTGCTGGCAGGAATGCTGCCTGCCATTGCTGTTATGCTCCAAAGGCATTCGGTAAAGTACAACTTCTTAAACTAGCTGAAAACACAGCTGCAGTAATTACCCAATTTACTCTGATTTGCTATGAAATGGGGCTCCGGGGAAAGGCAGACCTCGGAAATCTGAGGCTTTCTTCAAGGTGATGCTTTCTGCAGCCATTTCCCCATTTCCCACAGCTCCTGCTCTTCCAGCAGTCCAACCCAATTAACTCTGTCAGCTTTTGCTTTGCTTTCTGTTTTTATTGTTTTGGTTTTTATTTTTAAGGCTACTTAACAAGTGGAAGAGGCCCAGATTTCTTGTGTGGATTTTTTGTCATTGGTTGCAGTTTTAATTTTTCTGAATTTTCTTTTTGCTTTTAACATGTTTTCATAATGCAATGAAAACATCTTTCCTACCAGAGGCAGTACAGAGCAAGAAGACTCAGCGAGGAGAGTAATAATTAGAAAAAGGCTATGATGGAGTTTCACCTTCTGAGTGGAGTCCAGTTTGGCATTCCAACCCAGTGCTGGCATTGGGCCCTCACTGCAACTCTGCTGTCAGTACCCGGGAGCAGGGAAAGTCACAGCTATTTCCATCACCACGCAGGAGGCTTGCAGGTGTCAGCTAGAGGTGAGCTGGGAAGAGCAAAAGGCTAGGATAAATACAGCTGAATCTTCACAACCTGGATCCATATGGCCCCTGGATCCATCCCTGCTGTGTGGAACTTCAGGCTGGCTGCTGGCTGGGGCAAAGCTCATTGCCAGGTTATGACCAGGAGTGAGTTTACTGCAGCTGAGTAGCTTAGGGCAGAGCTGCCTGCCACATCACCATCACATGCCTGGGACCTGGCGCTGGAAACCTGAAGGTGCTCTGGCAAAAGGTCCACTTGCAGCTTTTCACGTATAAAAGGAGCAATGTTGCTTATAAATAAACCTCAGTTCTACAATTGTAGATAAACCAGTGCATTTTCATACAAAAATCTTAGATAAAACCTTACTTTAAAAACACATATTCTCTGTATTTGCAGTCCCTGGCACCATGGTGATGATTAAGATAGAAGAGGAGAGATAGATGACACAGTAGCTAGAAGATTAATCATCTCCATGCTGACACATGCATGGAGAAAATGAATATGGAAAATTCATGATGCTGAGCTGTTTTCTGTTTTTCTTAGCAGAGGAACTTCAGACAATGTGGCTGTAAAGTGCTGAGCACCCTCTGCTCTCCGTAATCCCACCGATTTCCTCTGCACAAACTATCTGTATGGATTTGACACATGGTCTCTGAGAGGCCCTAAGGCCTCCTATGTGTCAGTAAGGCAAAGGATATGACATGGAGGAGTCAGCTCCCTGACTAAGCTTCTGCAGTTCCATAACAGTCAAGTTAAGTGCAAGCCTGACACTGGTCTCTAGACCAGACTTGCCTGATACATGCTTTAAGCGTCCCAACCTCACCATTATGGGTTTTGTCTCAGCCACAGAGTTCAGACAACCTGTCCCTTTCTCAGCCTATGCAGTCCTAGGCAGCATCCCCATCAGACATGAGGCACAACGCCTTCACTGGCTCCTCAGTATCCCAAGGAGCTTTGAGCCCTGTGATGTAATAGGAGGTCAGAAAACAAGACTGTGGGACCTGAAGGCTCCTGTGGAGCCACATTACCCTTTCAGTGACAACACACCTGTGTTTTTCTGCTCAGAGCTGGGGGCTGAGCAGCGCTTCCCTGCCCTACATGGATCCTGGGTGGAATAAGCCCATTCAAAGCTGTGCAGTGTCAAGACAGCAAGGCTACAGCAATGCAAATTAAGAAGACAGGTCAGCAGATGTTTTCCGTCCCCGAGCCCCACTAGCATGCCCAGCCATCCCCAGAGGGATGAGCTCTTTTTCTCTCAGAGCAGGAGAACTGTGCCCAAAGCACCTGCCGGGAACCCTTCCTGGCCCATCCTGGCTCTCAAAAATATGCCTGGGCATTAGCTGCAGGAATATTCTCTTGGTCTGGTATAAACTCTTGCAAGGATAATGACAACTATTTAATTGTACAGGCAACCTCCTGGGCCTGTGCCCTGCCTTTGCTTTGTTTATTAGTTTGTTAGTACTCTGCTACTAGCATACACTAGTAGAGAGAGAGCGCCTGCCATTAACAAGGGCAGAAAAGTACCTGCAAGAGAAAAGTCCAAAGCATTTCAGCTGGTTTTGTAAGAGAAAGGTACTTTCTCACCCAGGGTTCAGTGTCTTGGGTCCTAGTCATTCCAGAGCTGGGTAATAATTTTTTGCATGGTGCCTAGCAGAGGCAGCCCTGGCTGCCATGCATTGCTGCCATCCCAGTCGATTCTGCTGCTGTCACAAATAATAATAATACATCCAAGTTTAAGGCAGGCCTGCCTTCCAGGAATATAATGATCCGAGTGGCAAGTTTACCAAAGAGAACAAAGAAATTATTATAGGGTCAGGCACAAAATAAAGAAAAAAAATGAGAGAAAACAAAGAGCCATTGAGAAGAGGTACAAATTAGTAGGTCTCCAGTGTCATTCTCCATCTGATAAAACAAAAATGTCTCAAGCAACAATTAACAGGGAAATATGAGGGGTAAAATATCTTTGCTTAGCTCCAGTTATTGTCTATACACAGCTGGGTTTGTGTGGATTTTTTTTTTTCTCATGCTTTGGGTTATCCTAGGTGTTGGTTAACATGGAATTGGTTGCATGTATGTGTGTGCTGTGCAGTGTCCACGGGCTTGGGGGCTCTCTTTTTTGAAGGGCAGCCCACCTGGAGTGAAGAAAAAGAGCAAGGCTAGTGCAGAGGAAACAGGGATGTTCCTTGGCTCCTCCTGGGAAATACAGCTTTGGGACAAGAATAAGAGCTTGAAAAGGACAAAACTAGAGGTAAATCTGGCACATTGTTAAGGATGGGAAGACAGTACTGAATAAAAAGGAACAGAAAAGGAAAATTGCAGAGAGTGCCATTCCTGGGCTACTTTGCAGTAAATTTGTCATCACTGACCTGCCAGTAGGCAGTGAGGTGAAGGAGGGATGGGCTGCACATAGGAAAGGGCTGTATGAACAATGGAGAGTTGAATACAAGCTGGCTTTGCCACATGGAAGAGAAAGGGAATAATCTGTCCTTCACAGCAATTGGAGTTAAATAGGGCAAGAAACAATAAGTTTAAATTGCAGTAGGGAAACCTCAATACAGATGGTAAGACAAACTTTCTAATGGTATGAACAGTTGCATAGTGCAGTTGCCTCCAGGGGCTGTAGCATCTCAAGAAAGGTGGGACAACTGGGGCTACCAGGGATGGTTAGGGACAGCTGATTCTATTTCTAGGCAGCTGGGATGTGCTGGTGTTTTCTGACAGCTTTTATTCCAAGTATACATTTGGAAAACAGTCTAAGGACTATGTCGTGCAATGGCTCAGTGATGATTTTCACTGACAATAGAAAGGAAACCACACAAAGCCTAAGGTACTTTACACTACTCATGCTCCCTAACCCTAATATATCCTCGTGTGCATGAAGGTGGATGGGCCTTTCTTTCTCACTGACCACCTCCTCTTGCCCTGTGGATCACCACTGTGTCTCTGAAGGGCATCCTGAAAACCACAGGGCTGGATGTGTTCCTGGGAACACTTTTGGACCCCTCTCCTGTGTGACTGCAGCCAGCCACCCAGTGCTGGGCTGTGTCTGTGGCCAGGGGTCTGCTCTCGTCTATGGGTGAGGCACACACAGGTGCTGGGCGCCGGACACTTGCCAAGAAGCCTGCAAGAAGATGTAGTCAAGAGTTGTCAGACATGCTGCTAGGTTCTGTTAAATGCTGTCTGTTCTCGATTTCAGATTCATCTCTGTCAGAGGAAGATCACAGAAACAAGAGCTAACCCTTGCCTCTTAAAGTTAAGTGTTTAGAAGCAGCAGTTGTTCTTACTTATATAATTTACCCATATCACAGAATCACAGAATCACAGAACAACCAGGTTGGAAGGGACCCATCGGATCTTCTAGTCCAGCCATTCCTATCAAACACTAAACCAAGTCCCTCAATACCTCATCCACCCGTGTCTTAAACACCTCCAGGGAAGGTGACTCAACCACCTCCTTGGGCAGCCTATTCCAATGCCCAATGGCCCTCTGTGTGAAAAACCTCCTCCTAATCTCCAGCCTAAATCTCCCCTGGCGGAGCTTGAGGCCATTCCCTCTCGTCCTGTTCCCTGTCACTTGGGGGAAGAGGCCAGCTCCCTCCTCTCTACAACCTCCTTTCAGGCAGTTGTAGAGAGTAATGAGGTCTCCTCTCAGCCTCCTCTTCTCCAGGCTAAACAACCCCAGCTCTCTCAGCCGCTCCTCATAGGGTCTGTTCTCCAGCCCCTTCACCAGCCTCGTTGCTCTTCTCTGGACTTGCTCCAGAGCCTCAACATCCCTCTTGTGCTGAGGGGCCCAGAACTGGACACAATATTCAAGGAGCGGCCTCACCAGTGCTGAATACAGAGGGAGAATCACCTCCCTGGACCTGCTGGTCACACCGTTTCTGATACAAGCCAGGATGCCATTGGCCTTCTTGGCCACCTGGGCACACTGCTGGCTCATGCTCAGTCGGCTGTCGACCAACACCCCCAGGTCCCTCTCCTCCAGGCAGTTTTCCAGCCAGGCTTCTCCCAGTCTGTAGTTCTGCATAGGGTTGTTGTGCCCCAAGTGCAGGACCCGGCATTTGGCTGTGTTAAACCTCATGCCGTTGGACACTGCCCAGCGGTCCAGCCTGTCCAGGTCCCTTTGCAAAGCCTCCCTACCCTCCAGCAGATCGACACTTGCACACAGCTTTGTGTCATCTGCAAACTTGCTAAGGGTACTCTCAATGCCCTCATCTAGGTCATTGATGAAGACATTGAACAGGACTGGACCTAGCACTGAGCCCTGGGGAACACCACTTGTCACTGGCCTCCAGCTGGATTTAACACCATTTACCACCACTCTCTGGGCCCAGACATCCAGCCAGTTTTCTACCCAGGAGAGTGTGTGTCTGTCCAGGCCAGAGGCTGACAGTCTCCGTAGCAGAATGCTGTGAGAAACTGTGTCAAAGGCTTTACTGAAGTCCAGAAAGACCACATCCACAGCCTTTCCCTCATCCAGCAGCCGAGTGACTTTGTCATAGAAGGCGATCAGGTTGGTTTGGCAGGACCTGCCTCTGGTAAACCCATGTTGCCTGGGCCTGATCACCTGGTTCTCTTGTAAGTGCTTCATGATAGCACTCAAGATCACCTGTTCCATGACTTTCCCTGGCACTGAGGTCAGACTGACTGGCCTGTAGTTCCCCGGATCCACTCTGCTACCCTTCTTGTAAATGGGAACTACATCAGCCAGTCTCCAGTCCAGAGGTACCTCCCCAGTCTTCCAGGACTGCTGGAAGATGATGGAAAGGGGTTTGGCCAATGCAATATCATGCCATCTCTATATGGTCTCAGGGGAAGAGTCCCCATCTGGCTTGCAGTGATTCCTCTTTCATTCCTTGCGGGATTGATAGACTTACCTGATGCCCTCAAAAATGGTCTTGAATTCCTTCTGCTTTTCACAGAAGCCAGTGGCATAGTAGGGTTTTTGTCAGTTTGCCCAACAGCCTTGTTGCCATAGCACAAAGCAGAAGAGCAGGAAGGAGAAGCCCTATCTTTACTGCATTAGCTTTTGTAGTTCAAATAATTAATATTTCTTGTGTCAGTAAACTGAAGAAACAGGAAAGGAAAATGAAAAATAAAAAGATAGTATTTTAAAAATGCAAGGCTGGGTTCCCGAACCATCATGCTGCTTTCTTCCCTGTAACTTAACCGTAAATGTTCTTGTGTTCAAGGCCAGATTTGAGCTCTTCTGCATGGTTTGTCCTTCAAAAGCGAAAAGACATTAACAAATTGTCCAACTTAAACTTCACCTTTTCACTACACTCATAAAAAAATTGGTGATACTAAAGATACTTAAAGATCAAAAGCCTAGTATGCAAAACAGGCCCCGTGCACCAAACTGACGGGCTTCTTATGGATTTGTTGCTATGGTGCTATTGCCTTGATGAGTTAAAATATCCCTTGTCAGCCTCCATGGGAGCCTAGACAGAAAAGTAACCATCAAAAAATAACCAAGTATTGTCTTTGACTACAGATACTGAGCAGTTAATTTTTTTTATGCTTTAACCACCTTTAACTTCATGTTTGTCTATTAGCTCACCAACTGAACAATAGCTATATGGACAGAATGACT
The DNA here is from genome assembly GCA_033558105.1 of Coccyzus lansbergi. Classification (NCBI taxonomy): domain Eukaryota; kingdom Metazoa; phylum Chordata; class Aves; order Cuculiformes; family Coccyzidae; genus Coccyzus; species Coccyzus lansbergi. Next base: position 1,551,512 of record JAUMJK010000072.1, on the reverse strand, counting down.
GGTTTCCAGAGGATTTATCCAAAGCTGGGTTGGTTTTTAATTTTCTTTTTTCTGAAAGACTCTAATACTAGCATGCAGACAAGCTATTGAATCTCCCATAACACTCCAGGGATGAACAGGGAGGTACTTGCAGGTTATCTGCCTAGAAACACACTGCTCAGAGCTGATAAACGCTCTGAGGCTCTATTCTGCTTTCCAATTTAACTCAAACCTGGCTAAACAGCAAGAGTAACCCGACTGAATTGTTAGAGGTCACAGCTTGAGGCTTGTTTAATCAACATTCCCAGCTTAATCAATAGGAGTTTAGCTAGCCTGAAACCCAAATTGGGATATTTCTGGTATTTGCTCTGGCACTTGTCCTTTTTCTATCAGCACAACTGGTTATGGATAAATGTAATGTTGCTGCAGAAATGATCAAATGTCAATTGGATTGCTTTTTTTTAACCCTATCTAGCTTTAAAATGCCTACAGCTGAAATTTTCCAGTAGCAACTTACTTGGGCTGCTAATATGCGAAAGGAACAATTTTTTTTTTTCCCAGGAATATAATCTTCTGACTCAGAGTCTTTAATCCTAAGCCACAAGGCCATCCTCCCTCCTGACTTAAGATCCACAAGACCTAAGAAGCTGACTTTGACTCATTGGAGGAGGGCTGGGATCAGACTGTGTCTTCTATGTACATCTTTCTTCCAAACACGACACAGCCAGAAGTAAGATGGGAGAAGGCCTCAGGGACATTGACTGCAATTTCTCTTTGGGAATTGCTGGAGGTTTCATTGCCCTTTTGATAGGTGAATGAATTAAGCTTGGATTTGTAAATAGCGATCTAACCACTCCTGCACTAACAGGCACAAACATCAGGAAATATGTTGTTAGTTCCACTGGGGCTGCATCTTTGAACTTTAATTATGAGTACCTCTGTCATACCTGGGGAAGTAGAGCAACACATCTGGAACTAAAAACTTCCTGCTAGACTTTTCACACTAACTATTTCCAGCTTTTTTTCCAGATAGGGGTTTTTAGGAAAATATTTTCTAATTTTAAAAAACAGTTTCTTTAAAACTATTGTTTTTCTTGTGGGAGCTGCAAAAGAAAACATGCTCAATACATTTCTCAGATAAAAGCAATGAGGGGAAAAAATTGCTAATACCAAAGCATCATGTTTTTCCATTGCTGACATTTAGAATAGTGGGGGTTTTATTCAAATATCTTCTAAATTCAAGTGCTCTAAATAAAATCAGCTTGAAAGTACTGAAATGAAATATTTCCATTGACTCAAACTGCATTTTAATTATTTGCCTGAAAATCTTTTCCACAACTTGATTTTCTATACCATTTTGTGACGTGAGAGATGTTTTCCAGTTCAAGTACCATCTCTCCACAGAAAATAGTAACCAGATACTTTGTGCCTAAATAAAAAATAGGGTGAAGTTCCAGATAAGACAGCCAATGTGTGTCCTTGCAATGTATTCATAGAGGAGCAGCATACCTCTTCCATCACTCTGAGTGTGAAGCAAGTATCTGCTGTAAGTCAGACAGGAGAGGAGCACTTCATCAGATCAAACCTGCTACCTCCTGCAAGTAGTTGCCAGCATGAAGCTCAGCGGGACAAGAATGTGGACAGGACAGACAAAAAAAATAAGAGAGGATAATTTTTTCTGCCTATAGTTATTGAATTTTCCAGCTGCCAAAACGCAATACACTTGATTCACAGTCAGCAGTATTAAGATCCCAGTGTAACCAAAGCACCAAGTCTTCATTCTTCATTTCTAATGTTAAATTCTGCAGCAAAATCTGTTACTGTTCAGTGGGGGTGACTGTTCTTGATGGTGACAAAGCTCACATTGAAACACCAGACACTGGAGCCAAGCAGATGCAGAGACAACTGCTGCTGACTTCTTCTACCCATGTTGCGTGCCTGAATTCAGCTCTGCACAGCAGTGGGACCAGGAGTACACCAGTAACTCTGGTGGCAACTGTGCTGGTAATGCTGCCTCCTTGGCCTCCAGCAAGCTCACACTAGGAAGATCTTTATGTCTCCAAGGAATGAAATATCACCTCTGCTGGTGCAATTTGTAACAGGACATAGAATCATAGAATCACTAGGTTGGAAAGGACCCACTGGATCATTGAGCCAAACCATTCCCATCAATCACTAAACCATGTCCCTGAGCACCTCATCCACCCGTGCCTTAAAACACCTCCAGGGAAGGTGAATCAACCACCTCCCTGGGCAGCCTGTTCCAGTGCCCAGCGACCCTTTCAGTGAATTTTTTTTTCCTGCTGTCAAACCTGAACCTCCCCTGGTGGAGCTTGAAGCCATTGTCCCTTGTCCTGTCCCCTGTCACTTGGGAGAAGAGTCCAACTCCTTTCAGGTAGTTGTAGAGAGCAATAATATCTCCCCTCAGCCTCCTCTTCTCTAGGCTAAACAACCCCAGCTCTCTCAGCTACTCCTCATGAGACATCAGGCAAAAGAGTTCCAGTATAAAACTACAACCACCTCCATGGTCACAGTTGTCATTACCCCTGAGGGCAAAAACCACAATAAAGCCTAGATGGTGAGCAGCATCACTGTGCCATCCTTCTTGCTGTGTGCCCTGGGCTGGGATGCTGAGGTGCTTGGGATGCTGAGCTGCTGAGTGTGGGGCTACTGGGATGCTGGGCTGCAGAGCTCGGAGCTGTGGGGCTGCTATGCAGCTTGGGTGTTGTACTGGATGCTGGGCTGTGGGGTTGTTGAATAGTAGGGCTGTAGGATTGCAAGACTTCTGGGCTGCAGGGCTGCTGAGCGGTGGGGATGCTGGGACTCAGAAATTTGGGAACGCGGGGCTGGATGCTGGGCTGTGAGTCTGCTGGGGCGTGGGAGAGGTGGGGATATGGGTTTGGATGCGGGTTGAGGCGACAGCTGAACAGTCATATCAGCTGTTAACTTGATATCAACAGAAATAATATTTAATTTTATGGGAAAGATATGTAGGGAATTATTTTACTGGGGGCTAAATAAGTGCATTTTCTATAGCACCTTTCAGTACTCAGTGCATTAAGCAACTACATTTCTGTCAGCAAGCAAAGCCACAGTGGTTGTCTGGGATATTAGCTTGTTCATGTTTCTTGTGGGCAGAAAATGTGAATATCATTCCTCCATCTCCCATCCTGGAAATACAACAGGGAGGGTTTGAAAGAGGGTTGCCTTTTCAGCTAGATTGCATAAACTGCTTAATGGTGAGAATTTGTTTGGCCTTTATAATAGTAACAGGGAATATTTGGTTATGGAGCAGAACACCCTTTGTTTCAGCTTTCCTGGGGGGTAGAAAGAACTGGCAGGTGTAGCCTTGCTGTTAAGCAAGTTGTAACCTAGGCTGTTAAGTTTGTCTAGTTTTTCAGATGCTCCAAAGAAAAAGTATTCTTACATCCAAAACACAGTAAGAGAAGACTGTGAAGGGACAATTGTGAAATATGCTGTTCATAAAATGCACTCATAGTTAACTTGCTAACTAGAAAAAAATAGATCTTAAACATTTTTTCTTGGTAATAGGAGGATGAAGGTTTGTCACTTCTCTGACAACTGCATTAATGGTCACTATTAAAAATTACTTAAAAAAAGAAACCATATAGCTCACACGTTCCTATTTGGATGTCTGTTTTGAAACAGTGATACTACCACAGAAAATCTTCTCTGTCTCCACAGTTAGGCAGTTCATTCCAGGAAAATTTCTTTTACATGCAAGGAGAATCAGCACAGATTTTTATGGTTGGACTCGATGATCCGGTGGGTCTCTTCCAACCTGGTGATTCTATGATTCTATGACGGCGGCTGCCCTCTGCTGTCGGTGCTGTCGGTGTCTGCCCGGCGCCAGCCGGGACCCCGGAGAAGCATCTCCCGGCTGCATCCCGCGGCTGCGGAGGTGCTGGCAGTGGAGCTGCCGCCTCTCTCTGCCCCCATCTGCCCCTCGTGCACCCCCCAGCACGCCTGTACCCTGCTTTGGCCACAGCAGCAACTTGATTTTGCAAGATCCAGGCATGTCCTGTTTGTGGTTTTATCTTTTTTTTTTTTTCCCCCTTCTCTTTGTGCCTGGAGCCAACAACGAAGGAGCCTGCATTTTCTGTGTGAGATGTCCCGTGGTGCCACCAGGTTACTGATTTATACCATTAGTCACAGTTTAGGGATCACAGCATCGCACTTGGGGGCTATTTATCCAATATCTGGAGTCACTCAGGACTCCCAAACCTAGCATCATCCTCATTTTCAGCTCGCTGTGGCCATGTATGGGGCAGAGCTGTGAGCAGGAATGGTACCTAGCATCCTCAGAACCCCTCTTCTCCAAACTGCTGGGCATCTGCATTAAACAGCACAACAAACTTGTGCTTACAGATAGTTCCTTCTCCTGGGCTCCTGACAAGCTCCCTGGCCACTCACAGAGGGGGCTACATTTTTATTCTCTTGTATACTTTTGCTTCCTATCCTGAAAAAAAAAGGCACTGTCAGAAATATCTTCATATAAGTACAACTAGTCTGTGCTGTACTCATTTCTTCATCTCTTCTTGGATGAACTGATTAGTTGCTCACCTGGTTTACTACTTCTCATCAAAGCCCCTAGGACAGTACTTGCCCCTAGGACTCTGCGTACAGTACAATGAATTTCCCAGAGCTGTCCTGTGCCAATTGTGCAGTGTTAGCAGCACAACTAGAGCTCAGGGACAAGATCCAGTACAGCGTGTTTCTGACAGTTTGCCATGTACCACTTCAAGCAGTTAAAAATTGATGCTTGAACTACTGAGAAAAAGTAGGAGGAAAACGGTTTTTCTACCCAGTTTTAATTTGCAGACCCCAATATTTTCCAGTGGATATACTGGCCATCTGTCATGAATTTAAGGCAACTGACAACAGGTTTGATTTTCTTAGCTCCCTTTGCCCCACAGATAACCCACAGATCCCCTCAGGGCCTGCAGACAATAGGTTGCAAACTGTTGGCATTGATAGATAGCATCCTCCCCCTCAACGAAGCCTGGAAAAGTGCTTGCTTGTCTCTTCTTTAAACAAATCAAATATTCTAACCCCAAACAATGCTAGAGCTAATAATAGAAACCAGGGCTGGTTTAGGATTTAAGCTTCCTGCCTCCTGATCCTTTCCAGCCCCACCACTTTGCTCTGCACCCACTTCTTAGATTTTCATCTAATAACAAAGTGCACAGATGTGTGGATGTGTAAGGGTGTGCAGACTCACAATACTAACTAGAGTGTCTCAGAGAGGTGAGGGACAAAAAAAAAAAATTAAAAAGGTAACAATATCTCAAATTGTGGCCTTGATTCAGGGTTTGAGCTGGCAAAGTGGAGAACTACACCCTTTTGTACAAGAGTGACAAGAAAATAATTACTTTCTGCATCTCCTGCTTCTGAGGGGCTCTTCTGCCTCAGCCAACCAATATTCTCTGTTTCAGCTCTCAGGGATGAGAGGTGGTCATAGACAAAACTGAACATGTAGAGCTGCAGCACCAGCACGAATACGGATGCAGAAAAGCAAGGATGCACTTAGTGCTGTAGACTCCTGGAGGCAAGTTTGGCTTGTGGCTCCTATACCTGTATGCCAAGGTACTTGTATGCACTGCAGTGCAGGCGTGTTCAGACCCTTGCACCACAAAACACTGGAAGTACTTTAAGGATGCGAAAGCATCTGGCTAGCAAACTAGCTTTGTGTGTTTGGACCCAGCTTGATTAAAAATCTTATTACTTCCAGAATATTGGAAGTAATGAAAGCGCCTGTAGTAAAATACCTGATAAGCCTCTCCTCCTCTATAGAGAGGGTAAATGCATGTCATTTTCCAATTAGCTCTTGCTCTGAGCAATTATGTTGATCAAATAATTGAATAAGTGACAGGAATGTGAATTCTGGAGACAGTTAATTTCATTCGTGTGCCAGTTTATACCTTGACTTGAGTGAACACATAAATGGGGTTAATGTGTTTTTTATAACTTTGAAAATACAATTATAATAGTCAAACATGAAGAGTTGTGTGTTTGGTGTGCAGACAGGAAGGTTTCTGCTAGCAAATTATAATAATGGCATAATGAGGGAGTTTGTCATTTCTCGCCACCATGCAGGACAAAAAGGACATGTGGCTAGTGTTTGAAAAAGGAAACAAGATTGGTGTCAGAGTTAGCAGTGAGGTATGTGGCCCTGACCTGAATGTGGGGAGAGGAGCAACCAAAACCTTAGACTCCTGTTTTGTGAGACATAATATATATGCTGCCCCAGAGACTGTCAGTGAGGGCTGAACATCCTCCCAGCTTTCCCAGTGCTGGTACACACACACACCTCTCTCAAAGTGAAACTAAGCATCATTTTTGAGGGAAAACTGGGACTGTGATCCTTTGCATGGAAGTGGGTGCAAAAGAGAGAAACTAGATGTTTCCTACTTGACAGCAGTCTTGGGAAAGCATCGGGGCACTCTTGATTAAAACCCAGCTGAGTGTGCTCAACATTGAAGTGCTTAAACAGCCACCAAAAACCTGATCCCAACTTCCATCAAAAGCATGAATTCCACTTGGGAGTTTCCTCCAGAAATAATAAAATTTTACAAAAAAGCTCAGCAGAAAAACAAATGATTTATTTTTCTTCTTTAAGCTATCTTTAGGTTGCCCTCAGTGAATTTGCTTTTTACTTAAACCCCTACAGCAACCCGGCCTACCTTCCAACAGGAACTAATTAGCAGAGATATATACAGTAATAAAAGTAGTGCACAGGCATGAGCCATTGCCTCGCAGGGAGTATTACCTGGATGTACACTACATTCACTGCAAGGAGGAAATTTGTGCAATTAATTGCTTCCTGATTAAAGGCATTTGCAGTCTGGCCCTTAAATCTTCAAGGTCTAAAAACACATACAAACCATGTCCCTCAGCACCTAACTGAACGTGACAAAGTCACTGAGTTAAATACGGAATTTGTCCAGAGTAGTCAAAAGCGTTGCCCCAGACATCAGGATTTGGTGCTGTAATTTTGGTTGTAGATAAACGCATCACTAAGTGTATTACACCCCAAGTTAAATACATAGGGAGTGCTCCCTTAGAAATCTGAAGTGCCACAGAAGGTCTTACATGGGTTTAAAACAGTTTCTAAACCTGTTTAGTTGAATCTATACTGTTTTCCTGTGAGGACGTGGTCATAGGAGAATTAATTTCACAGAGCATGAGGCAGCAGATCCTGAAACCCCTCAGGATGTCTCAGGCTGGAAGACTATTTAGATGGTAATAAACTTCAAGGGAAAACAAAAAATACTGACTGATTACAGGCACATTAGGGAGAGGGGCTATTTGGTGAGAAGAGGCCAGGCAGTGGTGTGGGGGCCTTCTGCCTGCTGCTCACATCAATTGTCACCAAGAGAACAAGATGGGTTTAATCCCACCAGGAGGCAGGGGACCTATTTCAGGCCAGGTGGAGAGAAATGCTGGCTGCAGGAGGTGCTGGGTTTGGGTAAAATTAGGGAGGATGTGGTGTGGCTGGAGGCTAGGACCCCAGTCCCTGCTGCCAGGATGTGGAGCTCAGGGGGTACAGAGCAGCAGCTGAGCCACGTATCCTGCACCCCCTTCACTAAGCATCATATTTTTCCCAAGGGCATTTCCTCCACCCTAACACAGTGCCACGTATCACACCCAGTCAGACAAAACAACTTTATTTTAGCCTGTCCAATTCTACTATTGCTGCCTCCTGGAAAGTTGCAATGCTGGTGATTTATGGACCTTCCTGCTCCTGCTGAAGAAGGGGAAGACTTTGTTTGGGACCACAATTGTCACACTAGAGTTAAGCCGTCACAGAAACACATGCTTTGTTTGCTCATGGGCTGCTATTGCTCTAGTATCACCCCCTGTTGCTTCTTTGCCAGTTGGAAGAAGATTTTAATATCTAATTAACACTGACTATAGGAGTAGGCCCCTTAAATCCAGGGGGACACACTATGCTCTTCAGTGTGTGCTTAAGTGTCCTGCTGGATGGAAGTCAGAGGGACAAAGATTACAGAGCTCTCCTCATAACCCTCCAGATTCCCCTCCTCCCCACATACATTGTCATTAGTGAGAGCAGGCAGGGAGGTATATGGCCTGAATTATGTTAAAACAGATGTACAGACTGTAATTTAACATGTGGTTTGGCCTTCTTCCTCTACAAAGCCAGTCTGGCACCTCTGCTGGAGAGGTTACATTGCGGAGTGGGAAAACAAATAATCCTGCCAATTGCTGGGGGGGTGAAGCAGAACAGGAGCTGCTTATCAGAGTTCCACATTTTAAGAGGAAAATTAACTGAATCCTGAGGAAGGAAGGATTCTCTGCAGAGCTTCAAGTACTCTTCTGACAACACCATCCTGTAGAAGCTGGGGCTGGGCCCCTTCCTATTGTGAAAGCTGGGTCTGGATTGCTGAAAATGAGCAGAACAACAGGAATCCCCAGACTGCAGCAGTGCTATAAAGCTGTAATTAAAGAAAAATCAAACACATTAGCCTTAACAAATCTGACTGGCACAGACAGTTTTCTGTGAAAAAAATGAATTGTGATTTTAGAAACTGTGGGAATGACTCAAAGCCCAGAGAACTTGAAGCCTGGAAGTGCTTGAGGCGAAGTTTTCCTGTGGCCACAAGTGAGACTGGGGAGTATATAAAGTTCAGATCTCAGTTTTGCTCAGGTTTGCAGGCGTTTAAATTCATAAACCTTGTATCACAAAGAGTTTGGCTAACTCTCTCTCACCTTCATTAGAATTTTGATTTTGACTGTATCAGCTTTCTGGGAGGACAAAGAAAGAAAGGCATGTATTGGTGAAACTAGCTGAAGAGCTGCATTATTTTAATTTTTTTTTTTAAATAACTTGAAAACATCATTAATCCAAGCATCTCTAAGGACTTTCCAAGGAGCAGTGAAGTTAATACTACCTGCTCTTCTTCCTTGTCCATCTCCCTAATGCAATACACTCAATAATCAGACACTGTCTTATTAACACATCTGAACAAGATTCCCAACAGCTTGCAAGGCCAGATTATATTTTGGCTAATCTTCACCAATGCCTCGGAGTCCTGCTCCTGCCATGACATGAAGAGATTATTATCTCGGCTTTCATACAGGCTTTGAGCTCTTGTCTTAGTCTATGAGAACAAATCGAATACAATTATCTTCTTGCAAATACCAGTGAATGGCTGTTTTCCCTGTGCCCAGGTGGTGCTCACCAATGCAGAGCTCTCGTGGGACCTCCACTGGTAACCGTGTGCCATCACAGCTCTCTTCAAGCAACCTGCTTGGGTGACCATCGTGATGCTCAGGCCACCAAAAGGAATATAGCTGTGATCCAGCCACCAGGCCTCTTGCTAGTACTTTATCTTCAGTGTCTAACAGCTAGAGCACATCTTTAGCAGAGAATCTAGCCTGTAATTTAGCCTGTAACCCCAAAGCTGAAAACTATTACAGGGCACATTGTAGCTGCTGAAGTTGTATTTGTAAGACTTCCTAAATACTCAAGGGGCATAAATAAAGGGCAAAAATGAATTTTCACACAAACAGCATACTGCATAAAACTGGGAAACATTCTTTCCACAACTGGAAGTGTTTCTCTCTCCAGTATCATTCGGAGTTATTAGGGATTGAATGCGTATCACAACTCTTAAAACTCTGAGGAAAAGTGCATGACTTCAGGCTATGCTCACAAAGCTCCTTGACATATAAGCCCCTTTCTGGATTTGATTTTCTTCAGAGAAAACACACTGGGAGTTTGCAGAACTTCTAGTATTTTGAAGTAAAAGGCAGTCAATTAAAACATAAATGTTGTGCTGCAAATGTAAAGAGTGTGTAAGTTATGAAGAGCAGTGGTGGGGACCTTTTGTATTATTGTCCTGGAGAGCAAAGTTGCATTATGAGCATGAGTGCTCACTGGAATTTCAGTCCAATATTGAAATAATATTACAAGTGGTCATAGAACGTCATCTTTGAGGTGTCATTAAGCTGAACATGCTACATGAGGTAGCTGAAGATGGAACAAGCAAACTGCAGAGGCTTGCAGTCTAGCAAGTGTGTCTCAGGTAGAAAAGTCACATGCTGGTACATCATACCTCTAGAAAAAATAGAAAGTTGAGATCTTCTGCAGGATGTCTGCCAACAGTTATTCTCCCTCTGCACTTGGCACTGGTGAGACTGCACCTTGAATCCTGTGTTCAGTTCTGGGCCCCTCACCACAAGAAGGATGTTGAGGCTCTGGAGCAAGTCCAGAGAAGAGCAACAAAACTGGTGAAGGGGCTGGAGAACAGGCCTTATGAGGAACAGCTGAGAGAGCTGGGGTTGTTTAGCCTGGAGAAGAGGAAGCTGAGAGGAGACCTTATTGCTGTCTACAACTATCTGAAAAGAGGTTGTAGAGAGGAGGGTGCTGGCCTCTTCTGCCAAGTGACAGGGGGACAGGACAAGAGGGAATGGCCTCAAGCTCCACCAGGGAGATTTAGGCTAGACATTAGGAAAACATTTTCACGGAAAGGGTCATTGGGCACTGGAACAGTCTGCCCAGGGAGGTGGTTGATTCACCTTCCCTGGAGGTGTTTAAGGCACGGGTGGACAAGGTGCTGAGGGGCATGGTTTAGTGTTTGATAGGAATGGTTGGACTCGATGATCCGGTGGGTCTCTTCCAACCTGGTTATTCTATGATTCTATGAAAACACAAAAGAAAAGCACTGGCAAGGAAGGAGAAAGTGTTTACCCAAACATCTGAATTGTTCAGCGTAACATCTTCATTTGCTGGTTTGCTACAAAAACATCCCAAGCCGCACTGCGAGGTAGCACAGATTTAATGCCTGTGCCTGCTCACTGCATACTGAGGTTTCCATGGACAAAGCTCCACCTAGTGAGAATGGACTGTATTGCACATTCAGCACTCAAGTATGAAGGGATTCCAGTGACAATAACCTCTGGAAGATAACAAACCCTACATCATTACACTGTTGTGGTGTTGATAAGGCCTCAGACGTCTACCCTCAGTCCTATGAGACTCGAGTACAGCATTTCCACAATTTGAATCAGATGCAACACTGAGAAACATTTTATTCCAATTTCATGGTGTTAAGCCACACACTCAGTTTTTAAGAATGTGACTAAAGAGACATCACTTGGCTTTCATCATCTGGCTGCCTCTTAAATCTCTCTCACAAATGACTGACCTGAAGATCTTGGACTTCACTGAAAATTTATTAGCAGCCTTGAACTTTGAACCAATATCCCCTTTCTGATGATATAATAAAAACAATATACACCACCAGTGTTGTATGTCCAAAAGTTTTAATACATGGTTCTCACTGTCCAGAAAAGTTATTGCGTTTAATCTAATACATACATTCATCTGATTATTTTTTTTAAAAAAAATCTTCATTTTACACATCATGATTATGTCACAGCAGCTAAAGGAAACCAGATCTTATATGCAATTGTCTCAAAAAAAAAAAAAAAGTAAAAATGACTACTTCTTCCCCAAATAAACAAAACTGCAATTGTATTACTCAGTAGTTACTGCAAATCCCAACTTGAACACCACCATCTCAAGAGCTCATGAAAAGAAAAGTGCCATTCCAAATTACCATCTATCCATTTATTAAACCATGACTCCCAGGATAAGTTCACTTGTCCTGTTAACTGAATTAACACACACGCCATGTTTAATTTAATTGGACACCTTTTTCCTTAAGTCACTGTTTTTCTTTTATTATGACTTGAATAGCTTCACAGAATATCAGTGCTAACTACAGCCACTCATACAAATCCATACGCATCTGAACCATGATGAACACACAAACATGGTATTTTTGATCACTCAAACAAAAGGCCAGATTCCCCAATCCATTAAGCCCAATATCCATGTAAACACACTACTCTATGGATGACAGTAGAGACAAAATCAGTAGGGCCTGCATGCCACAAATTGATGAAGGGAGCGGTGACAGAGGCATAACAGAGCACACGGTGGAGTTACATCCTACAGTTCATCCTCTGATAAGACAGACTATGCTAGCTTGCCAGAGAAGTACAAACAGGGTCTCCTCCTATTCAATTTTATGCCAGAGCTGGGAATCATGAGACTACAGTTCAGCTCCTTACATAAAATCCTCAAGTATCATAATAGTTAAAGAGTTTTAAGCTGCTATTCCAGAGTTTACCCTCTTCTTGCACAGGTGAGAAAAAAAGAAAAAAAAAAAAAGGAGTCATCTGTATTTATTCTGCTTTCTTCAGCTGTAAAGAAAACAATAAAATATACCTGTCTTCAGAGAAAACAAGCCCTCCCTTCTCCCTCTCCTCCAAAATACCTGTCATCATGGAGAGCTCTCGCTTATAATCCACTTGAAAGTATTTTCCAGGTTAAGAAAGGCCAGGCTGCAATCTTTGCCCACTTTAAACAAATAACAGAGAATATACTACTTTGACATACTTTACTAGGTTCTGGTATCAAAAATAGTTCACTAGTGAAATAACACCTGTGTGGTCCTCTCTTGGACATAACATGTTCACAGAAGTTCTAACTGTCCCTGCACCTTGAAATAAAACTACAGTTATTTCAATGGTTTTCAATCAGTTTTAGCTAAGAGAAGTAAGTTAACCTTTAAAACCATTTTTGTACATTTTTGTTTCTGTGATTTGTTGGCAAAAAGTCCAAACACTGGAGAAAGCAAGTGAGCAGAGACAGCAGGACACTTTGCAAAATATAACATTTAAAAGGCATCCAAAGAGCAAGAGAACGAAAAATAGCTATAAATGTGAAAATAGCATTGAACAAGCACTGTGAAAATGGGAAAATAAAGAAGCTTCAGTATAAGCAGTGAGGCAGAATGTTTTACTAGTGATATCTTTTGATTGTTTGGGAAGTCAGGACGCATTCACTACCATGATACAAATTGCAAAAGCTTTCATTTGAAAGTGCAAGAGGAATGGGATACTCAATTATTCTTCCAGCTTGGAACACTTACTGAGAGTCTAATACAAGGTTACTTAGCTGTAACATGATTTTCTCACAAATAAGAAAGTCTGCACTAAACGGGAAGAAGTTTATACTGCTTAGAAGATGATGCCGACAGTTTTCTGCAGCCAACCTTTACTCAAGACTTGGCTTATTTTATTTTCAGAGGCACACACTGAACAAGGTAGCCAACACCATTCGATCCAAACATACAAGCATTTGCATAAACTTTCCCCGTCTACATTATACAGTTTCCAACCATATACAGTCCTTGTGCTTTCTGCAAAAAAGATAGTTGTTCTTGGTAATTTCCACACTACAGTAAATGATACTAATATCCACAGGAAACAGAGTATATTTTAATGATCGCATCATTTACAGAAGGCCTCAAACACAATCTCTTCATTCTGTGCTGCTTCTGTACAGCAAAACTAGCATTCTGTTTCTTGCAAAAGAAACAGTGCCTTCAGACCGTATCTCTGCCCTGCACATCTCAAAATCATTTATGCCTCGTCTCTATGTTTTCTACCAGTAGGTAATACTCCATAATGCCTTTATGACAGCACCTCAAGCAAGAGTGCACGTTTCATCAAACAGACTTGACTCCAATGAAGTCCACGAGAAAACAAGGAAGGGGAAGGGAAGAAAGTGATCCTCTCTTCTCTGAAAACAACGTTTCTGACAGAAGCAGGTCTGTTTTCAGAGAGCTGTAATTAAAACCCACAGGACATTCTATGGAAACAGAAACACAAAAGGCCTGTAAAAATTTTTTTTTCATTTAGGTCTGCCTCTGAAATGAATGAAGAGAATTTGAAAGCTGGAGAAAATGAAGAATCTACATTGCTCCCAAAAAAATCAGACTGTGCAAATCCATGCTGTTTATCTACAGTGCTGAGTCACATCTGGATAGTGGATGTGCCTCACTGAATACTAACCACACCCTGCGAGCATTTCAGTACTTCCACCAGAATGCTGCCTAAAAAAAAAGAATTCTTACAGTGACATGATGAGAACTGATTTTTTTCCTGCTACATGGTGAACATATATTTAAGACTTTCACAAACATTTTTCTGAAAATGGTACGCTATAGTATTTCCCAAGTCACAAACAGCATACAACCCACTCTTATACAGAATATGCTGTGACCTCAACCTTTTTTCTTGCTCCCCTACCCACCATCCACCAAGAAAGGCACTGCATCCTTGCAGGCTTTGATTATAAGTCTTCAGCTTCTGGAGCGCAGCAGTTAGACTTCTGCATTTTTCAGGGACTCAAAAAAATCATATTCAATGCACAACATTTTCAGTAAGTGCTTTCACACTCTATTCATAGTAATAGTGAGGTCACTTCACACCACAGAGGTGGTACTTTCCGGATTCACACGCATCAATCTTGAGGCATTTCTCAGATCCTGTAGCTGCTTGGCTGGCTTTCCAACTCCTTCCTCAAATCTTTTTTCCACAACAGGAAGGACAGTTTCATACAGGAAGGATGCATTTTGCCTAATGAATGCTTTTTTCTCAGGGTCCTGTTCACACCGTAAACTATAATCAACGTGCTGGACAGCCACCAGGATAATTTCCACAAGACTCTCCAGAAGAACCATATGCAGCTCTGGAAAATAAAGCTTTAATGCTTCCTCCAAGAAAGCCATAGTCTGCTTAGTGAAAGCTACTACAGTATAGCTAAGGTTAACCCAGCAGTCATCACCTGTGTATTGGTCAAAATTGCCCACCCCACAGCTCCTCATTTCTTCCCTGAGTTTCCCCAGTGCCTCTGGAGTCATCAGGTTCATCCTTCTCCACATTTCCTCAGAGTTGCGGTGCTTGGTGGCCTCGATGATGATATCCTTGTAGCTTTGTAAAGCACCTTTTATATCTTTTACCAGAAGGGCATGAATGATGAAGGTGAGATCCAGTCCAATCTCGCTAAGCTGCTTGCAGTGCTCTTTAGCTACCTTGGGTACAATAAAGGAAAAGCAAAGGGTGTTACCAGACTCCTTCATAACTTTATAACTTACACATTTACAAAATTTATGATTCTCAGAAAACAGAGAAGCATTAGTCATACTTCGCTTATTTCTCCTACTTTAAGAAACTGTTTATTAATGAGAAATTAATAACTGAAAGGTAAATCCTGCCTGTCAAAAATACTCTGAACAATTACACTAGAAGCCCCTCTTCCCCTCTTTTCTTTCCTATTAGCACCTAAAAGAAATCATACCCTAAGAGAGTTAGACTTGAAAAAAATTATGGGAATGTTGTCCAGGACAGACTTGGAACACAAAAAGTCTTCAAATACCCATAATTCAGATGTAGTTTACGCAAATTGTGGGTCCTCTTACTGGTTAAAGACAAATTAAGAATCAACATATGTTGCTTTTATAAATAAAGACGTGTTTTCTTGCTATTTTCATCTTAATAATTTCCTCTATTAAACTAAAAAAACGTTTCCTCTGTTAAAAAACACCAAACCAACCTCAAATTAACGCTTCAATGCAGGAAATCTCTCTGGAGACCCATTCAACAACTAAACCAGGGTTAGAAAAGAGGATTTACAAGCTTTGCAGCCTTTGTTTTAACTATCAAGTAATACCACCCTCTTTCAATCCTCTTACCTTGACACACTCCGCTGCAGTTGACAAGCTTTCTTTACTATCAAATACTTGCTTACTGAAGGCATCTACAAACATCTTCATGGAAGAGCGGGCCCAGACTACGAAGGCTGAGTAGCAGCCATTGTTGCCAGCGAAGTCAGTCTCAAACTCTCTCGCCGTCTCTAGAAGACTGGTGAAGAAGACATGGCAGAGCTTATGGATGTAGAGCAGTGTGGCACCCTCGATGCGCAGCTGTCGGATAGCTGTCTGCACAGCAGCTGCTCGGTTCTTCAAGAACAGCTCACACGCCTTGGTGGACTGGCCCAAGCGAATGAGCTGGGACACAGCTCGGCGGGTGGCCCGTGGCCCTCCCCGCAGCGAACGGTCTGGAGACAGCTCAAACACCAGCACATCCGTAAGCTGCCGAACCCTCTCGTCCACCTTGGCCCGCAGCTCCTTCACGGGCTGGCTCACAGGCTTGTCCACCAGGTACTCGTTGAGTTTGTCCAAGAGGTCCACCGCTCCCTCAAAGTCCCGCTGAGCGATGCAGACATCCAGGTCCTCGGGCAGCTCCTGAATCCACTCAAGCGAGAGGTCTACCACCTCCTCCTCAGCAGAGGGCTCTTCCTCCTCTTCATCCTCATCCTCCTCGAAGGGGTTGGTTGATTCAGAGGGCGCAGGGGTAGGCCGGGGAAGGGCCTCCTGCTCCAGGCGTCGCTTCTCACTGAGGACTCTGTTGCGCTTGGTCTCCTCCAGCACCTCCAGCCACTCCTTTTTGATCTTGGCGTTCTCAGCCTGGAAGATACGGCTCTCGGGGAACATGAGCAGCTTGAACATGTCCTTCATGGGCGGGTTGTCCTTGACATTGACCACGGCCAGCCCGTCGAGGGGGTAGAGAGCATCATAGCGGTAGGCCCCGCGGCGGTTGGGCAGGGCGGTGGCGACGAGCAGGCAGTCGTTCATAAGGAAGGCGTGAACCCTCTGGATCTGCGCCATGTGGTCGGCGTCGTACTCCACCAGGTCCCCGTTGTACACCAGGTACTTGCCGGGACTCTCGGGGAGGAGGTCGCGGCAGCCCTCCACCTTCTCCAGGAGGGTGGTGAGGGTGCGCTGCCGCCCTTCCTCGCTGGCGGCCGCCTCCTTAGCCGACAGAGACAAGAAGGGGTCTGCGGCGGCGGCGCGACGGGCACCCAGCGCGGGGTCGTCGCGGTCAGCCTGGAGGAGCAAGGCCTGGGTGACGGCCTCCATGATGCCCTTCTGCTCGGTAAGGATATGGCTGAGCTGGTACATCTCGCTCTCCAGGTAGCTGATCTCCCGCGCCGTCTCGATGAACTGCCGGTAGTTCTGGTACACGTTGCGCTTCAGGCTCTGCGCCGTCTCCTCGCTCAGCGCCTGGATGCGCTGCCGGTGCTCCTGCAGGTCCCGGTCGCCGTCCGACTGCTGCGACAGCTGCTTCACGTACTCCCCCGCCGCGAAGCCCCCCGACTCCAGCTGCCGCCGCAGCCGGCTCCCGCCGCCTTCGCCCAGCGCCATCGCCGCGTCGCGACCCGACCCGCTCTGCCTGCCCGGTGCCCGCCCTGGTGCCGCCGCCGGCGAGACAGGCGCTGCGCCTGCGCACAGCGGGGCGTACGCCGCCTGCGTACGAGGGGACGGACGCCTCGCCTGCGTACGGGGAGACGTACGCTGCCTGCGTACAGAGCGACGGGCGCTGCGCCTGCGCACAGGGGGTCGGTGGGGAAGACGACAAGCGCTGCATCTGCGCACAGCGGGGCGCACGCCTTCTGCGTAGAGAGGGACGGGCGCTACGCCTGCCTACAATTGGTCGTACGCAGCCTCCGTACAGGGCGACGGGCGCTGCGGCTGCACACAACGGCTCTCGCGCAATAGGAGGGAGGTGGTGCGGAGGCGGCGTAGTGCGCGTGCGCTGCGTGGCTGGCGCGCGGCTAGGGATCCTGCAGCGGGATGGAGGAGGAGGAGGAGGACGAAACGCGCGACTTTGTACTGGCGCTGCAGCTCCAGGATTTGTGGGAAGCGGAGGATAAAGAGGCGGCTGCGTGCCCTGAGGCCTCGCCCGGCCCCTCGCCCCTCCGCCCGCTGTCGGTGGTGGACGAAGCGTGGGAGCTGCTGGACCCGAGCCCCGACGTGCACGGCCTCTTCGTGCAGTTCAACGAGGCGCTCTTCTGGGGGCGGCTGGCGGCCGTGGAGGTGTCGTGGAGCCCGCGCATGACCCTGTACGACATCGTGGGGAAGAGGGGGCTGCTACCTGGCAGATAAGCCCCAGCCCATCGCGTCGCTCCGGGGAGGAGAGGGAAGGGAAGGCTGTCATTTGCTCAGGGACGTGGTTTAGGGGCGGATAGGAATGGTTGGACTCGATGAATCATAGAGTAGTTAGGGTTGGGAGGGACCTTAAAGATCCAACCTCCCACCAGCCCAGGCTGCCCAAGGCCCCATCCAACCTGGCCTTGAACGCCTCCAGGGATGGGGCAGCCACAGCTTTCCTGGGCAACCTGTGCCAGTGCCTCACCACTCTCGTAGTGAAGAAAATTTTCTGTATATCAAGCCTAAGTCTGTCCCTCTCCAGTTTATACCTGTTTCCCCTAGTCCTGTCACCATAAGCCTTTATGAATAGTCCCTCTCCAGGTTTCTTGTAGCTCTTGATGGTCTAAGAGGTCTTTTCCAACCTAGTAATTCCATGATTTGTCACAGTGTTCTCCTGGCTGTGGCCTCATAGGCACAATGTGCTAGTGTCACAGTTTCTCTTGTGGGTAATACTTGAGGGTTCTGCTTTTGTAACATGGTTTATGCCCCATGGTGTGGGTTGGTCACTGGCAGTGTCTGTTTTGTCCTTTACTTGGCGGTCGTAAATGACTTTTCCCATACTGTGGGCAAAAAGAGTAATAAATAACTTGGTCTTAAGGCGTGCATGTCAAAACTTACAAGAACATATTTGTCTTGTTGTTTTTTGTGTTCTTACTCTTTCTGATAGTTTTACAGCATTACAGAAAGGCAAATGTGAAATTACAGTAGTATACTAACAGGGCAGACTAGCCTAGGAAGGGAAATATACAACAAAATCTGAGATTAGAAAGAAGCAGCTTTGAAGCATAGGCTGCAGTTCTGCAGCACAGCAGCCAAGGTAACTGTGGGCTGCCGGAGTCTTGCCTTCTCTCGTCTTTTGCTGGTTGCGATACTTTAGGCACTTAAAAGTACTTGGATACTAGACTTATAGAAAACCTCAATAACAAACCAAAAAATGAAGTATTTTCTGCTGGATTACTTCGCTTAAGTAAGGATATGTAAGGTTTGGTAAGAGTGAAAAGTTGCGGGGTGGGGGTGAGGGAAGGAGGAGGAGGGGTGAAAATACAGAAACTGGCAGTTGAAAACTGTGAATTTCCTGCCTCTGTTTTCTTTATTTCACTCCATCAGGAGTTCTAATGAAAACAGCTTGCAATAGTCCATTGTGATTTTTCTTTTTCATAGCTAGCTTTGAGTTCAGTGATTGCAAGAGATCTAATGAATTCTCAATTCACTTCTGCTAGTTTACTGTCAGTTTATTCTAAGGAACTTGCGGCTTGTTTTTATTGTTCTTTCTTCATGATACTGAGTTTTTCAAGTAACTATTTAAAGTGCTTTTTCATGTTCCTAGCCTGTGTTGGAAGGAGACAGCATTTTAACACCAATTCTCAATTTTCTTCATGTACTACAGGATCAAGGAGCTTTTTATATTTTCTTTCTGTGTCTCTTTCAGCTGTGCTGGAGTGTGTAAATATGAAGGAAAAGGTGGAATGTGTTCCATTCGTCTAAGTGAGCCACTCCTAAAGTTAAGACCAAGGAAGGATCTTGTTGAGGTATTTAAAGATTACTCATAAATCTGCACATAAAATGTATCGTGCCTCTCCCTGACCCTGTACACAATTGTCATATTTTGTTGTGGAATTCTTATATACAGTGACTTCTAGATCATAAAATAGCATTAGCCTTATTGCTGTGTTTGTGTTGCTTAAGTGAACAACATCATGGTAATGTTTCACTGTTATATTTCTAAATGGGCAAACCTAAATAGGAGCCTAAAGTCACTTTTTTTATTTTACTGAGTTTATAAAGGAAAAAAAAAACACGACTTTTTTTTTCTACTCCTGAATTATCCTCTAATGTTAAAAAAGTGGATTGAAGATATGATTAGAAGATGGCTATAGTTTCATCTTTAGGCCAAAAGACCAACTGCACAAAATAAAGATATAGAACATGACTGTAAGCCTTACTTTGTGTTGCTCCTTGCGCACTTCTCTGCGTCATCTTGACGTTCGGATTTGCTTAATGAACACGAATGCTGCAGAGTTTCA
This sequence comes from Coccyzus lansbergi, assembly GCA_033558105.1. Taxonomy (NCBI): domain Eukaryota; kingdom Metazoa; phylum Chordata; class Aves; order Cuculiformes; family Coccyzidae; genus Coccyzus; species Coccyzus lansbergi. The sequence goes on along the minus strand of JAUMJK010000072.1, from coordinate 1,531,618 downwards.
GTCTTCTTAGAAGTGTCTCTTTCTTTGGTTGTAGAGGGCACAATCTCTTTAAAGTGTTTACTTAAGTTTGAGGATTATTTCTCCTGTTTGGAATGTCAGTTACTGTAGTAAGATTCTCCAGCACATTTTGGTGTTATGGGAATTGAGGTAATTTGATTAGACAGAGAACAAATATTACATGAAGTGCGAGTACATGAAAGTAATAACAGTACCAAGATAATGTAAAGGAGTAAAATAAGTCCAGCTTAATTTTGAAAATGTGTAATGCTTTTCACAAAATAGCTAATGATTTGTATTGTTTCAGACACTGTTGCATGAAATGATCCATGCCCTGCTTTTTGTTACTAATAATGATAAAGATCGTGAATCTCATGGACCAGAGTTCTGCAAACACATGCGTCGCATTAATCGCTTGACTGGAGCCAATGTCACAGTAAGTGTAATCCACTGAACACAATTTAATAGAGGATTTTTTTCCTTATTTGTTTTTTCAGTATGCCTGATGTGGTACTGAGTAATGAACTTGTTCTTTGTTAGATGACCCACAGTTTGAACCAGTACAAATCTGCATCCCAGTATGTGCCAGTTCCGTAGTTATTTTGTGGAGGAAGATGTAGCAAGTTGTTAGTCATATACTTATTTTTCTTTAGACTTTTGTTCTGAACTTGGAACAATTTAATAATACTAGGGACCGAACAGCTCCGTGTTCAGAACAATATTTGATGAAAAGCAGTCTGTTTTATTGAAGATTTATATCAGTAAAGGCTAATGGGTTCATGATATTTAAAAATCTTGTGCCTAATAAGGTCAATTAAGGTAATAGCTGGAGGGAGAATGCAATACTGGTGTTGTTTACAATGCATTCTGAACAGTACATGATTTAGGATGAAATTGTAGGTAGATGTTCAAAGTGCAGTTCAAACAAGATAGCCATATTCCTACATATACTGTCTTTTTTCAAAGGCTTTAATGGTAACTAAATGTTGATCAAATTTTACCTAAGCTCAGCTCTTTCAACTGGTAATGCAAAATTCACACTAGTAATGGCAGGAGGAATGAAATGGTAATATATTTTTTAAAAATATAGAATCATAGAACAACCAGGTTGGAAGGGACCCATCGGATCTTCTAGTCCAACCAGATATTGTAGAGTTGGTGATATAAAGTTAGAAACTTTCTGAATAACTGCCTTTTTTTTTTTTTTTTTTTTTAAAAAAAAAAAAAAAAAACAACCTAGATTTATCATTCTTTTCATGATGAGGTAGATTCATACCGCCAGCACTGGTGGCGATGCAATGGCCCCTGTCAGTATAGAAAACCTTACTTTGGATATGTGAAACGTTCGATGAATAGAGCGCCCTCTGCACGAGACTTTTGGTGGGCTGAGCATCAAGAGAAGTGCGGTGGTACATTCACAAAAGTTAAGGAGCCAGAGAAATTCTCTGAGAAATCCAAGGAGAAGACTCAGCCAGCAAAACTTCCAAATTCCAAATCAACTAACAAAGGTATTTAAAATAATTATTTTTATCTTTTCCAGGCTGTTTTTGTCCAGTCTCTTGAATAAATACAGATCAACCACTACATGAGCTTTGTTTAGATATTACTGTTATGTAGCAAAGAACGTGGCCCATTTTATTTGTGCATCTCTAGGCTTTTTTCTCAGTTTAATTGTTTGCAAGAGGTTTAATTTGCTACACTGTTTCCAAGCAGCAGATCTTATGGGTGAAGCACATAAAATACTAAGCCCCTGATTTATATGTGGAAAAGTTACTACCTTTTCTTATATTCTTCTCTTCTTATTTTGCAGGCAAGACAGATATACGTGATATGCAAGACTTTATGCCTTTTGGTGGAAAGGGATATAGGCTTGGAGGAGGAGATAGTGGTCTCTCAGGAAAAACCACAGTTTCCAGCACCAGTGTTAGAAACAGCAAAACACCTGATACACAGCATCGTTCAGCAGTAAAGACAATACCAACCCCTAAAAATGAGATAAAATTTGAAAAATCACCCCGTAGCGCCATCTTCTTTCCACTTTATACTGATGATGCCAGTAAAAAAATCAACTTAGCTTCAAAGCGTGAGTTTCCTAAACTTTCTGTTGCTAATTCAAAAGCTTACAAGAATGTTAGTGGGTCACCTGTTAAAATTGCTCGCGTTACTGAAGAATCAAACCAAGGTTCTGCGAATGGCAAGAGTGTTTCGTCGCTTTATAACACGCCACCAAAACAAATACGTTTTGAACAGACAACAGCTGCTCGGGTTGCCTCTGAGAAAAAAGGCTCTGAGTGTACTAACGCACTTCAGCAGTGGCCAAAAATGGAAGACAAAACTGCCTTTGAAAACTATTTCATAAGAAAGGGGGGTACTGATGTCACTTTAAGTATAAATACACCAATGAAAACCAAAGCTGAATCTGCAGTGTCTTCTGCAAGATCCAGCACTGCTGTTAGACAGGATAAAACAGTCAGTTGTCCTGTTTGCCAGACTGAGGTTTTGGAGTCTAAAATAAATGAACACCTTGATTCTTGTCTTGCATAAAACCTTTCAGAAAGCTGTGTCAATGAGATAAACCAGGGCTGAAAGAGTTGCTTGAAAACTACTTTGCTCAGGGTTTGCTTAGCTGTGGTTACTTCCTTGTGTGCCTGTTCTGAACTAGAATTTAAACTGCTGTCAGCATGCTGAATAACAAGTTTTGCAAAGTTGCACATCAGCACTGACAAGGAAGCTGGCTGCTACTTAGCATGTGAAAGAATCCAGTGCTCATGTTTTAGTGGGTGGATGTTTGGGCCAGCGTTCTTGCTGCAGAGTTTGGGTAATGTAAGTGAAGGTAGGTACTCGCTAGACTGTATTTTCAGGGCAGTTTTTTTAATTAATACATTTTTCATCCTCCTAATTTATCTTCGTTCTTAAGCCCCCTTTGTGGTATTTTTTTTAAAACTTTTGGCCACTCTTAAAGTTAACCACCTATAACAGGTAAGAGTTTTTCTGGGTTTAAGTGGCAGATATTTTTAGAATAGTAAATACTTTGCATAAGCCACAGTTACACTCTTAGATGGTCCTTCTCACCTATAACCTTTTTGAAGGGATAGATGAGAGTAAGACCCTTGAATATGGGCTTTTGTTAAAGATGGGAGAGGCATAGGCATCAACAACATGGCACAGAGCCCCTTTAGTAATGAGTCAATCAGCAGGAAAAGAGGAAATCCAGAAGGGCAATGAAGTCAAGCAGATATCAGCATGGTACATGAGGAGATATACTTAAGGGTTTGATTAAAAAAATAATTGTTCTAAGGAGCTTGTTTTCAAGAATGATTTAAATGTTACCTATACTGTTAAAAGTTGGAGTGGTCAAATAGAAGCCAATGTCTTATGTGTCCTTTGGTCCAGGTTCCCAGTTTAGACTCTCCACCGACTCTTCCTGATGGTTTGCACAAATTCTGTGTTTACAGTTCACAGCTGCTTAGGATATAGGCATTATGTGCATGAGGAATATTGGTAACGATACTGGTAAAGACTTTTCCTGGCCATATCATAAAAGCATTCATGATTTTTCAATTTTCAGTTTAACTTCTAGTGCTTTACATGCCAAAGTAGCATTAAATTGACGTTCGCTACCAGCTTGATAGTTTGTATTCAACGAGCCGGTCAGTTAGTTACTAAAACCATTGTGCTTTGAAAGTTGTTAATGCTAAACAGATGTTTTCTATATAAACGTTCTGAAATGTTAACAGTTCTCTTGCTGCACTGAGAGAATTTAACTGGTTAAACAGTTAACAGCTTGATTCCTTACTTATAAAACTGATTACGAATATTTTTATTACAGAAAAAAATATGCTGTTACATATATTGTTGCTACAACTTCAGCTGGCTATATTAGCCTCTGATGTACATGTGTTTGCCTTTATATAATGAATCACTTGCTGCTCCCTTTTGAAATTGGGAAATAAACTGATATGCAATGGAATTTGGCAAATGATACCTTTTATTCTTTTAAACATTGGTATATTACACTACAGATATTTAATGCAACATGTATTGTTCTTGTGTATTCTGAATAAACTACTGAATTTTAAATTTGTCATAAAGTCTCCCTGGAGCCTTCTCTCTCTAGGCTGAACGATCCGAGCTCTCTCAGACTGTCCTAGGGGAGGTGCTGCAGCCCTCTGATCTTTGTGATCTTTCTCTGGACTCACTCTGGCAGATACGTGTCCTTCCTGTGCTGAGCACTCCAGAACTGAACAGAGGGCTGCAGGTGAGGTCTCAGAAGAGCAGAGGGGCAGAACCACCTCTCACCCTGCTGGTTACATTCCTGATGCAGCCCAGGGTACAGTTGACTTTCTGGTCTGCAAGTGCACGTTGCTGGACTATGCTGAGCTTGCCATCCACCAGCAGCCCCAAGTTTTCTTCAGGGCTACTCTCAATCCACTCTCTGCCCAGCCTGTAATTGTGCTTGGGATACACATGGCGTGCTTGGTTTTGACGCAGTAGATGTGGTCATCCTGCATTACTCGCCCGTGGGCTTACTTGTATATATAGTAACAGTCTGGTTTAATAGATCCTTTCTGTATTAACACTTTTCCTTCTTAAATTTCTCTGTAAGAACAGGTGTTCATGAATATAAGTGGCATCACCTTCTGCCTTCTCCATCACATTTTTAGTATAGTTTCACTTTTGTTACATTTCTGTGGAAAACTCTACAAATACTGATTTTAAGATTTGGTTTGACATATTAATTTTCCCTACTTCTTAAAACTGCAGTGTCTGTCAGTGGTCCTAGTAAAACTTGACATCTACAGGGACAGTACTATTCTGATGTATTTGTATTACTGTATGGTTTTTAAGATGAGGATTAGATTCATACCATGAACAGTCTTTCACATCATGAAGCTTTTTTGAGAGATGTTGCCCTTACTAATGTTTCCTGGTTTGTCTTTCCCACTGCAGCCAATATAAATGAAAGATTGCTTCAGGAAGGGAGCTATGTGGGTATTAAATAAATTTTCTTTTTTTTTTTTCTTATGTCTTCTTTTATATTAACTGTTCATTTGGACAACAACTGGAAAGCAAATGTGGGAATGGGCCTGTAGAGTTCAGTGAATACTGTAGCCTGCCAGGGGCTGGGGAGGGAACTTAAGCTGTAGGCAAGTCCTGTCTCAGATATACAAGTGTCCTAAAATAGATCTGTTTTCAAAACAATTGAGCAGTTATGGACCAGCTATGGAAAAACATCACCTCTACCCATGCATGGTTGTACAATGAAGTATTATGATGCCAAGATCTCTTTTGTAAGGATAAAGGTGACAAAGAGCTGGTTGGATAGACTTTGCAGTTGCTACCTATTGCAGGCTATTATTAACAGGTCATGGCCTTGTTTTTTTTTGGGTATGTGGCTGTGAATGCTGTGCTGTTTCTGTAAGATTCTGTTTTTTAAAACAGTGTCCTTCCCACAATTATAACAATGACTACCAGTATGTTTTTAAAATAAGCTGGTAGATTTGGGGTAAAGGTGAGAAATTTCATCTTCTGTATCTGAGTGAGTTTAGGTGCCGTTTCTAACAACACAAGCCAGTAATGAATCTTGGACAAGCACGCTTCACTGAACTGCAAAATACATTGCCTGACTGGAAATCTGAGAAACAAGTTAATATGCTTGACTTTGGAGGCAAATCAGGTATGAGAAAGGTCAACAAATGGTTCTGCAAGCTAAAGGCAAAAACAATCTCATTCTGCAGTGAATTGCTCAGAACAATTCAGATAACATTTCTGGAGATTAAACTACCTAAATGGGGGTTAGTTAGCTATTTTATTAGAGAGGCCACTGTTAAGCTGCCTTGAAAGTGGTTACTGGGCAAGAAATCTTGAAGGTCAAATATTTTCAAGTATTCTTTACTTTTTAGGGAAAAATCATCTGGGAATTTTTCATAATACTTGATGAGTTCTGTTGTAGGAATTAGAAGTAACATTTTTCTCTGGACTAATACAATTAATCAGTATGTTGGAAGAAACATAATGGAAAGAATCTGCTTTATAGCATATTTTTAATGTGATGATGTGCCATTCTGCTATGCTTTGCTATCGCCAGTAGTCCAACCACTATTTGTTTTCACTTGGGGTATCTAGGTCACATGAGAAGCATGGTCTCACAGCAAGTTCAACCCTGATTCCTATGTGTAAGCTGATAAGCAGGCTATTTCTGCCTTGGTGGAAGTAGACTGCTCAGGCAGGGATGGTGATACTGCTCAGACTGGGCAGGAATTAGTTATCTGAGCCTCCTTTCTAGGAATGTTTCTCTAGAGAACAACTAAATGTTGTTCATTTGGAGCAACCTAGGGAAGGGCTCACACTGTGCCATGCTACCTGCCACTGTACTGGTGTTAGTAATACAGGATAATCGGTAAAATGTTACTAAATCAAAGGCTAGAGAGGGCTTAGTCATAACCGGACAATCAGTGAATAATTCCTGAAAAGCAAAACAACTGTTTGAATTTCAAGCTTCTCTTGCTGCAGCTGCAAGATGAGCTGTAGAGTTAATTTGGTAAGAGTAGAGTAGAATTGCTTGGATTCAGTGATCCTGTGGGTCTTTTCCAACCTAGCGATTCTGTGAAATAAATACTTGCAAGGATTTTTCTTTTTTGTTGGGTGTTCTTCTGGAGCCCTTTGTTTTTGCTGCATTTTCTATACGCACTGCATCCCTGCACACCCTTAAAGTAAAGAAGGTTATATTTTACTGAAGCATAACAGCGAGAAAGAACAAACACTGAGTTTCTGAGAAAAAGCCAGGTGGACATCTCTTAAGTCAATTGGAGCAATTAATGGCGATGATGGGATGACACAGACTGCTGTAGTTTTCACCACAGCTCTTTGCTTCATCACTGCTGGAACTGGTCATCCTTGAACATGGTATCCATGCACCAGCTGTTGCATTTTGCCACCTTAAATTGAAAGTCCATTAAAAGGTCGGACTGGGTGACCTCCTGAGGTTACCTCTGACCTGAATTTCCCTGGGAGCATATGATTGTTACTGCCTGACACAGTAAGGATAAGTGAAACAGCTGCTCCCCACCAGCTGCTTCTTACCTGCTAGCCCACACTCATAAATTTTGCACCCTAAATCAAATACCCAAGTCCTTGCACCAGGATTCTTACACTTAAAGAATCAATTGCTTGTATGTGAATCTAAAAGCTGTACATTATGTTACCCTTCAAGTACGATTTATAGATGGGCAGGCTATGAAAGAGACTTCCATTTCGGTGGTGATAGGAAATACTCTGTGTGTGCTTTCATCTACTCGTGTGTATGGAGAACGCAATACACCAGGCTGTGTGGAGCTTTGGGATTCTTCAACAGGCCATTAGGTGGCACTCCTTGCACTTAAGGAATACTTCTTTCATCCTCCAGGACGTACAGGGAAAGAACAGAAAGTGCAGAATTAGCAGCCTCGTGTTTCAGCTACACCAGCAGTAGCTTCACCACTGCCTGAAGATGGATCCGTAGGAACCCCGACAGGACCATAAAAGAAGTTAAAGAAGGAGGGGTGGGGAAGTGGAGTTGTGGGGGGGTGGAGATCTGCAGCTAGCTGAGAAGTAGAATTTACATATAACTGTGTTTTCTGTGAACGTTTCTTTTCACTTTACAGCAAGAGAGACTTGGAAGATGAGTCACTATCTCCTGCTTCTGGTTCAGGATCCATTAAATAACCCCAAAGTCATCCTTTTGTGGTCTACTTCTACTACGCTATTTGCATCCATTGCAGTGGAAAATGTAATTTTCTGTCACCATGTGGCATTAATGCAGTTCTACAAAAGAAGCAGGAGCAGGTTAATAGGAAGACAGAGTGGGTTATAAAACAAACAAACAAAATTATCTCTGGCTCCTTAGCTCAATTGGGAAGCTGGAAGGGTGTGACAGACTGAGGAAAGGTTACCGTTCTGTAGGTGTGAAAGCTAAAAAAGGGAGATGGCCATGGCCTTAATCCTTCTGTTCCCTTTTAGCTTCTGCCAGGCCAGGCTGCCTTAAGACTAGATTAAGTTTCTAAGAAGGGCCAGCAGCTTGGCCTGAATAGCTGACCCTATCCTATCAGCCCATCCCATCTCCTTCCCATGATTTCATCTGCTTTTTGTCCAAAAAAATCCTTAGACCTTATATGTCATAAACTGCTAACAAAGAGTATTTGAAAGAGCAAAAACCCAACAAGACACATATCTGGCTCCCTCATTGCTTAATTTAAAAGCTGTAAATACTTAAGTTTTCTTTAAATGACATTGATCTCTGGGCTATAATTTGTGTGTCCACAGCAAGTACTTTCTCCTTCTGCACAATGTCTTGGGTCAAAGTTAGACTAGAGCTCAGTGAAGTCCCAGTGCAGTATCTTGTACCTACAGGAATATGGTTTAGTTGGGGTTTAGTTCTTCTAGTACCTTCATTCAGTGACTTGCTGATGGGGAGGAACAGCCAAAAGACCCTCCCACTGACCATAGAATTAACATAGAATCATAGAATAGTTTGAATTGGAAGGGACCTTAAAGATCATCCAGTCGCAATCCCCCTGCCATGGGCAGGGACACCTCCCACTAGATCAGGCTGCCTGACGCCCCATCCAACCTGGCCTTGAACACCTCCGGGACAAGGCAGACACAGCTTCCCTGAGCAACCTGTGCCAGCGTCTCACCACCCTCAGAGCTCCACTCCAGCTTACATCTGTTCCCCCATATTTTCTTTCCAGAAGGATTCCTTCAGTGGGTATGCTGCCACCTGTTTGTAAGCAGATTTTGATTGACCGAGAGGGCATGGATTGTGTTTTGAGAGGCACAAAGCTTAAGGAGCTGTGCACACGGCTTGCTTGGAGAGTGCCCACCTGCAGAAGCGGGCGCAGCCTCTGCAGCATTTGCCTGCAGGCGCTTGCTTGGTGGGATGCAGGGTGCCCGCAGCTCCCACATGTGGCTTAAGGAGGCACCAGCCATTTTGTTCAGCACTTATCAGAGGCAAGAAATTACTTGGCCAGAGTAATTTACTTTTCATGCCTTTTCATTTTGAACAGTGTGTACCAAGCGTTAACAGTTTTGACCTGCCTAATGCATAGCCCAGCACACACTTGCTATTTCACAGGCATTCCTCCCAAGACTCGTAGGGGCCATGTTATTTTTAGTGCACAGCACATCTTACAGCTATTTTTCAACCAACAGCAAGACAAACTCCCTGGTGTGTGACAGGACCACACAACTTGGCATGGGCTGTTCCAGATAATGCAGCAGTTGAAGAATACAGTACAAAGTCTGGACTGTTCTGGCAGCAGGTGGCAAAGGGGAACATATCCCAAGGGAAGAGTTATCCTGAGTACAGGACACCCTGGGGGCTTCAGAAAGGACAGTTGCTTTACCAAGGAAAGCTGCAAGTAGGGGACTTCAGTCTCAGATCTGCTGTCTTCTGCTGGATGTGTTGCTAAGAATTATTTGGGTTAGTCTTTAGATTTGCATTTAGCAGTACCTGTAGAGGAAATTTAGTTTAAACATGAGAAACAATTTCACTATGCTGAGGGTGGTTGAACACAGGAGCAGGTTGCCTGGAGATGTTGTGGTGTCTCTGTCTGAGAAAACACTCAAACCCCAGCTGGACATGGTCCTTGCCAGCCAGCTCTGGGTGACCCCTTTCTTCAGAAGCCTTTCTACACATGCAGCCCTGGGTTTCTGCTCCATAAGCATTGCAGGACAGAGTGAAGCTACAGCTGAAGGCAGTAAAGATCAATCTGCTTACCCAACTGCTGGCACAGCCCAGGAGTGCTCACACTATCATTTTATTTCCAGCTGCATGTTTCTTCCTCTCCTTGCAAGGTTAGACATGGACAGCTCTCATCTTTGCCACCAACCAGGCAATGGGAGGGAGAAGTTCTCCATCCCACACATCAGGCACGAGCTGGTCACATCCCATGACACAGAGATAGGTGCAAGGGAGCTCTGCCCTACCAAGCTAGGTGGAGAAGCAGGTAGCTGGGTCACCATTTCTCATATTCTGGCCTAGGAAGGCAGTTTTTAATTGCTGCTTCCTCACCAAGCCACACAGCAGGGAGTAGCAGGATTATCAGCCTTACAGATGATGTGAATTAAAGCTCAGTTGTGATTAACTTTAATGTACCTATAAGAGATTTAGAAGGCAGGAAAAGCATTTGATGACAGGATATAGGAGGTATTTCAGGCACTAAAAACTCCGTAAGACTATTCAAGCTAGCTAGCAACATTTCCTAGACAATTTGGCAGAGCTAAGAGGACACCACCCAAGAAGTTTTACTGCTGACACATATGCTGATGTTTAGGTCTTGAAATGCAATTTTGTCAAAGCAGACACACATCCCATGCGGTAAGTGATGCCAAGACTTTGGAACTTTTTGCAAGGCATTATGGACATGAGCACCCCCTGAAGGAACAAGGAGACCTAAAGGTGGAGGAAAACACCTAAAACCGTCTTAATGTGGTCTTCGTCTTGATCCCTTTATAGGCTCCAGAAATATTACCTTCCCTTAGGACTCTTAGGGAGTGCTCCCTCACTAAATTAACACTTTGGACCCATAGTACTGCAGGTGCTGAACTACACATAGAGTCATGGTCCATCTGTGACCACTCTGCAGCAGGTACTGAGGCAAACACAGCCTTAACTTCCTCAGGAAGGGACACTGGAGGTCTCTGCTACTGGGCAAACACACTCACTCAGCTTTGGGTTATTATATGATGGGTTGATTCTGACTCCAAGTGGTTTTTTCACACGTTGCTGTGAATTTGTGTTGAAGTGATACTGCGAGATTGACAAGTAGACATCCTGTTTGTGAATCCTGTGCCAGTTTCTGATCTCCTTGTATCTCTCCCTTTCCTTTCTTCAACAGAAAGACTACCCAAGCTTGGCATAAAACTGTTTCTGCATGATTGTTATATACACTGAATTCAGTACCAGCTGGAGGATATGTCCCATGAAGGGTCATGATTTAGCTCTTATGTCTAAGCCCACCACCTCTGCCAAATGAGGAGGAGCACCCTCCAAAAAAATACAGTACCTGACTGCCTGGAAGGGCAGGCACCAGGCTGCTGCCATCCTTCATCTTGGAGATAAAATCCCAAATATTTCCCTCAGCCAAGTATTTTATAGTTTCATCTACCACCCACATAAGGGGTGTAGCAGAAAAGCCTGCACGTGGGCTGATGTGGGACAGCACTGGGGGAGCTAATGCAGCCTAGAAGGATGCAAAAGTGATGGGTTAGCAAAGGAGCAGGAGAGGCTTCCCTATACATGTGGGAGCAGAAATGGCAAGGGAAAGTGCTGAGGAGGTAGGAAGCAGAGCTGTTTTTCTCCACACACTCTTGCCTGAGGAAATGAGAGCAAATTTGCAAACCCAGTGTAAGCACTGGAGGTGTAAGAAACCAGCTCCTGCCTCCCCTCCTCCTTCATTCCTGGTGCAGTAGATGTGTAGTCCTAGGTAAAGCTGCCTCATGAGTTACAAGGGCTTACAGCGCTGTAATCAACAAGAAAAAGCCCCCCAGCTGAACTGCACGTCCTTTCATTGCTACAAGCTAAAAGAATTTTTGTTCATGCAGCACAGCATCCTCTGCCTAGACCAGAACAGCTTGTCTCTTGTGGGGTCTAGGACACGAAGGACACGTTTTTCTGCTCTTATGGTGAGGCTTTAGCCCAGTGAGGACACCAGGGGGACCCAGTCCCTCCCTCCTGCTTCCAGCCGTCCCCAGGCGTTTCGACACCCCAGTTCGCTCCCCTGAGTAACAGATCGCACAGATCCCGCAAAATCCCCTGCAGCCTGAAACTTTTCCCGTATTTCTGCAACTCTTGTTTTCCCGTAAAATACATGCCATCCCTGGTTATGTAATTACATAACAGCACACAGTCGGGAATTTGCAGCAACTCTTAACTCCGAATGGTTGTTTTCTACTTGTGCCACTTTATTTAAAGAGGGTTTTTAGAAAATAAAATTTTCCTATAGTGCAGGTGGGGGGAAGAAAAAGTAATCAAAGTTTAGAAATTGCTACCTATATTCCACTAAAGACTGCTATATGTAACAAAAAATTTAGGACTAAAGAGTGTTAACTTAGCACAGCTTTTGCATGTTTGTTAAAATAAGACTGCAGAGAACATGTGCCCAGCACCCTATTAGTTATTATTATGTTGTGGCTGGGGGAGGGAAAAGGAAGGGAAAATAAGTATGTCCAAGCAGACAGCTCAAACCTTGTGCTTCGCTATTGGGAATACACCCTCAATTGGACTCTAATCTCAGAAAACAGATTTGATTATTACTCATAGCCCCACTCCCTTAGCAAAATCCTAGTGGTGCCTACAAATCTTATTTTCCTAGGAGAAATATTTTCTCCTTACATCCAAACTATACTGCCAAATGCTCAAATAAAAACAAGTCTTCTGAAATATCTTTCTGTTCCAGTAATGAAAGTTCTATACTCATCAATAGCTAAAAAAAAAAAAAGAAAACCACCACCCCGCACACTCCACATACAAGAAGACCCACCACCAACAAAACCGCAACAAATTACACCATTCCCTCAAAAAAAAAAAAATCCACATGCCCCCTTTAAGAGAGGGCATTTATAAATTAGTTGCTACAGATTAATTTTTAAAGTTAGAATGATTACAAATAACCACATAGTTTTCAAGAACCTTTATACATCATCTTTTTTAATTAGATTAGCTTTACAAGCAACTTGAGAGCTCTTTCATAATGAACACTGCTTTTCAAATTACACAACTTTATAGGCAACCTGTAAATGAATCCTGAATTTCTTTGCCTGCTATTGATAAAGGTCTCGTATTTTACAGCCGGCTAACATCATGAATAAAAATAGCATTATGAAGCTTTATCTTTAACCAGGACTAGACACATACAGATCATAAGACAGTTTTAAAAATAGTCTTAAAACAAGGACCTGCTTGGTGATGCTCAAGACTGAATATTCAACCGACATGAAATGAACAGTTTCTAAATGACACTGAAGAAATGGCTGACCTGATTTGTTGACCCTATCGTAATGACTTACATGGAGTGAGAAATTAAGCACTTTTTAAACCTGTCTGGCAAGCGCAAACCTACAGTGTGAATAGAATTTGATACGCCATGTAACTGCAGAAGTTTGAATTACAGAGGGACTGAAATGAGTTTAAAGGCTTATGCTTGCATTTCTAAATCAAAACCAACCAAACCTCTGTTCAAAGTAGTATTAAAGAAGATGAAGTAGAAGAGGTGGTTTTTTTTGCTTGTTTCATTGGTAGCCTAAATGCACTGCAGACCAGACAGTAATGGAGATTTGCACTCCCTGGCCAGGTTGGCAGAGGCACTTACAGTAAAGGTATCTTGTCTGTTTTTTTCTGGGAAGAAAAGAGGAAAGAGGAAGAGAACTGTAAAGGGCAAGAACTTACTCCAAAAAAGGAAAAGCAAATCAAAACAAAACTGGGATTTCTCTTGGTTCTCCTAGATAATATACCAATTTTTTTCCCCCTTCTGTCAGTTTGTTACTAAATAATTAGCTTTTTCATGTTTTACATGAACAATAGTAATCTTTTTAATAAAAAATTACTGAGCTTTCCATAGAAAAGGTCTCTAATTGAATACAAACTATACAGATGCTAAAATTGTCACAAGTTGTAATATATACAGAAATATTTCTGTACACTCACATTGTTTTGGCTAAGTAAGGAAATAAGGGACAGATAGAAAACTGCAGCAGGTGTGCTGACCAAACCCCAGACTCCTGTAAATAGGAATGCTGACTTTTATAGGTTTGCTTTTGTTTCATCAAGCTTTTAAAGCTCAGGAGGGGAGGGAAAAAAAAAAAAAAAAAGCTGGGTCCAAAACATTGATTTCTTAAAAATAAGAATATCAAAGTTCCTGCACATCTCACTTTTATTCTGTGATGTCCCCTCTCCTCAATAAAATGAAAAAAAAAAAAAATAAGAGAAAACAAAGGTTTTCTTACTAAAGATATACCTCAGTATTGATCAAAGGGCAGTGCCTTTTTGGGGAAATCCTTCAGCACAGAGGAAACTTAAAGATGCATTGCACAAGAAGCCTACAGTGATGCACTTCAGCTTCTGTGTGCTGACCATCAACTTGATACTATATAATAGATCAAGGTGTCAACTTGTAGACTGCATGGGACACCAACATTTGAAAAGGACATTTCAAAAGTGAATTTTAGATTTTCAAATAACTTATATACAAAGGAAAGGAAAGTGGCAAGTATTCTTCAGAAAAGGGAGAAAGCTCAATTTTTTTTTGTCAAATACATCAAGTACATAAGGAGGTTCTGGGTACCTCTAATAGCCTAGGAAAGCCCTTGTATATTGTTGTCACTTGATGGTATTTAAGTTCCCAAAGCCAATGACAGCAACTGATAGTGTCAAGTTCACTTAGTGCCACTCACTTAAAAAAGGAACATTACCCCCAACCCCCCCCAAAAAATATCAACAAAAACAAACCAAAAAAAACAAAGAAGAGACAGAAACTTCCCCACTGTGGATTCAACATACAAGACCACAAACTGAATGTTACTAATAGCGAGATACTGATTTGCTTCTGTTAATAAGGTTCATGAGGATATAGTCAAAAAAATCCCAATACAGCAGCAATCTTTAAAAGTTAAGATTAGTGTGAGATATGATATAAAACAATCAGATTTTTTAGCTGGTAATTAAAGTGCTCCTTTTCTGACTTAAGGTGTAAAGAAAATTAAAGTGATTATCAGTTACTGGCAACCCTTACATTAGATTAGGTCTTTTCATGGCAGAGGAGAAGAGTATGAACAGTTTTACAAAAATAGATCCATGTTATTTTGAGGAATACTGAGATTTTTTTCTTTTTTCAGTTTTTCTTTTTTTTTGTTTTTTTTTGTTTTTTTAAGGTTCAATTTTGATAAACTGTACCTGGTCATACAAAAATTACCCAAAATTCAAACTTTTACCATATAAAAAAGGGAGAGATGAATTGGATTCAGCTGAATGACAGGTCTGGCAAAATATAAGGATGGATAAATTCTATGTAGGGCACTTATTTATGTCCAGATGCATATGCTGTTTCTTACTGATTGCTTATCTTCTTCACATAAGCAGTCACAGGCCTGGAGTCACAATCACATAGTACAACGCTTCAGCAGTCAAAGAATCTTCAATTTGATGCAACATTGAAACACTGTTTGCTTCTTTATTAAAGTGTTGGTTTGTTGTTGATTTTCCTTTATCTTGTTATTCACATTCAAAAGTTAATAGATAGCGTCAAGATTTATCAAGGAGAATAGCAAGGGGATTTGCTAAATCAAAGGCTTACAAAACGTCTTTCCCATCTGAGTCAGAAGGTTTATTAAGTTCAACCCTCACACCTTTTTCACCTGAAAAAATATGAAAAGGAAATCAGTATTATTTTATCAAAGTATTTATCAAAGTATAGTCTACAGAATTGCTACATTACTTTCTACATTAGTTTCGAGAGAGTACTCCAAAGATTATCTAGTACAAATGATCTATCAAGGTAAATCATTTTGTATATATGCTCTATATCCTGTGCTCTGTAAAATTAACAAGCTATGGTTACTTATCTCCAAAAGCAGGCTTTTGTCTGGCTGCTTAAGGAAAAAACAAGATACTTCACATCATACGTGTGGTTCTGAAGTGCATCATCTCAGTCTTTACAAAGATACAAAGGTAATCTTTAAGAATGGCCAGTTGAGAATCTAAGGCTATTGTTTATTAGTCTGGATCAGACCATCCAGAATACCCATGTGGTAAATACCCAGAAAAAGAAACAGATTTTTAAAACATAACATTACACGTGACCTGCTGTGAACAAATAAACAGAACAAATACACATCGATTCTGTCTTTTTCTCTAAAAGCTGACCTTCAGGTACCCCAAAAAAGTTTGACTATGAATACATCGACAGTAACAGTATCCCATATTCATGAAAAAAATATCACACATATTATGAAAGGCTTTAGTTACACTTAAACTAAGCCAAAAAATAACAGTTTTCTATTTTATGATATTTCCTTCCATAATTTTTTATTTCAATATCAGCATAAAATAAAAAGCATCTTGCACAATTCTTGGTACAGATAAAGAGCAAACAATGCCATTTTGATGGCATATGAAATTGGAATCAGAACAATGTAATAATATAAATCAATTACAGGGCAAACCAATACAGAAACTTTAACGAACCCTCCAGCCCAGCCTTCATTCCTTCAGTGTCTGCAGTTTAGGGGAACACTGGAGAGGGAGGTGGGCTGGGGGTGGAGGAAGCCTGTCCCTGCACTCTCGCACAGAACCACAGCCAAAGCTGCATGGAGACAACCAAAATTGCTCTAATCCGGCAAGGCTGACTCCAGGAGCTGTGGGGTCACACCTGTGTGACATCAAGTCTGACCTACACTGACAGAGAGGCTTCCCACAGAGACCAGGCATGCATTAGCTGGCCTTCCTGCCCACCTGGGAAGTGCCTTGCTGGCATGCACCACCAAGCAGTGGAACAGCCTGGCCAGCCAAAGCAGAGCAGCTCTCTGTGTTTCTCAGCAAGGCAGGCAGTAGCTGCACTGCCCTTGCTATACTTCTGAAATGCACCATGCCACCAGCTGCACCCGAGCAACCAAACTAAATTGCAGCTTTCACATCCAGCAGACAGCTCTGGTGGTACTTACCAGCTTCAGACACCTATAAGCAACGAATAGAAATCTGATTTGAAAATGAATGGCACATCTTCAAGATGATTGATTTTGGAGCACTTGATCAAACTGTGGCAAAACTGGCCCTGTGCTTATGTGCACCTGTAGTACACGTGATTTTGTTTTATTTTTAAACTACTGTGACAAACTGAATAGTGATAGCACTTACAAGCATGTCAGAAGTCCTAGGCCATTTCTCCTTATACTGCTAATTTGAACAGGAAGATTAGATCAACTTCCTCTTGAGGGAGAAGCCAGAAAAGGAAAACATTGCTAGATACGTGAAAATGGAAGTGGAGGAAGTAACTCCATTCTTTGATTATGGATTTTAATTTTAGGGTTTTATTTCTCTGATACAGAGTTACTAGTCCATTTAGGTTGTGTTCGCTTGTTAAATCACTATATTTGATCAAAATTATTTCCAGGTCTCTGGTGTATTGTATCCCCAGTAGGTGTGGTGGATAAAGACTAGGGGACAAGCTGTATCCCCCACATAAAAGTACCATGCAGCCTCAGGTCTCAGAGGAAGTGTGGGCAGAACAAGGCACTGACCTGGATTTCCCAAGTCACTGCCTAGCAGCTCAACCACTGGATCGCCTTCCCTGAAAAGCCTAACTATGAGTTACACTGGTAACTGGGGGAGGGGGTGAGGGGCAAGGAGGTGAGGCTGGACTACTCAGCTACGCTTCCAGAAAAAAGAACACAGAAGATATTAACAAGAGATTACCTGTTAGATATTTTACTTTAGCTCGTGCTCTTTCATCTGCATCAAAATACCACACTGTTATTGCGTACCTAGAGAAATGGATGGAAAAAGAACTCTTAAGCTATGAAGAAAAAGTGGACAACAAAACACAGCAGAAATAAGACTATACTTCTGCGGTCTGACAGAAGAAAGAATTCACAAAGTAAGCAAGTTTTTTTCTTATCAGTATATATTGTCTGAAAGAGTAATTGAAAGAGTGACACTGAAGCTGTAAATTTACACTTTCTCCTGATGAGCTGCTATTACTGCTCTTGTTCAGTATCTATAATATAGTCTCCGTTCGTAACACCTTGCACCATGACTTCATCTTTTACTTCACTCAGTCAAATCCATCACTGAGTCACATTGCAAGAACCTTTTTTTTTTGGACACTCGCCATAAGTGAAAATTACCTATGCCTCTTTATAGAGCTCCTCTGATTTTCCCACTGTCCACAAAGGATTTAAATATGAAACGCCTGCTATTGAGAAAAGACTTTAAAGAGTTTAAGTAAATGCCATTTCTCTCTCTGACTCTGCTAGGAGCACAAAGTGGATGGGAAGAGTGGTACAGCCTCCTGAATGCCTGTAAGAGAAGAGGTTGATGGCAGTTCAATTTACTTCTTGAAAGGTACTTGTGTTATCTCATAGCTCCAGTCAATGTTCAGTGCTCTGCCTATCCAAAAGGATTGCAACATAGTCAAGAGGAGGTCTGGATCCAGGACTCCAATGATTCACCTATTAACACTACCTGGAAACTCAAGATGTGGGAGCAGTGAATGCAAGTACCTTTAGCATCATCCACTGTCCTGCCCCTGAAATGTAAAGGAGATATCAAGTTCCCTCTGCATCCCAGAGCAACTACTCTAATACTCCAGAGAAAGGTAAGACTTCTGCATCGATAGTCATTTCAGCCACACAGTCCTCTCCCAATTCCCAAACTAAGCCACCCACAGAATAAAGAAGGAAGAGGGAACTCTTAACTCCCTCTGCCTCAACAAAAGAGCATAAAAGCGAACTGCCTGCCAATCTTCCAGTAACACAATAAGATGCTAAGGACAAGGGGAAAGGACCACAGTGTAAAGCCACCACACAAATAATGAAGACAACACCCCTTGGCTAAGGTGGGGCCTGTTTATGGCCCTGTGTGCTCCTACCCAGTTCTGCCAAGTACACCTTCAGAAACATCTGGTGCTTCCAGTCCCCGCTACGGCACAATCAAAAGGAAGTTTTCACCAAATTAAAAAGATCATACTTTGGTACAAACTCAGCAGCACAGCAGAACCCTAACCAATCAGTAGAAGAAAACCCCTTTTTGTCCCAGTGCCACGTGAAGAGTACGTGGAAAGACTTGGGATCATTTCTCATTAGAATTTGTTCATCTCTTGATAAAAAGTCATTATGCAATATATAGAAGCCATCAGTCCTACCTTGTAGCAAATGCTGGCTGTACTTCATGAGGGTTGCGGCGATCAGACCAGAAGAATAGCAGTCTATCAAATTTGGGTTCAATATCAGCAAATTGCGCTTTACCTTCCGGAAATATCCGAAGGATGCCTCCACTTACCTACAAATTAAGTTATTTAAAACCAGAATTATGAGCCTAGGGCTTTTTGCCTGACACTTTTCATGTAACACAACATTTTATACATTTTTCACTGTATATTTTCAGAATACTTAAAAATATGAAGCCTCCATTCATGTTTAAGAAAAAAAGCTATAGGTTTTTAGCTGCATTACCTACTTGCAAAAAAGACTAACTAATACCATACAGGTGGCTAAAAAAAAAATGCCAGTATGGATGAGAGACATTGAATTTCACATCTGAATTTCACCCTTTCCCATTAAAGAGATTATTTCATTTAACAGTAGCAGCACAAGTTTATGTCATGTTTCTGTAACTGAGATGAGTAAAGACAAGGAAACTTCAAACTAAAGCTTGAATCTATATTACTTCTGGTCAATTTAAACTTCTTCTAGGCTTTGAAAAAACACTCACACCTACCTATTGATGCTTAAAAAACAGCACAAGTAGGCGGGGTTAATTATTTTTAAGTCAGGTTAACTACTTGCTATTGATTATGTTAAGCCTAACTATAGATGGCCACCACAGTGCAAGTACTAAACAAGGTAAATTGATATAAATGACTTTTTTTAAATTGTGATCTAAATCAGCACACAAGAAGTGATAATTTAGATCCATCTGTTCTTCTACAGAAAGTTTGAGCTTCATTCTCTGCTAACCAATATACTTGGTAATTCACTGATTTGCAATTTAAAACAGATTTTGCAGGAATTAGAATATGTTTGTTCATAAATTAAAATCTCCAGCTAGTAAGTTTATTACAGTTATTATGAAAATTTGATTTGCTCAACACAAACTCTGGTAACTATTTACTTGTTTCCAGGAAAGAAATTGCAAATCAACTAAAAATACCCCCAAACCTGCATTTCAAGATGTTCAGTACAACCTTACATTTATATGTGAAGATGCAATCATCGCAAAAAGGCTAGTAGTGTGATATATTAAAGACCAAATCAGAACCACAAACTTCAATTGCATCTGTTTCTGACTTGGCTTTCCAATCTACTAGTTTTATGCAAGTATGTTATCAGTTAAATTGTCCCATCCAGCTCTTAAAAGAAATGGAAAATACTTCATTAAAAATAAAACTCTCATCTGCAACCTATGTTATCGATATCTGGTGCACCCAATTCCCAGAATCAATCTTATTCCTTACATGCTCTTCCACATGCTACTAAGTATGACAGAAATATCAGTATCTTTATAATTTTTTTTCCACATTCAATAAGAGTAAACTTCTCCATAGCTAACTGCAGAGCAATCAAGGAATAAACAAAGGTATCTTTGCATTACTCTCATGCTTTTCAATACAGCCAGTTAGCTACATGCATTCTTCCTAATCTACCTAATCCCACTGAAACTCCAGGATAATCCTTATTAAAAAGTTACTTTATCATAGTCACTAGCTCTACAGAGTCACCGATATTAAATACTTGGGCAACTAAAATGTGTTTTAAACCCTTCTCTATTCTAACCCCACCTCCATAAACAACAATATAAAGACTTATGCTGCTTTGAACTACATTACATAGCAACAATTGTAACATTTGGCATATTTGCAACTGCTCCCAAACTACAGAATCTTTCTTTATATAAGCATATTCAATTAAGTAATCTGGTCACACAAGCAGTAAACTCACGATTTTCAACATCAATAGAGCCATTAATGAAAATCAGTTAATTTTCACATATTCTTTATTCTGTGAGCGTGTGTGCATCAGAATGTACAATAAGGTTCACAATTAGGTATTTATAAAGGTAGGATAACAGCAGACACTTAAACATGAAAAACACACAACTTTCCTTTAACATCTCTGTCAAGGAGGTCCTGCTGACATTCAGAACCTTGAAGATAAATGAATTATCTGTATCTGCTCTCTCTAACAGCAGAATCGGGGGGCAAAGGACATCCACAGTTAATGATGTAAAATATAGAAATCAGGAAATAAACAGACCGGTAGCAAAGGTGCATTAGCAAGTATATGTAAGAAAAAGTTGTAGAAAGATATTATCACATACCTTGGCATCCCAGTCTTTATTAAGATAATATATACATGTAACACATCTTCCATCTCTATTTGGATTATCAACATGGCGCACATATCCTGTTCCATTGCCTGGATAACAAGCCACCATAGCCTAGAGTAAAAGAATCAAACACAGTAATTATTATTTGTGTACGAGGAAGAAGTCTACATTTTATCTCTATTCATTTTTATGTAATTCATTCACAAACAGTAAAAAAAATTAAATTAGGAATAATGGCAAAAGTGATTTTTTTAATCTGCCTTTTCTTTCTAGAAAAAAACTGGTTTTGAACACAAACAGATGTCTATAACAAAGGCATGAAACGATTAAGGTATGCAAGGTGGGGCAGCTCCCATGTTGTCACTAATGCTTCAGACTTCCCTCCCTTGCACAAGATACAAGGGCAAAAAATGACTTGTGTATAATTAAGTGACATGTGCTTCTTCTAAGAAGAATACTTGTTTTCCAGACTAAGGTTCACAGACAGCTGTCTTTGCATCTACTTTTTTCTTCCGTGTTTCCCATGCAGAGAATCCCTCCTCAAAAAGTAGCATTAAACTTTATTTTTAGGAGTCTTTTTAGACAAGACCATTAGCTTATTTAACTCCATTACTCTAAATGCATTCTCAGGCTTCTGCTTTGTCCTGTACAACATAGGTCTTTGAACCTTTGTTGAAACAAGACTACATGTACAACAAAAATATCCGTTTTAGTCAAGGAGCAAGAAATTGAAAACAGACACCAAACAATCATCTGACAAATGATTCCCAGGACAGCAGTATATTTAACTTCCCATGCTGCACTTAGCTCAGCTGACTTTAAAGACCCCTAGAAGGTTTTTTAGTTTCTGCCTCTTCAGACATGCAGATGCATCTGCAAAACAAACTATCTTACAAATGGATGGTATGATTAGCTTGATTAGCCATCAGTTCACGCAGCCAATTTGTTGTTCAGCACGTCCCCATATTTTCATGCATTTGTTGGAAACAGCAATCATTTCAGGATTTTTAAGACTATTAGTCTCAATCAATATCTGCACAAAACCAGTTTTCTCAATAAAGTGTTAACTGTGAAAATATAACCCATCAGATTAAAAATACTTCAAATCAACTGGTTCAGTGCATTTTGTCCCTTATGTTGATAAATTAAGTTTTCCACACACACTATTTAAGATGCTAAAAAGATAAAGCTTTCCTCAGTTTGCATCACTTAAAGTACAGTTTTGTGTAAACAGGCTAAGAAACAGCTTACTCAAATATTTGTATATCACTTGCAAGTAGAATGCAGTCTGCCATAGCAGCAAACACTATAAAATCCTTACTTCTATATATACACTCTACTGAGGGAAGATGAAACTTTTCCATAGTTCTTTCTCGGCAGAAATCAGAATCACAGTATTTGCCAAGTAGTAGCACTACTAAAAAACCTAAAAAATAAGCCAAACTTCATTCACACGAGATAGGAAGTGACCACATTGCATGAAAAGTACTCAAAACCACAGAATTCAAATATACTTGTAATTTTGAGATTAGGCATTTCACCTTCTCAGTCTCTTTAATGTAATCATAGCATAGTCATCATTACAGGTCTTACATTATGCAAACATATTACGTGTATCAAGTACTGTGACCTAATATTTGGCAAAGTCATTACTTGTCAGTTTTACTGCAGGAAGATAAACCCACAAAAATCAAAACAGCGAGTTAAAGATACCAAATAATGTAATGGGTGTTCTGTAATTTCCTTTCTTACAGAGGAAAAAAAAGGAACAAAACAAAGCAAAGCTGGGCTGGATGAGGAAGATATATGGTTACCACTGAAAGCCAGCCTTCTTGAAAAAAGTCCCACATACCACATAAATGCTGTCAAGCTCTTATGAAGCATGAACAGTGCTGAAAAGCAGACGCAGGTCCAATCCTGTAACAGCATTCCTAATAACTGGAAAGTTTTTAAATGAAAGGGGTTTGCTGAGAAGTAAATGTAAATTAAACCCAGCGATTAATAGTTGCTCAACAGCTGCATAAAACAGCTGTTAAAACTCAATCAAAATGAGGAAAATAGTAAGAAAGAGTAGCAAGAGAGATACCAATTTGCATTGAAATCACAAGGCATTTGACATGCCTGGAGACTTTTTGAGATCTCAGTCTATGACGTAAATATATGTCACTACTGTTAAAAGTTTAGGACAGTTCCAGGCCCCTCTAGCCAATACAGGGTTTTTTTTCAAGGCCACATTTGTTTGCTATCTTCCTCAAAAAGATAATTTTGCAGTTAAAGAAGCATAAATCTGCATCCTATTGCTATAGTTTCCCTTATAAGGTACTGAAGTGGGTACCTGTTCTCTTTGCTGAGGGGAAATCAAGAAAGGAATTCCTAACACCATTGTTGGCTGAAGAAAATGAGGAACAGCAGCACTTTTATAATGTCAAAAACAGTTCCTACAGTGCATCCAAAATACTTTCAACTTTTGAGAAAGCTCCTGTTTTTGACTTTACAGCCCAAAACTTCTATTATCTTCAACCAGGTGAGAAGATAAATGGGTTTGCTGTGATAACTTATCTTGTATGTGTTTGTTTTAACTGCAAGAATGACTCAGCCTTCAGTGGTGAACTGGAAAGCAAACAATTTGCAAATTGATCAGTGTAGCTTAATATACACTGTTTTTGCCAGTTGGTGTGACAATTCCCGCCCCTCAATTAAGCTATGATAAGGAAAGTCACAAAACTTAACTATTTACAGGATGTGCGAAATCTACTGCTTTGTAAAACAATATGAAGTGAGTTCCTGTCAAACTGCCACATACTGCAAAGATTATCCACATGGAAAGGACTGAAAAAAGTGAACCAGGTAAATAATTTAGTCATATTTTCATTGTTTTTTTAACATTTTGTGTAGAAATAAGATATCAAATACATGTATGCCAGCAGAGAGAATTTTGGAGTTAAAATTGTGTGGATGTTTTTGTTTTTTTTTGCAAACACTGTTAATGGCAGTCAAGAGTCAGGCATTTCAGCCCAGCACTTCAGAATATGAACAAAGTTGTTAGCTGTCTAGAACAAAGAGCTACCTGCCCCATCAGTTGTCCCATAAAAGTAATCTATTAATTCAATCCAAGGAATTACCTGCATTTTCTTAATAGACAAAGAGTTCTCCCTTTTAGTGGTTCTTGGGCATTACAGTTTTTAAGCACTCAGTAATCTTAATTTCTATGAAGAATATACTAAAGTCATACATCGAATTTGTTCACCCACAGGATTCCTTTGCAAATGCTTTTAATGTTAACCTTCTTTAGCCCAACAGCATTCTCTTTTAGTCTGAGCACTCATGCCTAGCACAAGCCCTGTCCTAAGATACTCCCTGGAATCCATGAGTAATCGAGAAAGAATGAAAGCCCATCCAACTTGCATCTATTAAATCAAAGTACTAACACATTTAATCAGCACTCATTCACCTACAGATGTTCTACTTACAACTGTTTAACTCTGGAAAATTCACTTTCAGGCCATCAACCCAAAGCAACAAGAAGAACTACCTGAAATCACACTTTTATTTGCCAAGCAATGGCATCCTTAAATAGAGTAATGGCTGACACATGTAACTTGTAAATGTGCAAAGGTAACATCAGAGGGAATAATCCACAGGCCCTACGGTTTTGTTCACTGTTTAAAGAGGCATCACCGAAGACTGTCAACCCTGGGAGTCACAGCACATCAATGCAGCTGAAAATGTGCTTTCATTTGTAAGTAGCCTCGATCTTTCACAGAAAAGTATGATAGTCTCACCCATGCATAAAGTAAGATTTGCAGGTAAACTGACTGAAGTCTTTCTTCTATCCTCTCTATTCCTGTCACAGCTGGATACTTGCAAGTTTAGGTACTGTTCCTTAAAAACAAGGAAGCAAGAATAGCAAACTCTTTGGAAGGAGGGAAAACCACCAGTTACATGACAATGCAAAACTCCTTGGAGGGAGGGGAATCCCCAAACCACAAATATAAAATGCAGAGACAGCGTGTGTTCTGTCATATTAATTTATTAACATAAAATAACTTTATTGTTTAGCTCAAAGAAAGCTGCATCAGTCACAGAGATGACACTTTTGCCATTTGCTGAAGGAACCGCAAATCTCAGTGAGCAAAACAAGATGTCTAAATGCAAGACCGATGACTTCCTACCAAAATTTATCAGATGCTCTCACAAAGACTTCACTGTAAAACCTTGGCATGGGTCATCTGACAGATTCAAAGGAAGAAAAAAAATCCACACATCTCTGCAACAAAGAATCAAAGAAAAGAAAAAATCTGATTTGTCCCCATTCGGTCCTTCTGTGATGTATTTCTACATCAAGAATTTGTTCATCCCTCAAGGAGTCCTGAGAAAATCTACCTAAGCGCATACCAGTCTAAGATTTTTTCACAAAGTGTACAAAGTAACAATCAAATTGCAGTAAGAAAAAAACAACGGTATTAGAACTACCTTGAGTAGTTCCTCATTAGCAGAGACAGAAACTTGCAACAGAAAAAATACCAATGGGAAGAAAAATCCAGTCAGCTTTATTCAAAACAGAAGAAGCTGAAAGGGGTAAAAATAAGCTCTCTGGGACACAGCTAATCTAAGTATTTCCATATATTTCAACTGAGTAAAAATTTTTGCTGTTTTCCTCCACAATTTAGCAAGCAAGGTTAGAGAGACAAGTTTTCACACAAGCCAACACTGAAACTAGAAAAGCTGGAGAGAAATACTAGACCCTCCAAATATTCCTTCAATAAAAATCCATGCCTTACAATCATCAACTGGAGAATCTACAAATGATTACTTATGGGCTTAAAAATTAAAAAACTTAGTAGTTTGCATGTCCCCAGTACAGAATCAGAATCTGTAAATTTGAGCCAGAAGCTAACATTCAGAAGAGACTCACACATTGAAGCAGCTTGAATTATTCATCCTTGAGGCCTTTCTCCTAATATTAAGTTACCACTACAGCCATTCAATTCGTCTGTTGGCAAAGGAGTATGAGCTATTACTTTTCCTTGCTAGCTGCAGATTGGAAAAAAAAGAAACAAAGATAAAAACAACCAAAAGCCCCACAACAAAAAAACCAACCAACACCAAAAACATCAACTACTTCAAATACCAGCTATTTGGGTCATCTGGCTAGCACAAAGTAAGCTGCTCTTCTAGGAAAAATAAATGAAAGCAAGGACAACAAACACGGGCCATTCCTTTCCTCTGTGGCTGCTGAAGGTAGCAGCAGAAGTTTTCACAAGAAAGTGGGCTTGCCAAACCTGCCAGTTCTTGAGTTGGCACAAGGAAGGCAAACTGAACTGAGATCAGAGATGGAAAATGAACTTGGACAGAAAGGGAGAGAGAAAAAACTGAGACCTGATGTTGCTGCTTACACTATTTATAGAATCAGCACACTGCTACATAAATGGATCATATCTTCCATGAGTTTCTAGGGAGTTCAGAAATCAATGGCAACCTGATCTATCTCACTTCTACTCAGACCTTTGAGTGCAACAGCCAATACAAGATTTCTACTTGCTTCGTTAGAACCACATTTCATAACCGTGTGGAATAAAGCAACATAACATACCACTAAAAGTTTAGCACAGCAAAGGCATACTTCTACTACATTGCTTACTTCTAACTCACCAATCAGATCTTGGTTTCTCAGACCGATGTTCAGAGAAAGCTTTGCCAATGTAACAGTTCAGATGCAAGGTCTTCAACTTCCCTTCAAATTAACTCACTGTTTTACTCTTGTCTGCAGTTTTACAAGACATTTAACCCGTTTACAACATTCAGCTTGTGTATCCTAGTAAACAAATACTAATTAGAAGGCAGAAGCTCTCATACCAGTTCTGTGACTGCATTCAGCCCAGCCCAGCACTCTTGGGTCAGAAGAATGACAGTTTGGATCCTGGCACCTCAAACATAACCAGGGTGCCACTGAGCAAACAAGGCAGGTATTTTTGACTATAGCTACATAAACTTTGGTAATCCCCTTTTATTCTTCAATTCTAATTGTGTTCAACAATATCACCTATTGTGAATAACTTTCATTCATGAATGCACATAAACACCAAGTAATGCTCATGAGCTGTTAAACTGCTGAAGAAGCATGCATAGAAGCTTGAATAATCTATCAGTTCTTTCTAGTGACATAAGAAAAATTCTAGAACTGCAATTGTTTAAGTGTAATATTCAGGAAATGACTGTGAATGTGGGGTGTGCTCACAGTTTGATTGACTACATCTAATAAAAAAAACATAGGATAGAGAAGCACCATTAACCTCGGGAGATGGTGGAGATTTTCACAGTGGGGACAGAAGACATGTCCCCTGAACAAAAACTTTGACAGTGCTAAGGAAAGCAGGACAGAGAAACATCTCAAAAGGTAAGCCAATGAGCAACTGAAACAGAATTATAGACAGACATAACAGGAAGACCTAAAATACACTTCCTAACTCCCAGTTGAGGTCCCACAGCCCCCATCACTACTAAATGGAGATAACAGCATTTAAACATCAACAAGATTCTCTGCTCTGCTGTACCTGAGCTTGTGAAGTTGAACATCTCCAAAGTAGAAGAGAAGAAAAGGCCAAGTCAGTTTACAAGTTTCGGGGGGCTGGGTGGGGAGGAAGACTGTATCTTCCTTTAGATTTAACATACCAGCATTTTCCAGCCTGCTAACCAAGTCACATGGGAAAAGCCTATTCTCAAAATTGTGCCAATTTAACCTAAAGGTGCTGTTCTAAAACTGAATCAGTGAAACCAGTGCAAATACTCTTGTAGTCCTTCAATCTTGTGAAGGCCTAGCTTGGTGTAACTTAACCTAACTGCTTATTAGGAAAACAAAGGAGTAAAAATAAAACTGGGTTCAAATCTAAAAAAGCATAGAGAGAGTTATGCACTGGCTTAAACAGAATATTAAAAAAAAGAAAAGTTCCCCTTATGCATGTCTGAATACAAACAACATTTTCAAGCCTAAACCACCTGCTTTCCCTCAAAAAAAAAGGAAGAAAATATTTAATACGAGCACATGCACACTATGTTAGTGCTACAAAGCACTAACAGCTCCCCTAAGGGTCAATATGACATGTTTTGACAGTTTTGATATCAAAATCTACTACAAGCTTCTAAAAAAGCCAACAACATAGGGGAAAAAAGACGCAAATCCGATATACTTTACAGAGGCTTTTCAAAAAAATCAGATGAAAAGCACTATCACCACGGGCAAAATGGCCTCTCTTAAAAGCCTAGGAGCAAACACAATGCTTGACTTTGCAGCTGAGGAGGGTTTAAAGCATATTTTGGCTTCTACCACCTACCTGTCCACATTATGATTAAATAAGCTGACCAATACACTTCGGATTCAAACAACTGCTGTATAATACAAAATGCATTTGCAGAATTGGCTGGCCTCCATGGATAACTCACCATTCCTTCCAAGAGAAGCAGACTGGTGACTCAGTGTTTTGGCGCTGTATAAAAATTTGACAGAGAAGTCAGTCAACCAACACAAATTTTAAGAGTCTGCTTTTAATTTAACATTGCAAGTGCTCTGAAATGAATTCAGGAAATTCATTTATTAATTTATTTAAGAAATAAGCATTCCCCCCCCACAATGGGGCAGAATATTCTGCTCTTGCATGAGACTAGTCAACTTACTGGCTTAATTCCTAACCATTCAGAAAGAACATGGAGAAGCAACATCTTTAAGAACTAAAAATAACACAACGCTAAAACAAATTATGATAGTACACTAAAATAGTAAGAAGTTAAGTCTTATTCAGCCGCATCTCATAAAATATATTCTGGCAGTAGTTCATGCACACCAGATTTCCCAAGCCAATCACATGACATCAGCTACCACATGGATGAAGGACACATGAAGATGTGTGATAATGCATTTTTAGATTACCTACTGTCAGTGAATTTGTTTAGTTTTGTGAGATCTACTAGAAAAACTGAACCTAAACTACCTTAAAAATGAAGCATAAATCTAGTCCAAACTTCAAAGTTAGAGAGCTTTTGTACTTCTTCATACCAGGAGAGGCTGGAAACCCTAAGGAATAAAGGTAGGTGGGGGGTGGTGGGCTTTCATTTTTCTTTTTAAACAAAACCTCACTACCTTGTCTGGGAAAGTGCATGGCTCAGATTTGCTATTTAAAGGACATAACTTACCATCACTAACATCTTCCCCCCAGAATTGTGTGTATCAATAAGCCCAGAGTTTCTTTCCTATAAGAGACAAGAAACTGATAATACATGATAGCTTAGCTAACCTCTAGGAAATAAATGTAATTTCTTACATAAAAACATAATTTGGTTTCCAGTTTTAAAGAGCAAAATAACAATGTAACTGAAGTTTAGCTTGCAGGGAAGCTAAATTTACCTAAATTTAAGTGTTGTGCAACTGCATGGCAGTAGAATTACATGTTTAGTACTATGGTCAGCCAGATACTTGAAGGTTCTTGTGTACTCTAAGTATCTTAAATTTACAGCATCTACATAAACATTTACTAAAGTGTTCAATACTCAGCAACAACCTCTAGATTTTAGACAAAGAAATATATGCCATAAACAGTATGTAGAGAAAAATTTTAAAATAGTTTTAAGAATATTTGCAAGGGGACATACATGATTCAGCAATGCTCACACCACTTCCAACTTGACATCATACACTCCTGCTATTAGAGTCCAGACAATTCTTCGAAACTGTCTTAAATTAAACCCCTGGATAACTGTGCATTGAAATGCTAATAGACAAAGCACTGCTTTAATTTGTATTAACATTGCACAAAACCGTGATGACGGTTTAAAGTCAGACAGCAATAAACAGCTGGTAATACGCTTTCAAACCACCTACAATTTAAATTTAAGAAATGCTGACTCTGTCCCTGGGAATTAACACAAACTGTCTTCATCCGGCCCCTTCTTTATAATCCCACTACCACACTGTAATAGCGCCAGCTGGAAAAAGCAACACCTGAGGGTTCTTTTTGTTTTAACCAGATCACCCAGTGTAACCAGTTCAGAAGTAAACAGGTACTGCACAAATCTACTGGTGTTCCAGCCATGTCAGGCTCCCGCCAGTGTTCAGGGTAAGCCCTAAGGAAAAGCTGTGGCCATACAGAGAAGGGCTGACCATAAACACCAGGAGCATCAGTGCTGACTTTGGCACATGAGTCAGAAAAGTGACACCAAAACACACCCTCTTCTATGTATGCCCCACCATAGCTAGCCTCCTTATTTCAGGTTAAGAAGGCATTTTGCTGCAACGATGAGGAGGCTCCACCAGCACAGAGAAATTCCTGGAGGAGGCTAGTTCAGGAATGCAATGTACTTGGCTCTAGGAGTACGTGGCTACATAAGCACAAGCAAGATCTCAATGTACCCAACACTGACTCCAGGCAGTTAAAAACACCTGAGGAAACAGCCTGTGCTCATCTAGTTGATACAAAAGCCAATTCAATGCCGACACTGAAATGACAATTCAGCTGACTACACCAAATTCACACTCATGGTAGCAACAAGATCATCTTTAGGTAAGGACCTCCTGCAGAAAGAAGAGCTCCCCAGTGCTGCTCTGAACTTCTTCCCACTCTCCCCACTGGTCACAACCACCTCTGACACAGGAGCAGGGCAATGAAAAAACATATCACCCGCATGCCTCGGGAATGTGCTGTATCACAAACTATCAACTTAATAAAAGAAATCCATCTGCTTGACTCCAAGTCCATTTATACTTGGCATTAGGAAACTGCTATGAAAACAACCAATCAGGGCAAAAAAGTTACCCACTTTCCTCCTTGCCACTAATCCTGTAACAGAAGTATTTTATATATTCATTACATTAATCACCTTTCCTAAAAGGCATGTAGGCTTCTGAACAGATCAGCCCTTTTCTATGAATAAATAATAGAACCTGTTGATGCTATCTGTCAAGGCTTCTGTTAAAAACATTGCTATAACCACCTGTAACTTGGCAAGTGACAGTCAGAAATACGATGTTAACCTCAGACTATGAACGTCTCCACTCTAAAAATCATAAGGCAGCGAACCCCAAACTCCACACAAAGTGGTGATGCAAGCAGAAAACCCATACTGCACAAAACCTTGTAGCAACATGAAGGAAGCCTCTCTGAAACCACCTGTCACTGAGGTGGTTTTCATCTTTCAAGGCATTCAGAAGAGTACAAAACCAAGATCCCTCTTCCCAAGTGCTCACATAGAAAAGTTAGAAAGAAGACAATACTTCAGGAAGTTACAGGTGTGCAGCCAACTAACTTCTATACTAAAGATACTACAGATCCCAGAACTCTTTATCCTAGACATCAGAGACGTGCAACTAAAGAAGAAAAAAAACCCAGTTCTGAAGCTGGAGGAAGGCTGAAGGGAAGATCAGGGAGGAGGAGCAGGCAAGCAGCCAGGGACAGCGGAGGAACTTGCCAACCAAGCACTATGATAATGAACAGAGCAAGTTCCACAGCATGGGTTTTAATTGCGACTGCCCTGCTACTAACCCCATGTAAACAAGCTGTAAGCAGTAACAACAGTGATACACCATCAGGCCTCAAGCTGTAAGTGCTCTTCTATATCCTCCAGTCCTTTAATCAACTGGACTACTAAACAATTCGGACATCAGGTTAGTTTCAGCACAGAAACTTGCGACCGAAAATCAGAAAGAGCCACTACTCCATGCACAGCAAAGTACTACCATGCTCATATCCACCCACTGCATGCAGAAGGCTACTTGCATCATCTGTCTCCCAGATAAAACATTCATATGGAGTGGTCTTGCAAAAGCTAACTAGAAACAAAAAAATACATTCAAATTGCAGGTGCTGTAACAATGGATAACTGCAGTGTTCCCAACGAAATTCTTCCACTAGTTCAAAATGGAATTGATTTATTTAATGTTTTAAATAATTACTTCATTTTTGCTGTGGTATGGGTACACAACAGAACTGCTACATGTGAAAATTTATACTTCATTATAAACTGTTCAGGGAAAGCACTTTTTTGTTTTGCTTATTCATATAAACAAAATGGATTTCAAGCATATAGGCAGTAACTCGTAACAAAACTACATAGTTAGATAAAACTATCTAAAATTAAATTCTCAAAAAGGAAAACAACAGAGCTTAGGCTGCAATACAAAAACAACAGAACGCATGATGCTCTGGAGGAATCACACAAGTGCCAGTAAAAAGAGTATACTATATTCCCTTCCTTGCAAATGAAGGACACAAGAACAACAACAACAACAACAACAAAGTATAAGGTATTTTCAAAGGGGAATAGTGCCAGACTCCATCTTCCCATTACTGGCAAATTCTGTTTCCAATTGAGCCCCTGAAGAATTTCATGGCTCCCTCTGGAAAGCTGTACACAGTGAGGGAGGTGTAAAAAAGGAAAGAAAAAAGAAAGACCTGTAGAAGCTGAAGCCTCAATGATGAGGAAGGATCACTTATTACTAGCTTTGTCTTTCAATGGGTGTGTACCTTCCAAGTAGCAGGATGTGACCGTAGAAAGAGCAAAAGGCACAGTAAAAAGCACAACAGAAAAAACACTGCAACATTCATGTTGCTGTACAAGAAGATTAAACTGAAAATAAAGCTAGTTTACAATATGTTCATCTACATTTCTTGTCCCATAAAGGAACATTATTTTCTGTGTTTGTAAGGCTCTTCACGAAGTCATAGGACTAAATAGGTAAAAATAATGTATGTTTATCTAACTATCTGTATAGCTTACAATGCAATTTTGGCATAGCCTTTGGCTCATGAGAGAGGCCGCTCCCATTTTCTGTTTTCACTAAGGAAAATGACAAAGTCAGGACTCCAGTCTAGGAACTGCTGTGTTGTTTTTGAGTCTGTGCCAGGTGTTAAGAGACCTTGGGGAGTCACTACATGTCATTTTCTCCAAGCTATACTGGCAACTTAATAAAAATTTACTCAAGACACAACTTATAATTTTTGCATTATAATATAAAGCAATTTAAGCATGGATCTTGCTCCCAAAGCATTCCAAAGTACAGGCAAAGAAAATCATAATAAAATGAACGGCAATAGGAATTTCACTATAGCCAACTAACCTCCTTTCAGTGAAAAATGCAGTTAACAACAGGATCCCCACAGAATCTGGACTTTTGATATGTGACCCGGGAAAAGGTGAATAATTAAATATATTGCATAATCCACTCTAGCTCTGCAGAAAGAGGCACGGAAGGATTGAACAATACCATGTGCCCAGATAATGAAGTGACAGGTGAAAATCAGGAAAGACTAAGTGCAAAGGAATATTCTCTGGGGAGGGAAAAAAAACCACAAAACCAAAAAAAAAACCCCTCCTTACTCACAGTCATGTCCTCCAAACCAGACAGCATAACTTCAGAAAAGAACTGCAGTAAATACAGAGATCTCCTAAGAACATAGTCCCAGCACAGCAGCAGAGGCAACTAAGGTGTTGTAAATGGTTTGACAGCAAAAGGTGACACAGAATACATCACTATGGCAGCATACAAATTCCTGATATTACTACATAAATACTGTA
This sequence comes from Coccyzus lansbergi, assembly GCA_033558105.1. Taxonomy (NCBI): domain Eukaryota; kingdom Metazoa; phylum Chordata; class Aves; order Cuculiformes; family Coccyzidae; genus Coccyzus; species Coccyzus lansbergi. The sequence goes on along the minus strand of JAUMJK010000072.1, from coordinate 1,497,984 downwards.
ACTCTAGTTGCCTCACTTAAAAGTGGGTTTGGCAGAACAAGAAAAGTGAAAGTTGTACAGAAGAGTTGCAAGTATGATCAGAAACATGGAACAGCACTCATGTGAAGAAATATTAAAAAGACTACGATTCTTCAGTTAAGGAAGGAAAGAGCATCAACTGAAAAAATGTAGAGAAGCCAATGCCAGACTTTTACAACCACGAAAAATAAAACTACTGGGAAGTGAGCATTCACAATGCAGAGTCGAGGAGACATTGAAATCACACACAGTAGGTTTTAAACAAAAGGAAGTTCCTTTTCCATCTAATCAAACTGTGGGACTCATTGTTACAGGATGTTGCAGAGGCCAAAAGTACAAATGGCTTTTAAAACAAGATTACATAAATTAATGGCAAGTATGTCCATCCATCTCTGTGTATTATGAGCCAGGGTCCAGATGCAACCTCTGGTTCAAAGTTCCTCAGCTGCCATGAAGTGGATGGCATATAGCAGGAGGAGGATGTAATGCATGAATATCATTTTATATACATTTTAAACTTGTATATAGAAGTTGATTATTTATTATTTACAACAAACACATATCAGTATAGGCACAGATGACAAATACTTCCATGGAACACAGACATCTGATAAGGATAAACGCCTGTCTAGCAGACATGAGAAGACAACCTGCTAGAATCTGAAACTAGATCAGCCAGAATGCAAAAAAAGCGCAAGTCTTGAGCGGAGTACTAAGCATTTTAGCAGTAACATGCGCTTGATACTTTGCTTCACTTTAATTGTTTTGGATATTCTTCAAAACCACATAGCTTTAACCTACAATTCAGGGCTGTCTATCACCTAGTTCATACTTCAGATGAGCGCAACTCCATCTGGCTTCTATTTGTTACTAGATATAAGGCACGGGTGTACAAACTGGCATCCCCTGAGAGCACGCGGCTCTTATCTTTCAAACGCAGTCCTTGCAGATGATAGTCCATTGATAAGGTGCCCCTTCAACTGCTGACTACCTGGCAGAAAGCTGCAACTGATACAGTCAGAGTTCTCTGCACCCCTACCCGCCACTCGGTGTCCGCAGGAGAACAGACAGGAGCGGCAAGATGAAAGAAAAGTGGCTAGAAGTTAAACAGCAGGTGAGGACTGTAACTTGAGAGCTGCAGGCTTTTGATTTATACAACACACTGAACAAAATACATGAGCCTGACGCTTACCTGTTCAAAGGTTCCCTCCTCACACTTCTCCAAAATGGTTTATGATGTCAAGTGGGTGGTATTTTACTTAATTAAAGCTAAAACATAGTGAAAATCTCTCCATGTTTGTTACAAATTTGTTATAAAAAAGTAAAAATATAGGAAATACTAAAGTACTTTTTAGTAGTTTGTGGCTTTGAAACAGCTTTATTTCACTTTTATGTCTGTCTAGCAAAGAAAGGACAACTATCCCTGGTGCACTAGGCCCTCTCACTATAGAAGAGGTCCTAAAACCATTCATGCATATTTCAAATAGTTTTGTAGAGAAAGTATGAACCCCCCTATATATAGTTTGTTTTAATTTTTTAAACTTATGCTTATATCAGTCTTACAAAGTTCACATGCTGTAAATCAGCAAGCTACCCTAAGAGAGGATTGGGGTACATATCCACATACGAACTGTGAAATAGGCCACATGGGAGAAAACAGTGAAAAGGTAGTAGCAGCACAGTACAAGTGTGCCTATCAAAACCAAAAGGGATCAAAGGAATATTTCAAACTGTTAGTTTACGTACATTTCTGACCAAAATGCTTCTTTAAGAAGTAAATGACCACTAATAGAAGACAGACTTTAGTTCACTTTACTCAGAAATGCCACAAGCAGGACTTGCTAGTGACTGTGCCATTGCTGGGAAAAAAAATATTTTAAACTGCAAAAACCACCTTGTTCTGTTATCTCCTCCAGTTCAAATCACAGTAGGTTTGGGTTTAGTTTTTGGTTGGTTTTTGTTTTGGTTTGGGGTTTTTTTTTGCCTCCCCCTAACGAGAGGGCTAAGGCTGACAGCCACCTCTGGAGATCATCTGGTTCAGCCCCCTGCTCAGAGCTGGGTCACCCACAGTAAGCTAGGTGACCAGCAGCCAGGTTTTGAACATCTCAAAGGATGGAGACTCCACAACCTCTCTGGCAATCCTGCTTCTCTGTTTGATCACCATCAGAGTCAAAAAAGCATTTCTTATGTTTAAACGGAGTTTCTTGCATTGCAGTGCGCCCACTGCCTCGTCACCGAGTACTGCTGAGAAGAGTCTGGCTCCCTCTTCTTCACTCCTCCTATCTGAACACTCCAGCACAGTCCCCCCAGTGCCTTCACCTCTTCAGCATAAACAACTCTTAGTCTCTACCCATACAACCTGAAAAAGTGAATCTACTATTATGAAGAGTGCTACTGACTGGTTGATGCTCTGTCACACAGGGACTAAAGGACACAAACCACAGGTTAAGCCAAAGAGAAGTATGATTTACCAACATCTATTGCACTGGGCATCACATAACATGCCAGTTGAAACTGAGTCAGTTTAAGATGCCCTTATCAACTGGCCACAGTTTCCTTTCTCACAGCAACAAGGCTGCATGCCAGCTGCCCAAACAACAATGCAGCAACTGTTGGAACTGGATGGGCCCATTACCTTCAGCTGAGCACAGACCACACACTGTTTGAAATACAGCAGAAGCTGAAGAGGAAGCCTGGTGTCCACAGTGAGGGCTTGCTACTTGAACAGATGCTTGAACAAGACAGTAGCAGCTATAAAGATGTCTTATTAGCCAACTATAAACCACTTTCAAAACCTTTCACATGCTGCACCTCTGGTCTTTCTCACAGTGCAGAAAATTTAAATACATGAAGATTAGTATGGACCAAGCTTTTGATCTAAAGCAATTTAAATTCTAAGTTATCACAAAACTCAGATTAGTCTATTACTGTAACTTTTTGGTTTAATTTCACTAGTAACTTGAGGACTCTTCTATGTGAGCAGAATGATAACAATGTGGCACACCAGAAGGTCAGCAAGAGTATGACCAGCAGAGAACCTACAGCCTCTGTCACTTCACCAAGGACTTCAAGCTATCAACAGAACAAAGTGATGTGAATTGATAACACAATCTCCCATAAACAGATTTATGAAAAATATAAAACAAACCAAACAACCAAATACATTAAATCCCTCAAATCTTCAGCAAGTTTATTGACATTATTGCAATTTAAAACGTCTTACAGTCGTGACAACCAACACAATACCTTCACCCCCTTAGAACCAGAAGGCAGAACAGCTTCCTGACACTCACCCCCAGCACACTGCATTCACTTGTGGATTATTTTAAACATAATACTTGTTTTTGCTGAAGCAAAGCAAGGCAGTCTCAGGCTCTGCTCTCACAGCAGCACACTGGGGCCACACAGCAGCATTACCCTAAAGCCATATGTCATCTCTGTAGTCTAGAATTCCCTCCGGATCAAACTACATGCTCTGAGCTGGTGTGACCCTAAATTTATGTGCAAAATAAATCCCTGGTTATAAAATAGCCTTTCCCGTTAGGCCCTGTTAATAACCCTACAGGTATGGCCTTCCTCTCTTTGTTGCAGTGCTATGCACACAACATATACATAAGTGCCTGACCTTCACACACAACATTCATGTAGATACGCAGGCACATTTCTCCCTAATTCCTATTTATAGCACCATATGCTAACAAAAGTATTCAAGTAGTTTTAAGCTAAATACCAAAGAACAAGAAAGTCTTCAAGTGTAAGCAGCTGCTACTTGCATAAAGCATCGTTCTATTTTCAACAGACACTGCCCTAGAACAGTGGACGAATTAGATTTTGACCTGAAGCTTCTCTGCCACTTACCAGCTAATTCTGGCACAAGCCTGCACTGAAAATATGTTTGATCAGCTATCATTAACCAACAATTTTCAGAAAATGGAAAGAGTTTACAAGGATTTAAGAAGCACTCAATTACTTTTTTGAAAGGCCACAAAGACCAGCATGAGTCCTTCTGAAGGATCTAAGTAGCAAGTCACAGATGTGGAAGACAGAAAGGGTATAATAACTAACAACTACTCCATTCAGCAGTAGCTGCAAAGTCCAATAACTTTACTGCTCTGTTCATCAAAAATACTGCTCTCAAAACATAGAATCACAGAAGAGTTAGGGTTTGAAGGGACCTTAAAGATCGTTGCGTTCCAATTCCCCCTGCCATGGGCAGGGACACCTCCCACTAACTAGATCAGGCTGTCCAAGGCCCCATTCAATCTGGCCTTGAACACCTCCAGGGATGGGGCAGCCACAACTTCCCTGGGCAACCAGTGCCAGTGCTTCAGCAACTCCTTATGTCTAGCCTAAATCTACCCCTCTCCAGTTCATACCCATTCCCCCTCGTCTGTCACAGCCTTCATAAACAGTCCCTCTCCAGCTTTCCTGTAGGCCCCTTTCAGGTATTGGAAGGTTGCTATAAGATCTCCAACAGCTCCATATCCTTCTTATGTTGAGGATTCCAGAACTAGACACAATACTCCAGACAAGGTCTCACAAGAGAGGAATAGAGGGGCAGAATCATCTCCCTCAACTTGCTGACCACACTTCTTTTAATGTAGCCCAGGATCTGTTTGGCCTTCTGGCTACGAGTGCACATTGTTGGCTCAAGTATAGCTTCTCATTGACCAGCACTCGCAAGTCCTCTCCGCAGGGCAACTCTCAATCACATCATCCTCCAACCTGTACTGAAATTGGGGATTGCCCCAACCCAAGTGTAGGACCTTGCACTTGGCCTTGTTGATCCTCATGAGGTTCTCACAGGTTCACTTCTGGATGACATCCTGTCCTTCCAGTGTGGCAACTACACCACTCAGCTTGTTGTCACCTACCAACTTGCAGAGGGTGCACTGTCAATATAATTGATGAAGATATTAAATAGCACCAGTCCCAGTATGGACCTCTAAGGGACACCATTTGTCACAGATCTCTACCTGACCTTTGAGCCACTGACCACTACTTTTTCAATACAACCATACAACCAGTTCCTTATCCACCCACCAAATCCATTTCTCTCCCATTTAGAGACAAGGATGTTGTGCGGGACTGAGTCAAAGGCTTTAGAGAAGGCCAGATCACATCCATTGTTTTACCTGTGCCCACCGCTGCAGTTACCCCATCACAGAAAGCCACTAAGTTGGTTATACAGGATTTGCCCCTGGTGAAGTCATGCTGGCTGCCATTAATCACCTCCATGTGCTTCAGCATAGCTTCTGGGAGGATCTGTTCCATGATCTTCCCAGGCACAGAAGTGAGGCTGACAAGTCAGTAATCCCCAAGGTCATCTTTTCTACCCTTTTTAAAAATGGGCACAATATTACCCTTCTTCTAGTCACCAGGGACTTTCCTGACTGCCATGACTTTTCAAATATCATGGAGAGTGGCCTGGCAATCACATCTGCCAAATCCCTCAGGACTCTGGGATGCATCTCATCAGATCCCATAGACTTAGATATGTTCAGGTTCCTCAGGTGGACAAAAAAATTTCCCTAGTGTAGTGGAAAAAACATGCCAATGATTAACGATCTCATATTGATAAACTTACTCAGAATGTACTTCCAAAGAACATTTGCACAGACCTCAGATGGCTCACAGTCACTCCCTTACTGTAAAGTAACAAAAAGCACCAGCCCAAGAGACAGGGAGCCAGCCCCACAAACCCCACCGAAGAATTAACTAAACAACCAACTCAGAACAGACCCAAACTAGCACTCAGTGCAAGACGACAACTAGAAAGGCAGCATTTTGCAAATATTCCAATAGCAGCCTAGCCCATTCAAGCCAAAAGCTCTTGGACATTAACTAGGACAGGTTGTACACCTCAACTGAACACCAGGACCATGAATGCAGGTAAACATCATGAAAGAGAATAATAGCTGTTGATCCATTTGCAGGAAGCAGCTGACAACCTACTCAGAAATTAAGTATAGTCTAGAAAAATAAACAGTCAAGGTTACTGATACAACTGACCCAGAGACTTGAGAAGAACTGCTGTTCAGAGAGTCCTATGACTTGGCAGCACATCGCTTCCAAGGAATTTCAGTCCAAGAGGCCACTGGCAAGGGAAGACAGCCCTTCCTCTCAAGTTGTACAGCTTATAAGGAACATCCCACTTAATTTTTGGTTGCATTGAATTCAGCCCATTCTTCAGAAGACAGACAGCATAGCACATCAAAACAGCAAGACAGTCAGAAAGTCATTAATACCTCTGACAGGAAAAAACGATATTTATTACCCACAGTGTACTGAAATCACTGATTTGCACAAACCACAAGGCTGTGCGTTCCTAATCTCCAAAACAGCAACAGCTCAAAAATTAACTGCACAGTCATAAATTCCTGGAAAAAACAAGCACAAAACAACCCAGAATTTCATAGAACTATCCTAATGCACCAGGGAACAAAGAGGAGACGGGATGAGAAAAGTGAAATAACTGAAATTGCTCATTTCAGACAGAGTCCCTGAAGCAGAGCAAGTGCTGGATCCAGCACAAGGCGATGTGGCTGAGCAGAGACCTTTCTTACCAGCAGCCGCCAGCAGCAAACAGGAGCAAGCTGCAGCACACTGCTCATCGCAGAGGACACCAGTCCTGTTCTGTCTTGAAACAGAGAAACCAAAAATGCTTCTGGTACTAATAAAACTCTAGAATAATGGATAGGAACAGTCAACAAGCATAATAAATCTATCTAGCAAGTTGGTTTTGAAACTGAGCGGGGGCAGAAATGAGGGAAAAAAAAAACCAACCAGTTTTAATTTGGAGAAGATACGTTTTGAAGAATGTATTTCTGGTGGGATGAATCAAGTCTCACACTGAACATGTAAGAACAAAGAAAAAGTTTCAGAAAGAAAAATATATATAGCTAGTAAATTCTTTTTAACTGTGTTTGAACTTTCATAGGCAAATTTTGGGATAATCAGTCACTAAGTGTTAAACTAAGGCTGTAGTTTGGCAAACACTTTAAGCTGGCATAAATTTGCGCTGCCGCTGAAAGAAAGTCTTACCATCTGCCAGTCCCCTGTGCCAGCACAAACATCCGAACACTGAACCAGGAGCACTGCTTTTGCCAGTTGATTTTTCAGATGGATCAGTTCCCCAAACCAGTTCACAGGATGGCCATGTAAATACTTATGCTGGCAAAGAACAGTGACTACTTCTCCAGCAGCACCAACTAAAAGTGTTCTTGAGCTACAGCCTAAGACACTGGGGCATGGAGCAGTTTCTTTCTAGCAGTCAAAGGTGCTGCCCCTCACCCTCAGACAAGCCATATTCAGAACACACTTGAAAGTTAAAATCATCACATAGTCGCCTCTCAGAAACTAGGACAGCTTTGCAATTTTCTCTAGTAGGAGAACCTGCCAGAATTTCAGCAACATTTATGTCTTCATTTTCACTGCCCATAAAGAAGTGTCTTTTCCAGATGCTGTGCTTTTCAATCAAAAGGTTATTTGCATTACAGACCATATACAGCCTTTTGTCCATCTGTTCTGTTTGTATCTGGGATACAAAGTGCTTGTCCGCAAGGAACAACAAATGAAACTGTATTTATTGCATGTAAGGACTCTAACCCAACAGGGATATAGAAACTGTAGGTCATTGCATATCTATGAATCACCTTCAGTCTTTCATTGACCACCACGCTCATCTAGAAGAAAACAGTTTCACCAAGAGAAACACTGCTGTGAGGAAATGAATCAATAAAGCTGAGCATTGGTCTTATTCCATATCAAGGTCAACCAAATGAAGTAAGTATTGGCTAACAGAGAGACCTAGCTACACTTTCCCACAACTCAGTGACAAATTCAAACCCATACAGTCATCCACTAGGAATCATTTAGTTCAGTAAGTTTTCTACCAAGAATTAAATTCAAGGCATGACAATGAACTAAGTCCCCCAAATTACACAGAAGGATCTCCCTAACTAGGCATGCCACAAGCAAACTGAAGGGAAGCCTCCCGCTTTCCAGAAATGCCTCATCCCAGACGCTCAAAAGCAGTTCTTGGGTCCTCAGAGCAGAGCAAGACTCACCTGAGCTGCAGCAGAGCCCTGCACCTGCCTCTGTGCTCACTTTTCTTCTACCAGTGCCTTGCCACTATCATCACTTCTCAGCACCTTCTTGGTTACTGAGACCTTATTCTGTACTTCATATCTTCATCTGCCTTCTCACGGCTGCACACATACTCACAGCTATATTTTGAAAAATAACATGGAAAGAACATCCAGAAATCATGCTCAGATCTCCTGTATGTTATTTTAAATAGCATCTGCAAAACTGGGACTCACTAATCCTCCTCCCGTGTTCCCTCTGCCGCTCTCAGTTCTACAACAACTGCTGACAGCTTCAGCACTATCAGCTGGTTACTGCTGCAGAGTTGTATTTCTCTCTCCTTGGTAACATCAACCCAAGATGTTTGTAGGAAAGCTGCTGCACAAATAAATGGCTAGAGCAGAGAGCCTCTTCTTTACATTTTCTAGAAAAGTCAAGAGCAAGGCATAACAAATTCACTCACTCTTGGGGATTATTTTCTATAGGAGCATTACTGACTTTGAAGGAGAAGACTTAACAGAGCATAAGCTACCTGAATCTAGGGCATTATAGATCTTCAGAAAGCTCTAGGACTCTTGCACAGCATCACATTGAAAACTGATGGGCATTCATGGAATTATAAGCAGCTGTTGCAGTACTTACAATCTGGTCAGTTTATTTTGAGATTGGAGGCAGAAGAAGAGATGAGCAACTATATAATACAACAATTTCAAGAAAAAGCACAATGGCAGGCTTGCACAAGATGCAGCAAACGAAGCAGATTTTTAAACCACTGGTGGCTGAGAAGCAGTGCGTGCCACTGGCAGAAACAAGAAAGCATTAATTAAAAAGGAGCAATTTGAATTGTAGCTCTTCTGTTGAAGAAGTGGGAATGAAGCAAAAAATGAAAGGATATAAACAAGGACTGCCAAACTGTTCAATTTCCTACCAATAAAAAACACAGGGTAGGGTTATGAGATGGCTGGCACTGGGTGTGATGGGAGCAGAAGCAGGAACAGTGATCAGATACAGAGATTATCCCCACCAACTGGGATCTTATAAAGTTACAGCAAAACTAGTAAAGAATGCAAACTTCATATTTATATGAGGTTATAGATAATCTAGATGAAAAACCTTCTCATCTGGGTGAGATTCAGGAGAATTTAATTCCCTAAATTCGATGGTTTACACCTCTACTGTCTAAGACAGGAAACAAATACATGCACATAAAAGTGTAGTAACTGATAAGAGAAAGGAAAAGAGAAATAGAATTTTGAGAGAAGATAGAAGAAAAATCTAGAAAATAACAGGAAGTAGGAGAAAGACATTACAGCTCACGTATGCAAGTATGTGCCACCAACTACTAGAGAAAAGAAGGAAGCAGAGTCTGGGAAGAAGGAGACTAAGAGAACAAAAGCAAGGAATGCAGTAAGTCAGGACTTCTGAGATGAGTAAATAGCTGTTCTCTTATACCTGCTGCTGTACAGTCCATCCACTTGGAAGGCAGCTGGTTAGTTTATACCTACTGCTATACAGATACCACCTTTCAGGCTGGGGAGTAATCTACTGATCATCATGTCTAAGCAATATCACATCAGTTTAACTGGGCTACCTAAAATTGATAAACTGGAGAAAATCCCCAACAGATTTTGAAATGTAAAATCTCGGGTTTCTCACACTTAACACTTCACCTTACTTCATGCCATTTACCTTAGAGATTGGCCTTAGTGAACATAAATCAGTTTAAAAGAGACCTAAAACAATGTTGCTTTTCCCCCCTCAACAGACCTATTTGTTCTCCCTTCTTCATATTCTGCTTCTAGACACTTTGTAGAAGTGATGGCAAGCTCAATACCAGTAACACTCAGAGGTATACAAGTTAAGGTTTAACTAAATATGAAGGGATAACCTATGTACCATCTCTTTCACTTTATCTAGAACTATTTTTCTCCAACACCAAAACCAACAGGCCTAGTTCAACAGCACCACTAAAACCTTTGCTCAATAATAATTCACTTCTGTATAAATACTCAGTTTCTAGTTAAAGTGCAAAGAATAGGTATATCTAGTTAACAAAACATTTTTCAAGACTCTAACAGAGAGAAGATAGGAATTTCAGTACATTGTGTGAAGCTTATTTCTTTGCAATTCATTCTTTCTAATAGGATAGGCTTGAACTAGATCTGGTAAAGGTCAAAGATTCAACAAAACCTCCTGCTACTCCTGTGCCATAATGCCAAACCCTGCACAGCATTCAAAAACAAAGCCAGTTTTCTAAGAAAACACTGCAGCAAAACCCAAAACAATAATTTTTAAAATGATCAGCAAGTGGTTTGGGGTTTTTTTGGTTGCTTTTCATGTAAAGGTTTAATAAATGAAAATTGAAGTTAGGTTTTAAAACCCCTCCAAACAACACCTCTTTACAACTGTTAATAAAAAAAAAAAAATCACCTTCTCCCGAAACCCACAACATTGCACATATGACTTCTCAGTAAATTTACTCTAAGGAAACACAAACTCCTAGACTCAGCTACGTGCCTGACATTTATGAGCACAGCCCAATTCTAGCAGGTCCTCCACTACATGAAGGGCCATACTAAACTGCAATAATTTAATACTGTACCATCCACCATATGCAGATAGCACTGGCAGCATTGTAGAGCTGGAATTCTTTTGCTGGTACAGATGCTGTGGAATTACTAATGTCACCAGTGACACTGAGAAGTGGTTTATTCAGCACCTTCAGTAAAACGGTACACTATGCTCTCCACACACCAACTATGCAAACCACAGTATTGCAACAAGGTCACAGAAGCAGTAAAGTCATTCTGTAAAGAGCTCAGTCACCATGTGCTACCTTTCCATGCCTTTTGATCCAGTTATTAGAAATGAAACGAGTAAAAATGAAATGTGAATGAAAACCAAGTGGGGCTAAATAATCTTCATTACTCTGGTGTTCCTCCACAAAAACGAGGCATAAAGAGATTTTTCTGTCTTCCACAAATAGCAATAGTTGCTACTAAAAAACCTAAGGTACGGTAGTCCAGGAATTGCATGCCATGGTTCAGGATTACAATTCCAAGTCTTTTTCTAAAAGCCTTGGCACACATTATTTACAGAAGTAAAACCAAAAGTAGTATTCCTCTTTACTGCACAAAATCGAAACCCAGCAAAGCCACAGGTATTTTTAGAGTGCAAGTTTAAAGTAATGGGGACTTAAAGAGATTTACGACTGTCTGAAAGATAAGTTGGCTTAGAACAGTCCAAGCCAACAGGGATCTAGGAGGAATCTAGACTACGCTTCCTTTAACACGTTTTAGCACAATACTGGCTCAACGAAAGGTACGCAGAGACCACGTTTGAAAAAAAACCTGAAAAACTCCCACCCACTCTTCTTTATCACAGGAGTTTAAATTTCCCGTAAAACAAATCCAAGGCTGTTTTTTGCCTTCCACTTCCTCCCCTCCTCCCTCCCGCAGCTTCCTACCAGCTGAGATTCTGCAGCTGCAGCAACAACAGCCTGCCTGTGACAGTGCAACCACCACGGCAGGATGGCTCCTACCAATTCACTAGCTTCCTTATGTTTTAATAGAGGTAGCAAATTGTGAGGGGGCTTCCCCCCTCCTCTCTTTTTTTTTTTTTTTTTAAACTGAAAAGATACTGATGAATATTCATTGCTAGCTCTTTACCAAGGGCTGAATTTTATTTAAATGAGTGGAAGAGAATTGCAAATCAGGCTGACAAAGGGAGAGTTTTACTCGGTTCTCTGGTCTCACAGTAGAGCTAAAGTGTAAGATTTTTGAGGAAAAAGAGACTAGATTATAGTAAAACCCCCAAACCCTCTCTATACAGGCAAACTGCTCCTCGCTGCTGTGCCTGCTGCCCGCACCAGCACCATCTCTACGATTTACAGCACTACCGAGGCGCTCGCCCACCGGTGCGGGTTTTCTCGGCGCATTTTGAAGCCCAGCACTCGGCAACCCGCACCTTGAGCCAGGACTTAGCAAAACCAGACGCACTCACCGAGCCTGCAAAGGTTACACACAGACACTTTCACACCGGTCGGAAGGCGCCGCGCCGGGTACGGTGCGCGGGACTGCTCTTCCCGGGAGCCGGTGACTCCCACACGCTATCCCCGGTTTTCAGGGCCCGAGGAGCACATCGACTCCATTTTATTTTTCGGGAGACCGCAGGAGAACTTACAGTTCCACATTCACAGAATCATTAGGGTTGGAAACGACCTGCAAGGTCATCCGGTCCAACCGACAGACGCCTCCATTCACCTTACCGGTCAGGGATTTAACAAAACGCAGAGATATAAACGAGGTGACGTTTTGTTCCTGCTCTGGAAAACCGAGGACACGGACAAACACCTTCCCGACCCGTCTTCAGGCGAGGCAGGACCCGAGCGTCGTCCCCCCTCCCCCGGAGAGCGCAGAACGGGACGCACAGGGCGAGGGAGGGACCACGGGGGACAGCCAGGGAACACGGGATGGAAGGGGAAGGGCGGGGGGTCCCCAGGCCCCCGTCCCCGCACTCACTTTCGTCCTGCCGTTGATCTTGTAGTTGCCCAGCTTGCCGTTGCAGTGCCGGATGAGATCGTCCATGCTGTTCATGAGCAGCCGGATGGTCTGGCATCCCGGCTCCTTGCCCTCCACCCAGGTGATCTTGTCGCCGCGGATGTCCTTGGAGGAGTCGCTCTTCTGGCTGACGAGCTGCCCGTCGGTGAAGCGGCCGGTGTGGTGGAGGGCGCGCACCTCCTGGGCCACCAGCCCCCCCAGCTCCTTGCCTAGGAAGTCGTCCACCACGCAGATGCCGTGCTTGTTCATGCAGGGCACGATGTACTCCAGCGCCAGCCGCTGCGGCACCAGCGACTTGGTCTGCCCGTTGGGGCGCAGCGCGGCGCCGCCGGGCCCCGCCTGCCCGCCGCCCGGGTACAGGTTCGACTTGTCCCGGTACAGCAGCACCGCCTCCCCGGACGGCGCCGCGCCGGGGACCTCCGGTTCTGCCCCCGCCGCGGCCGCGCGGCCGCCGGGCAGCGGAGCGGCCTGGCCCGGGGCGGCCGGGGGCGGCGGCGGCGGCGGCTCCGCGCCCTTCCCCGCGGCGCGGCGGGCTCGGGGCGGCGGAGGCTGCGCTCCGCGGGGCTCGGCAGCGCCCCCTGCCGCGCCCGCCGCGCCCCCGCCGCGGCAGATCAGCTTGTGCTTCTTCCAGTCCTGGCGCTGGTGCTCCTTGCTGCAGTAGAAGGAGCTGCGGCAGCGCCCGCAGCGCAGCAGGTTCTCCATCTTCCCGCACAGCTCGCAGTACTGGCGGTCCCGCTCGCTGCCGCAGCCGCCGCCGCCGCCGCCGCTCCCGCCGCCGCCGCTCCCGCCGCTGCTCTCGCCGCCGCCCTGCCCGGCCCCGCCGCCGCTGTCATTCGCCATGGCGCCGCCGCGGCCCCGCTCCGCCGCGTTATGTAAAGGAGGCGGGCGGCAGCGGCGCTAACGCGGGCCCCCGCCCGGCCGCGCGGCGAGAGGGAGGGCGCCCTCACTGCATCATGGCCGCGGCGCCCTCCGCCTCCGCCGGCCTCCTTCGCGGCCGGGCGCGGGGGCTGCCGCGGGGGCCGCTAGCGCCGCCTCATGCGAGCGGCGGGGAGGGAGGGAGGGACGGAGGGAGGAAGGGGGACGGGGGTTGGCGCGGTGCGGGGCCGCCCTTCCGCTCCCCGCCGGCCTCTGCGCCCGCTGCGGCGCGGCCACCGCCTTCTCTCCCCGCCGCCGCGCCGGGGAGAGCAGGGAGAGGAGGAGGGAGGAGGAGAAGAAGAAGAGGAGGAGGCGGAGGCGGCGCCGCTCCCGCCGCCCGGGCGCACGTACGCCACTTCCAGCCCGACAGCGCCGCCGGCGCGTCAGGGCAGGGGAGGGGCCGCGGGTGGGCGGGGCGAGGGCTGCGGGCGGGGGCCCGGTGGGTACGTGCGGGAGGTGGCGGCTCTGAGGGAAAGGGGAGTGCTGAAAGGGGTTTAAGCTGAGCTACGGCTAAGTTTCCTCTAGCCGACTGCCTGCTTTGGAAGTCAGGCACAACGTCCCTCTGAGAGCGGGCTTCCCTCTGAGGGGTGTTTTCCCGTGCACCGTTCATTCTTTGGAGATCGTAGAATCATAGAATAGTTTGAGTAGGAAGGGACCTTAAAAGATCATCCAGTTCCAACCCCACTGCCATGGGCAGGGACACCTCCCACCAGTCCAGGCTGCTCAAGGCCCCATCTAACTTGGCCTTGAACACCTCCAGGGATGGGGCAGCCACAGCTTCCCTGGGAAAACTGTGCCGCTGCCTCGATACTCTCGTAGTGAAGAACTTCCTCCTTGTGCCTAGTCTATATCTGCCCCTCTCCAGTTTATACCCATTGGCTGTTGTAGTATCACTACAACCCTTTGTGAACAGTCCCTCCCCAGCTTTCTTGTAGCCCCTTTCATAGAATCATAGAATCACAGAGCAACCAGGTTGGAAGGGACCCACTGGATCTTCTAGTCCAACCATTCCTATCAAACACTAAACCAAGTCCCTCAAGACCTCATCCACCCGTGCCTAAAACACCTCCAGAGAAGGTGAATCAACCACCTCCCTGGGCAGCCTATTCCCTTTCAGGTACTGAAAGGTTGCTATCAGATCTCCTCAGAGCCTTCTCTTCCCCAGGCTGAACAACCCCAACTCTGATGAGCCTGTCCTCATAGCAGAGGTGCTCCAACCCTCTTATCATTTCTGTGACCCTTCTCTGGACCCATTCCAACAGTTCCATATCTTTTTTTATGACAACACCTTGTGTACGGTGTGATCTGTGCTGAACAGAGGTGTCTGCTGTCACCACCTCTGTTTGGGGTCTCTCCCCATCTCCAATGCAAGGTCAGGCAGAGCTGGCTTCAAAGCTCCAAATTAGCAAGACATTTGACTGTTGACAGAGTTTCATAATAACATTAAAGTCAGACATTGGAAAGCAATAGAACATATATAAAATTTCCAGGAAAAATTATCCATTTGTGTGTAAGCAGGAGATACATCCTGTCCCAGCTCTTGTCTCACTGCACATGACTGATGGAGATGGCTCCCTCGTGTTGCCCAGGCCTGATAAATGACACATGATTTCTAAAGCTACAAAACAAGTCTGAGAGAGTTAATTTGCCGGCATTTTCAGTATCAGCAGGACACCTCTCTGGGAAACTCAGCTCAGGCTGGGGTGCTGTCACCGGTCTGGAGTGACATCTCCACCATCCCTGGCTTGTGGGAGAACTTGGAGTTTTATGTTTATAGAATCGTTAAGGTTGGAAATACCTCTAAGATCATCCAGTCCAAACTTCAAACATCTTCGTTCATCTAACCGGTCAAGGTTTTAAGAAAACATAGGGGATATAAGAGAGATTGCATTATTTATCATTGTGTCAGTCCCGTAACACTGACGGAGAGCTGGCGGAGCAGGACGTGCGCTGGCTGTCCCCTAAATAGCATGTGGTTTGTGTTCCTCCTGACTTGGCACTAACAAAGGCTGGAGTTAGGCCAGTTAAGGAAAATAAAGGCAAAATGCAGGAAGAAGGAGCAGGTGATGTGGCCACTGAAATGAGGTGTTAGGCCCAGTGCTGTGATCAACTTGGCAAAGCCCCTGACAGGCAAAAGGAGGCTGTTTTGGCAGAATGGTGTTGGTGGAAGGTTATAGGTCTCAACATAGTCACATCAGCCGTCAGAAGCTGCACGAGGATCTGGACTCCTCTGCGGTGATGTGTAAGCTCCGATTGATGTGGCTTCGCTTCCTTGCTTTTAGTAGATGTTAGGAAAGTGCAGTGTATTCCACAGTTCCCTGCAATGCAGTCCAGCATGGTGGTCAGTGCCTCAGGGCCGCATGGTCAGTTGGAGCAAGGACTCCTCCTTGGCTGGGGGTTCTCCTGCCCATCTTCTCATCATTCTCTCCATGGGCCGGGCTGGTGGGAGGCAGCGCCTGCAGCTGATGTGCACCACCTGCAAGTTAAGCAAATCCAGTCAACAATCTGAGAAGCGTCGAATACATGAGCCCAGTATACACATCTGGAGGCAGAAAGGTGAATCAATCCTCTGGTTGGTAACCCATAGGCTACCACAGGCAGTGATTTTGCATAAAACAGGGGTTTTTTTGCCCTTGTAATTGAGGAATAATAATGCTTCCACTCCTCACTGGCTGTTGTGAAGCTTAAGACTGTGATACACTTGTATTACAGTGAGATGACTTTATATATGCAGTTAAAATGGTTTGGTTCTTATCTCTCTTGATAGAACTGGATTTAAAATTAACTGACATAGCAACAGGACTTGGAGCGCTGTTAGGCACTGCATGTGCTATGTGAAGGTTATAAAAGGAGGGAAAAAGTGCCAAGGCTGCAAATGCCTGTGGTACATACACAGAAAATGAGAAGGAAAACCAGTGTGAATTATTAGAAAGGCAAAAGGAGTACTGAGAGGACAAGGTCATGAAAGCCCAAAGGATGAGATTTCAAGGTGAATGTGATCAGTAAGCTCCAAGGTTGATTTAAAAAAAAAAAAAAAAAAAAAGACAGATGAACTGGAAAAGCTGGGAACTAGCAACTGATAAAGTTGCAGATTAGTAATTTCTTTGCTTATTGCTCTTACAGGGAAGAAAATACAGTGGCAAAGGCAGAAGAAAGTGGGTTAAAAATGAGTTTTACCTCCCCAGCATAAATTGGATGGATTTTTAGTCTAGGCTTGATGGGAGTTGTTCTTTAACTAATGGAATACGAGGTTTGTCAGGAATATTAGGTTAGACATTCATTCCTCAACTTTGCTTTAAACTGAGGCTAATGCAACTGAATTCCACGGACTTGCAGTGTTGTTAAACTGGGCTAATTGAGAAGAGTCAAGGCTATTATTTTCAAAAACTTCAGAAATGCAAACAATGATGTTCTGCCAGAAAGAAACTGAAGAGTTAAAGACCTTTTGTATTTGTTGTGTACTCCCTCAGCAAACATAATGGAGATGAGAGTCACAGACTGGAAACTCAATAGTCAAACTATGAAATAAATGAGAAAAGGAGCAAGGTACAAATATGGTGTCTAGCTAAAACCTAACAATAGTTCTTAATTCATGGGCTAATTTGGCTTCAAAATTCTTTCGTTCTTTCCCTTTCTTTCCCACATGTCTTTTGTGATGCAATGAAAAGCCCTGGTCTTAGATTTTTACATTTGTTAATGTGCTGAGCTACTTCAGGTTGTCTTGACACACTGTTCCCAAGCATAGTCAACACAAATACCGAGTTCAACAAAATCTATCTTCAGGTATTTGAAGTATTTGCTGTATTTTATGATTGAAGCACCTCACCAGCAGCACAAACAATTTACTGAAGGTTGTCCAGTGACAAAGCTGCAGAAAAGAGCAGTGGTGGTAAGGAAATTCTGGAAGACAACGAGTTTTTATATTACAGCATGCTAGAAATGTTTTCCAAGCATATAGAGACTCTATTCATTGCCAATGAGAGTGTAGGGACACAGCACAACAAGAAGGAACATGTGGTATACAAAGCAAAATGACCACTTTGATGGTTGCCAAAACTGAAGGTGAAGGGACTTCCTCCTCTTCTGCAGGTCACTCTTCATTTGCTCCCCAAGCATGGCGTTTCCGAGATAGCTAATCTCTTATCTGTGTCAGTGAGTGCTGGAAAAGGACTTGACTGACGATGAGGTAATGATCAGACATACTGCTTTGCAGAGAATGCAGCTGAAGTCTTAATACCAGCCAGGAGGAGGATGTTGTGGGATATGCAAGGTCACAGGTTTTTTGTCACCAGTTAGATATGGATCTGATATGTTTATTAGAAGTGGGGAAAAAAAGGAGTTTGTCAATGAATAACTATTCTGTTTTCATTAAGTAGTAATAATAGCTGCATTTATACCATGCTTTATATGTTTTGAGTACTGCAGCAGTAAGGTTATATAAACAACCAAAAAAAAAAAATCTTTGAAGCCCAGCAAGAGCAGGGAATGCAGAATAACAAGATTAGAAAAGTTTGATTCACAGGACAAAATCAGCTTGGAAATGAAGTTTCAAAAAAAAAAAAAAAAAAAAAAAAAGTAATCCCATTTTCAGATAGTTTTACTGTCAACAAGAGAACAGCTCCCTGGGTCTCTAAGCTAAGTTTTCCACTGCTACCAGGAGGCCATTTGGCGCTACATGGATGCTCCTGAGGTTGGTGTTAATGTAAGGCATCATCAGACAGGTGTTTATCCACAAAAGCATCAAAATTAAAATTCAGAACTTGGGAGCTTGTAGCTCACTCTCTTTCCCTTAAGACTGCTTCGCTGTGTTCTTCAACCTGACTGCTCTTATTCTACTTAAACCATTATTCACCGATCTCGACAGTGGCATTTTTCAAACTTGCTTTTCGCACTAGCAAGTGAAGTGTAACAGGTTTGCAGCTTTTCTAAATAAAACTAGAGAACTGTTTGTCTGAGTTGGAGACTCTTAAACTCACTTCCTCTCTAAGTACAAACTGTGCAAAGTACATGCATAAGGCTATGCAGGTGCTCCTTTGCTGAATGCACACTCTTTCCCTTAGATACGCAAAGGGTTAGCGTGGTTTATTTTTCCCTCAAATACCTCCCCTGCCCCTTTTTCTGCAAAGCAAGGAAAAGGTCACCGATTAGAGTTGATCAGGAAAGTGCAGGGTTATTCGCTGGCTGTGCTAGTGCTGGCTGTGCTGTGCTGTGCTAGCAGCATGCCTGGTTTAATTTCACAGGCGTAGGGTTCCATCAAGTCACTCTGTGGCTTCACAGCTCAAGGAGTCTCTGCAGTTTTCAAGGTCCAGGCTTCAGCTCTCTGATACACCAAGAGCTTGATATTCTTCTGTCGCGGTCTGAAGTGGCAAGCAGCCACTCAGAGCCCTGAAAATAATTCACAATACCCTGGACCACCTCCCATCCCACTTAGTGCTTGTTGATGCCATTGCAGAATTTCCGTTAAAGTTTCTACTGAAATTAAATTAATAGAATACCTTGATTGTTTGCCACTGAATATCATAATGGTGTAATGTTTAAAGGAAAAGCCTTTCATTATAATCTCAGTTTATAAGAGTTGGGCTAGATTATAAGGAGAAGTATTGTCAATTACTTTGTGTAAACTTGTGTTTAATATTGTGGGGTTCCTCCAGGGTCTTCAACTAAAGTTGTTTTTGCTGTCCCTGAATCTGTCTGAAATCATATGCACTTGCTTCCCTGGGAACACAGCCTTTTTTATTGCACCAAAAATATGGTTAGGGTTGGTCAGTCCAGAGAGATTTGTGCAGATTAAAATACTGGACTGCTTTAATAATTCTGTTTGTATTTAAAGAAAAAGTAGTTATGCTAGGAAAGTATGATACAATGTCCTCTTTTTTCTTTTTTTTTTGTTAACTGAAAATGCTGCTACCAGATGTCTGTATCTGTAAAGCTATGGAAATTCAGCAGAAGAGCTTAGGAAATGCTCAAGATTGACTCATTCCAGTTTTGTCTTCATTTTAAACTTTGTACCATGGAAAGTTGAAAAGCTTTTTCCACATTGTTTGTGAGGTTTCTCCAGAGGGAGTATTTCTGGTTTTGGTTAGAAAAGATCTCCCTATCTTGCTAAAGACTGAAAATGGTATACATTTTTGGCTTCTAACTTGAGCAAGCCAGCAGGCCCTCAGGGTGCTTAAGGTCCAGTTAGGAACAGAAAATTACTTTGAGAGAACATTTTTAAACACTGTTTGAAATTCATACACTGATAGAGTAATAAGCACTTCTTGGGGAAAAAAAAAGATTCCTGTTTTCTCTGTATGTAGGTCAAATTTATGTGAACTGCTCTGAAAACTTTTCTCTATTTTGATGCAGACAAACCTTCCAGCATGAGAAGAACGGGCTCCAGTGTAAAGAAAGCCTCTCCAGCACTCTGTAGGGCCACTATCATAACATGGCCTTTTGACTTTGCATCTGATATGTACTTCCTGTCCCTATGTCATCATGATTCAGCATTGTGACATGCTGAAAGATCATCAAGGTGAAAACAATACCGAGCAGTGTTAGGATTATGGGACCTGCCATGATTATTTTCTGCGTACCTGATTTATTGCACATCATATTTTCTCTTCCCTTGTCTTTCAGCTGCCAGGCACGTAGTTCTCTTCTGCAAGTGCCTGGCCTTGTATTCAGAAAAAGAGAACAGGGATGCCCCGAGGTGTGGGCAAGGAGGACAGTTTGCTCTGTGTCCCTTGATTTGGGAAGCTTGAGAGTACATTAGCTCATCCATTGCAATATATCCTGCTCTTTAATGAGTTACAGTCTCTGTTTTTCTTCCTTGATTGCCTAGAAACTATTACTCAGATCTCGAGAGGAACCCAAAAACTGCTCCTGTAGCCAAAACCATGTATTTGTTAAGAGACTGGACGTTTTATCTTTGGGCAAAGATACAGTTTCTTTTTCCTTTCTCAAGCTGCCTAGTGCAATTTCTGATCTCCCTCTGAACTCTTTTTCTTATTGAGGCAGTTGTACCAGTAAGAGGGATTCTAAGAACACAGTGACCTTAAAACATTTGCTGCTATGAAAAGAGAAACCTGTCTCTGTAATTTAAGAGCGGAAGGAAAAGATAATAGGGAGGTTTTGAGCTGATAAGACCTACTAGGTGTTATACCTCAGTAAGACTTAGGGGTTTGATTTTTTTTTTTTTTTGATGAGGCAATTTCTCAAGGAGAATGGGTCAGACTTCATTTTTGTTTGTTTTCTAAGTGAACAATGGTGTCCTCCCCCTTTTCTTGAACAATGAGGATACGATACTGTAGCTCATGTTTTGTTGAACTATCAAGAGAGCACATCTGTCCTGAAGAGCTCACCTTTGCCAGGGCTGGCTAGAGGCATGCACATGCACACAAACATTGTGAGCCTGAAGCTTGAAGAACCATTGCAGTCTGGATGAACTCAGTACAGCTCAGCGCTGTGTTCTCCTGCATTCCCTGTTACCCTTTTTGCCAGGACAGTGCCTGTGTGTTCCCATGCAGCACTCTGATGCATGTCAGGATGCAGTGTCCCATATCTCCCCTGCCATGCTCCCTTGGTACCTCTGCTATCCCAAAGGCTTCATGATGACTTTTATTGCATTTCCGTCCTTCCCAAATGCACAGGCTTTTACTCCATGCCCTTCTGTTTGGCTTCAGTGCTCCTCTTGTATCCTTCTGCAATGTTTTCTTCGGTTGTGATGCATTTAAGTCATGGTGTTGAGTTGCTGCATGCCAAAAGGGGTGGTTCTGCTCCCTCCAGCAGCACACTCCTTAGCACCACACTTGTCAAGCCCTTTGGTGAGTCAGTTCAAGAGAATAGTTTTCTGTTGGATTAACAAGTTTGATCGGCTTACCCAGTCTGATGTGGTGCAAGATAGGGTGTGGACCAGCAAGGCCAGGAGTCAGGAAGGGAAAAGCAGGACCACCCAGGTCAGAACGGTAAGCTGACTCAGTCATGTCAACTTCACCCTTGTTTACTTCATGTTATACAACATGAACCATTTCTACCTTCCCCCTAACTGAGGGAGAAGCTGAATTGAGAGAATTAGCAGATCCAAAGTGCAGGATATTCTGCACCAAGGTGACTAGCATCAGCTGATTCTGCTGTCGAAGGATGCAGGGAGAGGTGTTGTAGGCTATTGGTTCTGTGAAGAGCATGCCAAGGACTCACATTTTGTAGGGTGGGGATTTTTTTTAAAGATTTTAGTAGTCTGTTGATTAAAATATTTATTTCACATGAACAAATGTGGATTTAAAAATGGTGACACTGCAGAACACTTATTAAGATGGTGTTCTGCAGTGACAAGCACAACCCTCTTGTGCAAATGCTATTGGTCTAATACCAGAGTAACACATTTCAGCATATTTTAAAGCACTTCCCAAGCAACCTTACTTATACCAACTACAAATATTCGCCAAACCAGGAATGTCAGTAGTGGGTATATAATAATATAAATTCCTACATTAGTATGAAAAGTCGTTGTCTTCCCCCTGCATGATCTAAATCAACGCTATTTGTTTCATCTCTCTTTCAATAGACTTTCAGGCAGCACAATGCTGTCAATGAATCCGGTAAAATGTAGTACTGGAATTGTATGCTGGACAGCTTTTACAAAGTAGTACCTGAATACTAGGTCCCAGAAAATTAAGCTTCACAGGAGTTCGTGCAAGCACATGGTTGAATATGAATTACTAACATCTTTGGGTCGCTCGCGGAGTGATAGTATGTGCTACAGAGCTGTAATTAAGGCTGGGCTGTGTCTGAGTCTTGTTATTGTGCTGCACTGGTTTGTTGCTTTTAGAATTGCTGCACCTGAACCTGTTCCCTGCTCCCCCAGCCAGCTAATTAGTGACCTAGAGATAAGGTGGCATTTATTGGTACTAGAAGAAATGGACTTTCATTTTTATGCAGAAGCAAAAAACAGGTCAGCAAGGAATTCACACTTCCTTCATCTGCCCACAGTACAATGGAAGATGATAATCCTTTGCATTATTCTTTTGTTGTTGTTGTTGTTGTTGTTGCTTGGGGGTTTTGTTTTTCTTGTTTGTTTGGGACAAGGAGTGGCACATTAAATTCAGTTTGTGTCTAATGCTAGGACTATGATCAGGAGTTTTCATTAAAAAACAGATTCCTAAAAGGGTTCCTGAGATTACAGTTTCCTCATTCTGGAATACAGATAGAGTTTGAACTGGAGAGGACAGGTAGAGCATAGGCGGACACTCTGACTCTGTTCTCACCTATTTACCAAATGGTACGTGTTGTTGAAATTTCAGTGGGAGGCAATGCTGCTCCCTTGTGCAAACACATCCTCCAATAAAAGCCATGTGCTGTGAGCAAAAACAGTTAAGGGCTTGCTGCTTTTTTTTTTTTAATTTGCTTTTTTATTTAAATAAACAGCAACTTATCAATGTCAGAGGCCAAACACGGCTAGCTCATATGCACACAAGGGCTCGTGTGTTTGTGAATATACCTGCTCTGTGTACCCAGCCTGGCTATTACCTTATTTTAGTAGGGTAACCATCTCTCCCCTATTTTAAGAAATACTCCTCATTTCATCTGCCATATGAGTAAAAGAAATGCTGAATCATATCTTTGTGGAGCAACATCTAGCACTGCATTTGTTAATGGAACCTTATTTTCAATTTAAAAATATCGGCGGAAGGAGACTGAGTCTTTTAAGAAAAAACGTACAGCATAAAGATGAAAACAGTTCTCTCTCTCTGTTTTCTTAAGATAGCACTGAATCACAGACCTAGAATAAAGATAAATTGAGTTTGTTGGTTCACATTAGATAATCTACCTCAAACCTCTGATTTTTTCATTTGTAATCCAGATATGAACAAGGCATGTCAGGAAGAAAACTTCTTCAAAGGTTCATAAATGCCAATGTATAACATCAAATTGCTTGCCTGGTGCGCTATGTATTTTATTGCAAAGGTTTTGTGAATGCTGTATGCAGGACAAAACTATGAAGCAAGGTAGCAAGTTTGTTTTCCTTTGTAAGCATTCAGAGCAGCTAAATGGGACCCTTTCCAGAAAGCTCTCTGGAAACTTTCATCTAGCCTCAGTGCTCTATAAATAGAGGAGGGCTTCATCTCGGAGGAGATTTCACAATTCTGTTCTGCAAGGGAGTGCTGAGCTGCGATGGAAGGGTTGGGAAAAGACTTATGGAGTGGCATGGTGGGAGCAGGTAGAGGAACAGGATCTCTCTGAATGTGAGATCAGGGTCTGCTGACAGATGAAAAGAGAATAATTTAGATGGACTGCTCTTCCCAAAACACCTGTGCAGGGAAAAATTCCCTTAGATCCCACACAGAAACTACTGCTGGCAGAGTGGAAAATGCAGCCACAGTGACTGTCAGCTGCATATAACAAAGACAAACACCTAATATTCCCTCAGTTGGTCAGGAAACACTCTTGAAGAGGAGATCTTTCACTCTCCAGAACAAATACCCTCAAATCTCCCAGAGGAGATTTAGGTTGGACATTAGGAAAACATTTTTCACAGAAAAAGTCATTGGGCACTGGAACAGGCTGCCCAGGGAGATGGTTGATTCACCTTCCCTGGAGGTGTCTAAGGCACGGGTGGACGAGGTGCTAAGGGGCATGGTTTAGTGTTTGACAGGAATGGTTGGACTCGATGATCCAGTGGGTCTCTTCCAACCTGGTTGTTGTATGATTCTATTATTCTATGAAATGGAGAAATTATTTCACTGGGATCAAGGAAAGCAGCAATTAATGCTCTAAGAATTGCTGTTGTTTATTATGTAGAAAAAAATTAATTGCTCAGATGGACTTTCATGGATCAGATAATATGGGACAGAGTAATCACAAACATAACTCTAGAGTAAGTCCCAAGAGCAAAACATTTGGAAATTGGTTTCTAAAATATAAGTAAATGTAGAAGAAAACTGTCTGACTGTTACATAAGCTGGAAAAATCTGTTCTAACACTCTACATTTTCATTAACATAGGCCGCTTAGTTGTGACAGCAGGTTAAAGAACGTTGTCTTCCAAAATTTAGATATAGTGTACTTTTCAAGATTTATTTACAGTTTAAATATGGGGCAATTTTTTTTGTTGTGGTCAGGCTTCATGTATTATTTTAAAAAGAAAGAACTTTAAAGATGTGATTGAAATGACAATTTCACTCTGACTTCTAATAGCTTGGCCTCATGGTAATATCAAATCTTGGTTACTATACATTTGAAAGAGGAATACTCTGTTGCCTATTTGATAATTTGGGGGGGAAATACCTTGAAAATCTAAAAGCAGAGGCTCACTTTTGACCAAGCATAAGAATTTGGAGATAGCAAAGCTATTTTGGGAGACAACATTCTGTCTACAGAAGAATGAAAGCAAACCATTTTTCTGCTCAGAGGCTACATATTGAACACATTGGTCTACAGGTAAGGTTTTTTTTGGTCTCAAAGACCTTTGATATGCAGTCTTTATGTGTTTTTCTTCCTGCCATCAGAGCTTCAGAATTTAGAGAGATCTTTATTTTGTTGATATAAAAATGATATGGAAATTACAATATAGGAACTCTGAGCCATTGCCCTACAGGATTATCATCACTCTGCCTTCCTTAAAGTGTCAATCAGATACAGTTTCTTTCAAGATGAGAGAGATGTGTTTTCCATGTCAAAACGGTACTTGCTCCTTTCAGTACACTAAAGTTTTATGGTGGAGTTTTAAAATGAGAACAAACTGATCCTATATGAGCTAGAATATATGGTAAAATGTGTTAAATTACAAGAAAACCAAAACCAAACAAAACCAGAACTGATGACAAATTATTTGGTTATATGCATAGTGTTTAAGTACACCGTGTCATGTTGAGATCGGAAGGGATTTCAAACAGTAGCATGCATTAGCTCCCTTTGCTTTTTGATTCCAGTGAGGAAAATCATCCTAGCCTCTCCTAGCTTGCTTCAACTGAATTGTCTGCTGCAGTCTCAAAGGCCAGGCTGGAAAGAGTTTTCTTCATGTAAACAAACCTGTTTACATACACAGGAGTACTCACTCCAATGTTAGTGTGATCCCTTTGAGCAGCCTCGAAGAAATTTAAGGATGTACTCTTGAAGTGGTGTACACCTTTCTGAGATGTGTACAGTGGTTTTCAGAACACTTCGTTAATATTTTGCTAAGCACTGAAATACATTGTTCATAAATTGGTATGGCAACATGCTATGTTTCTGTGAGAGTGCCTGAGAAGGGAGGGAGAACTTGTTTCGAAGTGGTTTATTGACTGTTAAACTCTTACAGCCAGATAAAAGCAGCAGCAAATAGCCTGATCCATGTGTTACAACAGTGCACAGTCACACCTTCTCCCTCCCTACACAGTATTTCCTATCTAGGTCACTCTGCAGTGCAAGGCTGTTAGTTTACCAGATAATGTTTCCACACGTTGACCAAGACACGGTGATTACAGGCACGTTTTCAGGCTGTTTATGCAAACCACCAGTATCCTGAGCCAACTCATGGCATTTATTTTACCTTCCTTCTTGCTGGTTTGGTGCCTGGTATGGCTTGCCCAGGCTTATGGATGGCATTTGCTGTGCTGACATCTGAGCAGCTTTGTAGATAAAGCCATCTTGCCATGAGCCTGTCAAACATAAATTCCATCACTACTCTGCAACTGCTATGTAATTAAACGTTCTCCTGCTAGGCATACTCTGGTTTAACAAGTTTTATGAGTCATGGCAGCAAAGAGAAAGGAGAGTCCCCAGAAACAAGAATGGGCACAAACACCCCCTTGATAATCATCTTATTTAGAGAGAATAAGGTTCTCGCTCATCTAGAGAAGTGAATGCCAGGTGTCCTCAGATCCCTTGTCAGAGTGTCTCACACTGATGCTCACTAAGGTTTCCGGAGAAAGTGATTTTGCAGTTCTGAATTACATAAAATTTGGCAGAACAGATGCTTGCAAGGAAGCGGTTTGTTTTGCGTGTGCAGCATAATGGTTTGAGAGTGCTGGAGAAGGAAGGAAGAGGTGAGAACTTGCAAATTCTGTGCTTTCGTAAGATCAACCCCAAACCCATCTACACCACAGAACATGTACTACACATATAAGGGGAGCATATCCCTCTACTTTACATTGCCAGAACCCAGAAGTCAAGATGCTAGCATTTAAAGCAGCACCAAAACAGTTTCTTCCTAGCTGCAAGCAACCAGGTGCATGAAAATCCCTGTTGCAAGAAGGCATCTCAGTGTCACCGCTCTCTTACCCTTTTGAGACAGAGAAGTGCATTTCATACATCACTAGAACTGCCTGACCCCCCATGCTTTCACAGCTCATTGCAGCAAGGAGAGATTGTGCCCCTGGCAGCGTGCACAGGGTTGCATGACTTTGCTTGTCCCTCTGCAGACCTGTATGATACCCATAGAGAACTGGTGGAGAAGAGGCAGTCAAGGAGCATGTGGGGATGAAAAATGTTGGGCACCTCTGGGGTTCCTCTGACCATACTCTCCCTCACAGTGTAGCTTGCACTGAACACAGTGAACCATGGAAAGCAAACATCAGCTGTCTTAGCTTCTGGGTGCATGGGACAAATCACCACAGAGGTGCGTAAGCCAATCTTTAAACTCCAGGTCTGTTGGCTGAAGAGATTACCACTCACCCAGCACTCAGGCACACACACACATACACCCCACCAGCTTTCCTTGACCTATTTACTAGCAATGAACTAGATTTGGACAGATCTTCTGTTTGAATTGCTTGAGCTAGCACAGCTTGCTTTGACTCCAGAGGGCAGAGGGAAGCATGAGGGAAGCATGTACAAGCAGTTATTCTGACAAACCTGGGAAGGTAGTAGTGGTTAGCAGGAGAATGGTGATGAGCTAGGGTGGGGTAGACTGGGACATTAACCCTTCAACTACAGCTAGAAGAAAACTTGGGCCTCTATCCTGGTTGTTGCCATGTGGCTGCCTGTATGACTATGCCTGGCAATGCAGGAATTTTAGAAGGGCTGTTCCCTCTCTTCCTCTCCCCACACCACCCCAGGAGGTGCTGCAGTTGCCCCAGCTGCCTGCGTGCTCCTTACATGGCTGCCCAGCACTGAGCACCTCATCTTCATGCAGAGGCTGGCCAAACCATGCTGAGACAGTTTGTGTCCGGTAAGCACCACACAGCAGGAATGACAGAATTCTGTGCTGTCCCCTAGATGGGACAAGGATCAGCCTCTGCTGCAGCTCCTTTGCTTACCTTGTCCTTTTTACCTTAAGCTCTTCATCTATCTCGGTCCCATTGCAAATGCCAAATTAAGCCCTTAATACCCCTGAGCAGGGATGGAGGGTTAAATCAGATGAAAGATTAAAGTACCTGAGCAGGATATATGCTTATCTAAGGGTTCCGAGTCTAGAACTAAAGTCCCAAATGCCCCCCAGGCAACTGGGTGCATGCCCAGTGGTGCCAAGGATTGCTGGGGAGCTGTCTGTTTGAGCTGCAGGTCCCTGCTCATAGCCAGAGCTGCTGCTCTCTGGGCAACTTGGCACCTACTTGTTCAAAATCAGGACACTGGCCATATTTGGTAGGCATCCTAAGCCACCAGCAGGGCAAGGTAGCACATGAAACACTTTGCAAAGCCCTGCAAACCTGAGGCAGGTGTCTGAACTGCAGAAAGTGGAGGGATTTTCACATAGCCTGTTCCAGACAGACAGTTTCTTGTTTCTCCCGTTTTCAGTCCTGCAGGCAATTCTTGAGGTAGGCACCAAAGCACATGCTTGAGGTGCTGGCAGGAGAGCAAGGCCTGTGCAAGCAAGAAGCATGGTCCATACATGAGAAGCATGGGAGGTCTGGCATACAGCTTCTTCAGTTTGTACATCCAAGGAAAATTTTAAAAAAACCCAAAACACATAAATAAAACTGTCTGCTTGTTTTGGCTCAGTTGACTGGAGATTGAGATTAAGTAGTGTGAGTTAGTATGATTTAATTTAGATTTCTCTATCTTTTATAAGCTGTAAAGTTCATGCTGGTTTTTTTTTTTCTCTCATGACTTTTTCAACCTTCATAGGCTTCAGTTCTGATCTCTTTTTAAAGCTTGATATATCCATGCTATTTTCAGTCTTGCAGACTCTTTTTTTTGGGTAATACTTGCAAGTTATGGTCTTTTTTAGCTAGCCTTACAGCCAAAACGGTGCTAAAGTCTCCTTCTTTTATACCTTCACTGCTCCAATATCCTTTCTCTCATTTTGAGACGCATATACATTTGCCTGGCAGATATTGATTCACAGGTGTTCTCTTTGCTTGCCATTTTGTCACCCCTTTTCACTGACATCCTTATGTAAGTGGGAGAAGCACTCAACTCAGTTTATACAACCCCATGTTTATTGTGGCTGATGGTATTACTCTATACCTGCAGGCAGACTTATTTGCACATGCACGGAGGGTTGAGCAATGTTGCTGCACCCCAGGTTGCTGCAAGAAGGAGTGCAGCCAGAGGCATCCTGCTACTGCAACACCCCCAAGTGCCACAGAAACTTTGGGCTCTCCGTGGATGAGTTGCAGGCCCTTGAATTGCTGGCAGTGAGAGTTTTGTTTCCCACACCAC
This sequence comes from Coccyzus lansbergi, assembly GCA_033558105.1. NCBI lineage: Eukaryota > Metazoa > Chordata > Aves > Cuculiformes > Coccyzidae > Coccyzus > Coccyzus lansbergi. Next base: position 1,468,844 of record JAUMJK010000072.1, on the reverse strand, counting down.
TTTTCCTGGTGTCCCAAGGCCTCATCCTTGATGCCTCAAGGATATGCACCACTCCCATGATGGGCAAGAGCATAAGGAGCCCTGAGGAAAGGTGGCTGCAGGGTGCCAGAGTAGCCCTGCCACCCCCAGACCAAATTCTTCACGCCTGCATTCTAATTGCTGCAAGCTCCAAGTTGCCTCAGGAAACAGGTCAAGGAGAGGCTATAGGCAAGATGACCTGATTTAGTGTAACCCATAATAGACCACTCTCCCATTCAGGTAGCCCAGATTCTAGCTGGCAGAGGGAACAGTAAGGCACTATCTGTGATTTTTTCTAAGCTGCAAGTTATACATACGGAACTACTGTAAAACTGCTCTCAACAAGCACAGATTGAGTTTCCCCTAATTTTATACCATTAAACACAACTCCTTGTCTTTGCTTTCAAAGCCTTTGAAGCCTATCTCAATTCATTTCCTGACAAAATACAAGATGAAATCCCACCTTCAAGGAGATGGTAACATCAACATTTTCCTCATACTTAAATTTTAACCCTGCAATTTTGTGCCCTCTATCACCTTGTCTTCCACTTTAAGGAGTTGCTCCCAGTGAGTATCTGCTTTCCAAAAGGTGTTTAGATCTGTTTGCAGCCAAACCAGCAATGGCAAGGTTGCTGGTATCCCACTGCCTTGTGGGCTGCTCAGACAGTGATACTGCAGTGCTAACGCATTTCTAAATGGATGGGACACTAAGAGGTAGTACATACAAAATGCTGCCCAATTTTTCTGCATGCTGCAAACAAGATGAACTTGGATCTTAGAAATTAAAATAGAAATACGTAGGCTCTGGGTCCATGCAGATGGTTGTACATGTTGCTGAGGGAATAAAGCCTGATAAAAATAGTGAAAGAAAATATTCCAGATTTTGTTGTGACTTCTATTCTATTCTTTCTTCCCCAGACTATATTCTTATGGTAGACTTTTACAAAATATAACAAAACTGTAAACATTTCAACTTGTCTATGCTATGAAATGGTACAATTATAGCAATGCAGGAGTAATCATCTACATCTATTGTGCAGACAACATAAAGACATTTTGTACTAGAATAACAATTTCCAAATAAGAACTGAAAGAATTTTAACATTATAAGTCACCTCTCCATCATGCAAAGTAGGACTTTTGCCAGTACAAACTAGTTTGGTTACAAAACATCACAGTTCTTACTGCAATTATTATACTAGGAAAACTAGTAGATCCAGACTACCTACAAAAACATGACTGTAGCAGCCACCAATATCCTGAGGACCTGTTATGTCAAAGTCAGTCCAGTTGCAACTCTTGATTTCAATGAAAGTTGTTCTAAGATGACTTTTTCCCACTAGGCTGGATTCAGTCTCATAACCAGAGTGTAAATTGCACTTCTAGTAAAATCACATATTCCAAGAGATACGTAGAAAATAAAATACTTTTTCCCTGGGACGTTAGGGGAGGAACTGCAGGATGAAAATGAGTCATTCCTGCATTGCTGCAGGAATTCTACCACTCTGCTAAGAATTCAACCACCCACCAGTGAGCTACCCTCCTTTAGTTGCAGGCTTGTGAGCTTTTTTGAGCTCCAGGTGGCCTTTTTTATTCCTCCTTGGTAGGACAGCTAGGCCTCACAGTCAACACAGAAATTAACCAGAACATTTTTTTGCTTCACAAATATATCTGTGTGAAGGCATCACACAGTGTGTGTGAATCCAAGCTGAGTCAGGGCGCAGACTAGGCAGAATGCAGACCAGGACTGAGGCAGTTGCATGCTGAGTAGCAGGAACTCGCTCCCTCCCAGCAGGTAAGCAGTAGAAATTTGCAGCACGTAGGGCAAAGCAATGTTAATCCCTCTCATCTACACCACGTCACAGACCCATGCTTTGGTTTCCACCAGCATTCAGGTGGCCTTGTGACGGATGTGCTAGGTTACCTGCAAATAGATGGCTTGAGGATATGCTGGGCACCTGATCCCACTCTAAGCTTGGGCTCTTCCTCATTTGTGTATCTTATCTGAGCTCTCCTTCTACCTGATCTGCTGTGTTGCAACTTTTCAAAGACTAACAGAGAAATAAAAGCATCATTGTCCTTTCATCAGGAGAAATGGAGCTGCTTCTGTGCAGTGAAGCAGCAAGATGCAGGGAGTGCTAATGTGGGTCAAGTTTGGCTCTCACCATTGGCAAAGGAAACAGTTGGAATGGTGTTGGCTTTGCTACATATTTTAGCTACACCAGAGCTTGGGAAGCTGGAATGGGAGGGTACAAACTTCTGTCTCTGCTCCCATTTCAGCTATTTCCTCCTCATCCAATGGCAGTGGGACAGCACACATAAGTATCCAAGGTCTTCTGACATCTCCTTGTTCCAGTTTGGCTATTTCCATCTTCCCATGAGTGGTGTGAGTCAGTCACAGTCCTGGCCTTAGAGTGGCAAAAGTCAACTTTGCCAGCTCAGTTAGGGTGCCCAAAGAAATGGCCTTGGCTTGTCAGACCCAACCAGATGCCCTGAAGTGCAGTGTTCCCTGGCTCTGCTCTAGCAAGCAGCAGGCATGGGCTTGGCATGTTTTGGTATCTTCACTTACAATTAATGCCAACCCCTTTTACTTTGTATTGCTGCAGCATAAGGAAAGTTCTATCAGTGACTGGACCTCAGCTAAGAGGACAATAACGTATTAAAACTCCCTTCAGGTCTTGTCACTTCTCAATCAGACTTTCTGCATGTGGCTCTGACAGCACAGACAATATTGCCTACCTGTGCAGTTTCACATGGCTCTAGCTTTGACCATCATTGCAGCTTCCTCTGAGGTTTGGGACACTTTTTAGAGATGTTGCTCCATTGCCAGGGTGGGTGTAACTCCACAGGATCAATGGCGAGGACAGCCCACTTCACAGGCTGGCTTCTGACAGGTGTTACATGAGTGGACAGATTGGACATGACTTTGCACTGAATGTGACTCCCAGTGTGTCCCTCACTGCACTGGGCACTACATAGGCACGTGCATCTGTGCAAAGCAGGTGCAAACTGCTGCTGCTCATAGATGGAAATGACTCTGCTCAGGTATCAGGGGCTGTGTCCCTGGGTTGGGGTGTTTTACCTCCATGATGAATTCATGCCTTGGGCTTCTTTTCCTTCCCCTGATTGAGTGAGAGGGCTTTGTTTTAACATGTCAAGCTGAAAACATGTCCATGGTTTAGGAGTTGCTTTACATGCAGCTCACCTGTCCCATCTCAGCAGCATCAGCCTACAGGGGAGGGGGAGAGTGGGCAGTGTGGCACAGTCCCTACAGGTGTAGCAATCTACCTTTGTGGATGGGTTAACCTCCTTTGCAAGCTTTTGTAAAATACCACAAGGTTAATGAATTTCAGTATCTGCCCTATGCACATATTATTTGTTTGTTAAAAGCCTGACGGTTATTCCTCTTCATCTGTTACACCCAACTGCTGTTTACCCTAATTTGGCATTTGGACAAATCTTGTCACCCAAATTACATTAGCAGAAGGTGAAAGTAAGCAAGGAGGAAACAAGGACAACTGCATATATTCCATGTGGGTAGATTACTTGTTCTTTCCTGTGGAACAACTCTGAATGTTTTTCTTACTTAAAAAACAAAAACCCCAAACAAACCATGAACCAGCCCCTAAACCTCTGGCTAACTACCAGATTCAGCTTTACCAGCTATAACCAGCTGTACGCACGTAGCTGAGTGATGCACCCCAGAGCAGAGTACATTCCAGTTACTTGGATCTTTGGGATTAACTGTCCCTTTCATCAAGCTGGCTTGGACTACTGTTGCTGTTGTTCGTGCAATGCAAATCTTCCTGAGAAAGACTCTTAGGCTATTGATTACAAAAGACAACCATTTCAACAATCATCATATAATAAAATCCAAATCGTGGATATTGCAGGCAGTTGTCATATATAGGGACTATATTGATCACAGCCAGATATGCAAATATGCATTCTTTACACTAAGCGATACTGAATGTCTAGTGTAACAAGATGAAAGCCACCATTTATGCTATTTGGGGGAGAGAGCTTTGCCAGAACCTGGGAGGAAGTATGTTACCTAACATTCTAGCTAACGTGTAGCAGCTGAGACCAGCAAGCAGGAGGAGAATGACAATGCTTCTGCTTGTGAAACATCACATCTGAGAAGCAGAAGGGTGTGGATTTACCCCCACCTCATTTTAGGTGTCTAAATGAAGAATCGGCGTTAAGAGCACAGCTGTCCTGTGCACTCCTTCAGAAACAGATGCAGTTCAGATTTTAGGAGGGATAAACTGCTTTCTGCAGGCATCTCCCTCTCTCAATCACAGAATAAGACTAGCTACACTCCTTACCTGGGAAGAGCTCAGCTGCAGGGAGGGAGCAGGGTGGCAGAAACACTACCTGAAAGGAAGATACTGCTAGTTGTTTGGGGCCACTCTTAAGGAAGGGAAGGGGGAAGTCCTAAATAATTGACTCAGGATTCTGGAATGATGAACAGGCACAGCCAGCAGCTTTCAGAATCAGGATGTCCAGCAGATCCTGTTATCTCCAGCCCAGAGGTGAGCTTGAGAGGAAGGTTGTGCTGGGACAGTCCTATGAGATAAGAAACTCCCGTGATGCCAGTCTCAAAGCTACACTGATTTGCTCTAGGATGAAAATAGCCCTTGGAGGTTTTACCCTAGTGAAAGGTCAGGCAGACTGTGACCATAGGGCCACATATATAGAATATATGTGTATAAAGAAGACAACTAAAATGAAACTTTCCTCCCTGTGTGCTGGAGCTCTTCTCTAGAATCCTGAACTATTTTTAGGGACAATTGTGTGTCCCCCTCTGCCTAGGAACAGGCTTACTTCTGAATGCTTTCACCATTACATTAGGTATTGGAAGGTATTGGGCTCAGGCCAGGATTGTACTGAGCCAACAGAGAATTTAAAATAAGAACCTGTCCCATATCTCCTGCCTTCCACGAACTTGCTCGTGGTATGTCCCTTGTTAACACTTCCTATGAAAACTGGCCAGAACCCCTTTTCAAAACCCACAGTTTACCTGAATGACAGCAGAGCTTACATCACATGAGCTGCACAGACAGATAAGTTCAGTGCACCTACTCAATGCCAACGTGTGCAAAGGAAAAGTCAGCTTTTACTTTCCCAGCAGATGCTGCTTTCCCCTGGGGGTGAGGGGATAACCTGCAGGCACCCACTCCTTCCTGTGATCACAGAAAGCCACTGCGAGCCAGGAGGAGGGAGAGCAGAGAGGGAGTGTCTTCAAGAAGGATTTGGAAAAGCTCCTGTTACTGCAAGGCCAGTACCCTGCTGAAATAAAAAGGTGGGTGGTTCATTAAACCTGGCGTGGCCAGCAGTGACAAAGTGACAAAGGGTGCTTTCCTTGTGGTCGGCCTCGAGCTTGTAAGGCAGGATTGGCAGCCACATGTCAAAGCAGTGGAGGTGAAAATATGCATCACTACAAACAGATGTAGAAAGCCAGTCTCCCGGAGATGATCAATGACTTTGGAGGTCTAAGGTACTCCAAATGTGTTGGCATTATTGACAGAGCACACAGTCCTGTTGCCCAACTCACACTCTCCTCTGCCCCTTCTTCCAAGCACCAGGCTTTGCTCTGGTAGGTCTCCACAGGCAACCACGACAGCCAAGGGCATGGCATATTGCAGCCCTGAAAGCAATGAAGTGTCAGGGCAGGGATGTTGCACGTGGGCTCAGCAACCTGGCAGTTACAGAGCTTGCTTGTTCCCCACTGCCTTTGCAGTGGAAGCACGTGGGCTGAAGAAATGAGCCGTTTAACTACTGCCTAAGATAAAAATGAAGAGAACCTTTGGAAAACTGGTAAGTATTAAGCAATGCCTGGGGCAGCTGGAGAAATAGAAGAGGATTTTGTTTTGCCCAGCACTGTGAGAAAAGGGAGCGACCTTCCTTGAGGGCTGGGAGACAGATGTTCAAAGATTGGCTTTCCAGTCTGTGCAACCAGTGAGACACTCGCTTGTGTAAGACCAGACTGCAGGAGTGCCTTCCTGGGACACTACTGGCAGCTGCTCAAAGACAGGAGCAGGAACAGAGATGGGAATTGATCCCTGGAGCACTGAGATCGGCCTGGGTTGCTGTAGGCAGCCATGTGGTATAGGCTCTGTGGAAAATAAATACACCTCATGCTGAAAATTGGCAACATTTGCTGCTGCTTTCCTCTGTGGGAAGCCTATTTGGTCATGCCTCTAGTAACTAGGAACTTTGCTCTAATTTCAGGACACAATCTGTTGATGGCCAAGTTGCACTCAAATATTTTTGAGTCAGATTGTCCTTCAAGTTGAATAGTTTGTCGTTTTCTCTCCTGTCCCACCATGGTGTTCATAGACAGAAATTTTAAGCTCTCTCATAATTCACTTTGCTGAAATTCTTGTCTTGTCTCACAGGACAGGTTGTGCATTTCCTGTAAGTTCCTGGACATCTCTTCATAGCTGGTTCCAGTTTGAGGGCTTTCTGAAAATAGACCTAATTGGAATCATATACAGTATTCCAGATGAAATTTCTCCAGCAAAGTTTTTACAATGCTGTTAGCATAATTTCCATCTTGTTTCCATTCAAATTTTACTACAACATTTGAATCTATTTGTATCATTTCAAATCTCAGGGATCGCTACCTGTGATATCCATAACTTCTTGAGTACCTACAACAGCCTCCAGCTTTCTGCTGTTGACAGATTTCATCACACATCAGTCGTGTTTCACAACACTCTTGAGTTTTTAATATTTATAACTGTCAGTAAAAATACTGAAAGTTCTAAGAATGGTCTTTGTGGAACCCCCTCATTCCAGCATGGTGCCTATCAAACATTACTTATCTTCTTCCCTTCAGGCAGTTCCCTTTACAATTTGCCTGTTAATCTCCATCTTCTCTAGTGTGCTTTTTAATCACCTAAGTAGTGGTACTGAATCAAATCTCCAATAAGTGAGATCTACCATGCTTCCTCTGCAAAAGAGACTTCGTTATCACATCTAAGAAAGATTATTGCTTTGTTTGGCCTGATTGGGTTTTGAAGAGTCATCTTGAATCTTATCCTGTTTCCCAGCTATTCATTACACATGATTTGTAATTATTCATTCCTCTAAATTTGTTCTAAAGATCTCAACACACAGTTGGCACATACCTGGTGAGGACATATTCCTTACACTTTCTCATAAATCAGATAAGGGCTTTTTGTGTGACAGATCTACATAATGTTACACCTACTTCTGCTTTTAACATGGTCTATTTTTAACTCTTAATTTATCAGGCAGGTGGGTGCTTACTCCTGAAGGTGTAGGCAGATTCACTGACCTTATTTGGGACCTTCCATGCAAGCTTTATGTATTTTCATATATTTTATATTTTTAGTTCTCATGTTATGACTGTGTGAATGCTTTATGCCTTCTGGCTCTGGGGAGAATGGGTTGTAAAATTTGAGAGTGTTGCTTTACTGACTGTAGCATGTGAAATGAGTGTTTGAAAGGGGAGAGCAAAACAAGGGTAAATGCTGTGTTTCTCTTTGGAGTCACTCAGGTTCTTTGAGAGCTGTAGCATTGCAGGAGCAACTTAGTGTCAGGGCAACACATGAGCTTGTTTTCATCAGGGAGATGCTTTCCCTGATGAGCTGGCATCAACTAGAAGTGAAGCCTTAACAAGGAAGCACTTTCATAGTCGCAGTGGTAGCAGGGGAGTTCACCACTAGTGACTGAGTGACAGAAGAGTAACCTTTGCCTTCTGATCCCCTTCTGACCTCCTTTCTGTCATGTTTTGTTATTGTTGTTGATTTTTTTTTCTTATTTAGTGAACTCTTATAATCTTGGAACTACAGTAATGTTCTTCACAGTGTTCTTCACAGGGTCTCCAAACATCTCTCCTTTATTCTCTAGTTGCCAAGATGCTGGATGGTGAACACGTCTATCCCTGAGGATTTGCACATTATAAGGGCAGAATTCACAAGGTGAGATAAACAAGTATTGTGTAACACTCATTTTCCCAGCTCAGCAGAGATAAGGTTTCCTTCAGTCCTTAAACTGTTTGCTGCAACCATTCTGAGGATCACCTCCACAGCCTGGTCCACATTCTGGGAGGCTCTGGAGGAAGTTCATTTCTAGCTTTCAACCTGCATCAAGCCCCTATGGTTCACAGGTCTAACACCTAGCGGGCTTTCTACCAGTGAGCTGATCCACTGTATTTCGCCCACCATGACAGGGCAGAGATTTCCCAGGTTAAGTTAAGTACGTAATTTAACAACCCTAGTGGGGCACAGTTAGAGGGAACGCTAATGGTCAGCCTATTGATAGTGTTGGCTCCTTTGCAAGCAGCCCTGGCCTTGGAGGGTTTGTTCCCCAGTGGTGTGAGGAAACAGCAAAGAAAATATCTATTTGCAAGGGTGAAGGGGAGGTCAGAGAGTGAGCATTACAATAACTTGGTAGGATAGGGCCTTCCTATGTTTCCTCTATACAGGAGGAAACAGGCACTAATAAGCTGGGAAAATACAGCCATAGCTCTGTAGATTTAGAAGTACAACAACATACTTACTGCCTCTTAAATTCTGTTTCAAATTCCCTGCAAACAAGCTAAAATTTCACTGCCATGGTTACTTATGGGATGATTAAGACGCAATAATTCATGCTTTGAAGTGTCCTGTCTACTTGTACTTGAGATATTACTGTCAGATAGCCAGTCTGATCCATTTCTCACATTGTCAGGTAGGTAAAGCTGATGTCTGTCATCACCAACCAGTTCTATCAGCAGTCTCCTGGAGACGTTCAAGTTGCTGACTTGTGATGTTGCTTCTTTAGTCATTATTCTGCTTCCTCACGTTCCTCGGGGGTCACCGTCTCTTCTTTCCTCTTCATGTTGAGACAGGGCTTGTAGAAGGACCTGGTTATTTGGCACTATCAAAACATGGCCAAGGTCAATCTGTTTTCTCCACTGTACTGTTTGTACAGCTGTGGGTAATCACGCAGGCTCTGAAATCTCAGCATTCCTTTTGCTCTCTGGCTGCTTTATGATCAGAATCCCCTGAAGGCTTCCAAGCTGAGAGCACTTTGATTTCTGGGGAATAAACATGTTCTTCCAAGATTTCAACTTGTACAGGTGTACGTGTAAGGTATTTTTAATAATGGTGGCTCAAAAGAGCTTACAGGGAAGCTTAACATTGATGCTGATGACTTCCATATGGGTTGTATACTTGTCATGGAAATAGAGAAAAGATTCCACTGGTTTTCATATCATGTACTTAGACCAGTGAGCAAAGATGTGCATGTCCTGTGTAAGTATCCAGTAACGCCCTTTGCTTCAAGCTTACTCTGTGTTATGTATTCCCCTTTAGTCCATGGCAAACTTAGAAACCATTAATAAAGGCATTTAGAATTAAAAAGGTGTTTGGATTAATTTTTCAGTTATTAGAATTTTCTAATATTGATTATCTGAGATTTGCTTATATAAACGGATTTTCCTGGAGGACAGGAAAATAAATTCTTCATGCTGAGTTTTTAAAAGTGAGGTTATAAATGCATAATAAACCTTTACTAGTCTTCTCTCCGGGGCCCTTGCACAGTGGCAGAACTACAAAATGTTCAGTCTGTAATGAGCACGGTTTTGTAATGATTTAAGTTTTTCAGATCAGAGCTGATCACACAGCACAGAAGTTAGGGAGAAGCAGGGCCAGAATTTTGGAGACACACAGACTATGAACAAGTCACAGCGTTGGCACGTGTATGCCTTCAGCATCTTCAAGGCCATCACCCACTACAAAAAATTACATTCTTAGACTAATACCTCTTGACAAAATCTTCTCCAGCTCATTTTCAATGGACAAAGCTCTGTAGCACTACTGTACCTCATCTTCTTGGTTTTAATTCTTTGTTTTGATGCAGCTCTGTGCAGGAAGAGAATTCACCTTCCCCTGAGGTCCAACATAAATATTCTAGTTTCTGTGACTGGAACAACACATCTTTGCCTTTCTTCAGAGTATGAGAAGGATCATCAGCCCCTTGTGGCACAGAGATAGTGGATAAAGACTTTTGGTAAAATACCAAGACATTGTTCCAGGGTGCCTGGGTACAAAAAGTCAGAACAAACTGTGCCTTAGCATTTAAACAAGGTGAAACCTGGTCAGTACCAGTTACTGTGACCCTGCAGAGTGGAAGAAACTTGGATGAAAATAGGAGATAGGTGTGGGAAGGTAAAAAACTGTGTGGGAAGGCAGATGGAAGGCCACCAACACACTGAAGAAAAGACTTCTTCAATATAGATCAGTAACAAGTACTCCCTGATCCTGATCCCTGGTAATATGGTTAGCATAACTAACGTCATTTTTTAAAGCAAATGGCAATTCTGTTACTGAGCTAGTCAAGTATTTGTCCCCTATCCCTTTCTTATCAGGTCTGGAAAGTTCTGCGCAGCAGGCAGACTTTTTCTACCCCCTCCATCAGCCTCAAGGCTCCTGTGCAATGAGCTGACTGCTCTCCTCCTTGCTGGCCGTGAAGATCCTAGGTATCCTGCCAATCAGGTTGTGATCACTCTTTAACGAACAGGAAAATGTAGCAGCACACATGGCACTGTCTAGAAAATCAAGCACTTTAAAGTTCTAAGTGGGACTTGGACCAAAACTGTTGCTCAGTGGCAAAACCTGTGATGCCACGGTGGCCAGGGATGCCTCAACTGTCATCTGCTTCCTCCGAGGTCTGAGTGACTTGTATTCTTTTATTGTGTTACAAGTCTACATTATGATTGTTATATTAATAATAAAAACCAAGTGGTAAGACATGACTTGATCTGCAGAAGGTCCAGGTGATGAAGAACAATAACCTAGGCTGTCATATAAATTCTATGTTACACTTATTAAATTGTGGTATGTGATTATGATTATAAAAATCCTGTGCTATTCTCATCATAAAATTGTATGCTATCATGATCACAAAATATTAAAAAAAAATTAAAGCTTTAATTGTAAATACAACTTACTGCTGTCCTTGTTTTGCCCAGGATCTCCAAAAGGACCTGCCTGTCCCTACACCATTTGATGGCAATACCCCTTTCATGTAAAAATCTCTCCTGGCCCAGGTGGGACTAAATCATCCAGAAGAAGTCTCATACAAATAGTTGATGCAGATATAGCTTTTTTTTTTTTTTTTTTTTTTTTTTTGAGCAAGGGAACCAGATTTACTGCAGTGTTAATGTATCAAATAGCTCGTCCTCCAATCTAATAAAAAACAACAGATGGCTCTTCAGCTTTGCATTGGGGAAGAGGTCTTCTAAATTGTGTGGTCAACCACAGAGAGGACAGAGTCTGATGAAGTCAAAGAAGGGCCCCCTCACCAGCAGTACTGGCAGAATGCATTCGCAGGGAGGGCACCTGTTTGTCTCCATTTTTCCCATAATCACCATAGTCTTTATACATGCACCAGTCACTAATATGAATGTTGGTGGAGCTGGATGATTTTGTACTGAAGCATGTTGGAGGAATGGGTATTTAGTTTGTTTCTTCATCCTGTAGAACAAGGGAATCTTCTTGTTGGGGTTTGAAGTCTGTAACTGGGAGTGGTTAATGTGAGGTGTACATGATAGCTTATGGGAAGACAATTCCCCTAACCTGTCATTTCTTGTGTGGGTGTGTTTTGCCCTGGAGCAACCTTAACTGCTTTTTAACAGAACTTTTTTTGGTGGGAATTGTTGGGAAAGCACTTCTCTAACTACTTAAGCCTTGTTGTGTATTTTGGCCATACGTGTACCCAAGTATAAAATATTCTGTACATTGGGAATTCTCAAGGCCTGATAGTCATCTCAGTGATACCCAATTTAAACAGAATTATTCCTGATTTACATTGTCATGAATGAGGGGCTTCTACATATAATGTAATATTTTTCCTCTCTCAGACATAGACACAGACACCATTCTCAGACTCCTTCTTATAGAGGGTTAACTGCAGATGAATCAGATTAACTGTCTGCTTAGAACCATTACCTCAAAAATGCAGCATTGAAGAGAACAAAGAGAATGAAGCAGAATATGTATTTGTCATTGCTTATCTAGAGGGTACTGAGGACCATAAGTATTGAAGGAGCATCCCAAGGTCTTTAGGGTTGGTAGGGTTCAGATGAGAGTCCTAGGTAGGTGTAAAAAAACTTTCACATTCTGCTGTTCTGTAATCATTTCTGATGAGAACTGCACCTTCAGGCTCCCTCACTTTTGTGACTCCCATAGTTGAAGGAAATATTTGGTATTTGCTTTGTTTATAGCTCTTACATCCTCAGCATCTTTACCTAAACTATAACAAACCATAACTGCAGCCTATAACTTTCCTGTGTCCTGCCACTGTGATAGAAAAGCCCAGCATTTCCTCAAGTTAGCCAAACTGAAGCAGCTACTAATATAAATGAAAGTATCACTTCAGTTATAATTTGCAAGGGGCTCAGACACAGAGAACGACATGGACAGATGGGCAAAAAATGTTGGTCTCTGCACTTCACTTCTACCTCATTAAGAGTGTTGGTGTTGATGTAGATGCAGAATAAAGATATTCTCACCTTGAATTCCTCCAAAGCAATTCTTTTCATGTGGTTGCCTCAGCAGAATTAAATCTTTACAAAATAGCCAGCACACCCACCCTAACACAAGCCAAGCACTAGCTGTTCGTGTTTAGAAACAAACATTCCCCATGGGTACATTATTCATAGCGGGTCACTTGCCAGTTTTCCCCTAGAACATGTAAACTAAACATTAGGAGTGAAGGCAATGCACAACTGGGTCTCTTCTTTGTTTATTGCAATAAACCTGTAGGTTCTCCTTGTCCTTCTCTTTCCCCCTATCTCCTTTACAAGCTGACTAAATCGATGGTGCATTCCCAAGATCTTCCCAGTGATCCACTCAAAGGCTGCACTGTGTCACCTTAGCATTTGAGAGGATCCTGCCACTTCCAAGAGAAATCTCAAATTCAACTGGCTGAAAAATGTTTGCAGCCTTCAAACATTATTCCAGGAAAGGAGGAAATCATCCTTCCGATCCATACTGTGGGCATCTCTGTTGCCTAAGAAACATAACAGGTTGTTGTTATAACAACTAGAGACCAGCTGACCTCCTGCTTCCTTTCGTCAACCAGCTGCAAAACTTCTTGGTCATGTAACACCCTCAAATTGAACATATGACCCCAGTTTATACAATTCCCCCGTGACCATTTTGTAAGCCTTTTGTCACTTCACTTCACTCAATTGTTTGTTGGAAGCATTCACAGTTATGTTGGCTAGCGTGAACGTTTCAGTATGACAGATAGCCCTGTGGTTAAGCCCTCCATCTCCAAGGCAACCTCACAACCCTGCTCAGAGAGTACATCATGTCACAAGATAAAACAAAACCCGAAAGGATAAGCAGAGATGATTCCAGCTCTAAGTATCCACAGTGCTCTTGCTTCAGCAGAGACTTTAGGAGATGTTCGCAGGGCAATTTTTTAAACATGGGAGTGCACTGCAAAGATAGCATTTGTCTATAGAGCAATTCAGGCCATATGGGTCTATGAAGGGTATGCTGTGAGCGCTGCCAGTGAACCCAGGGATCTTAAAAAATTCCAAAGAGCTACTCTGAAGTGATTGAGGGGATAAAGATACAGTGATTTTATGTGTCTGCCAAATCCTTTGGGCCCTGCTTCTGTATAGCTACATCACTTGAAGCCGCAGGCGTTGAAGCAAATTCACTGCTGTGGTCCTTGAGCTGGACCTGCCATCACTCCTATGCCTGCCTTTCATAGTGTTCAGACGAGCTGATATTAGGCTTGGGCTTTTCCAGAGAAGGAAAGATTCATTCTCCACTCCCTTGAGCATCATTTCAAGGTGGTCTCTGCTGAAAATACTGCAGCAGAGCAAAAGCCTCATTGAAGAATATTGTGTAGGTGTGTTGTTACTAAAGTAGGTCATTGCCTGAAGCCGCAGACTTCAGGAGTAAAATAAATGAAAAGTTCCTACCTCCTACGGTCGTTGTTTTCAGTTGGTTTGCCCACTCAGAAAGGCATAGATCATATCTGGTCCACCTACTCATGCTCTGTCCTCACAACTGTGAGTCTCTTCCCATACGAGAGCTGAGTTACTGATTTTGTCTTAGGATCTGGAGCACAGGCATATGCAATCTACATGGGTTGCAACATCATAGTGTAACTTTAAGTTTCTGAGAAAACATAATTGGCTTGTTAGTTTATTTGGGGTTTCTTGTTTGGTTGGTTTTTGTTGTTGTTATTTTTTTTAACTACCTTCTTTCTGTTGCCATTCACTCCCTCAGAATGTTACTATTCCTCCTTCACACTTGTGCAAGTACAGGTGCCATTCTCTTCAGGTATAAAGAAAACATAACTGGAAGGGGAGACAGAAAGGTACAGTTATCAGCTAGAAGAAATGGAAAGATAGTGCAAATAACCTGCTGCTAAACAAGTTTAATACTGCCATATTTAAATAGGAAAAAAACCCCCACCAACCCAGCTCTTATTCATGACAGCATTTCAGGGATGTCGAGAAAGGTGTTGAGTATCTCCGGGCATGTGCAAGCGTCAGTGTCCAACAGCAATCAGTGGAAGACCAAACCTCTACTCCCCACAGCTGGCTGAGAATCCTCCACTGTAGGTAAACATTTGAATGCCAGGGCTCTTTTCATTATTCTGCAACATCAACATAACGAAAACCATTCTGCTTTTTGCCTGAATGACTGCTGAGAACAGGGAAATAGCATGGTTAAAAAAATAAAAAAAAAGTATACGTTTCTAAAAGCAGCTTTGTACACTTTCTTAAGCAAAATGCTGTGCTTAAATGCGTGCAGCGATAACACTGACACGAATCATTTCATATTATGATTTTGCTACATAGAAAGCAGAGAGTTCCTATATAGCTGGTGGGGCAGCAAACAAGCTGTTGCACAACTCAATGTGCAGATCAAGCCTCAGGAAGTTCAGCTGGGATCCTCTTTGTATTTTGTTTTTCAAATATGATTGATATCTGTTTTCTTAAATTAGGAAATTGCAGAGAGGTTTTGTGTTACATTTCTGAATAATTTTGAACACTGCATGACCAAGTCATGTGTTCTAGATATTTGAAAACATCAGGTTTTAGCAGTTCCTCTTTGGCTGCCTTGAGAATACTTAAAGCTCATTGTCAGAGCTTTGCCTCTCTACTACATGATTTTGGTAATGTATTATCCTCCTGAATCTGTTGACAGATTCACCTGATATTCAACTTCACTAATAGCTATATTTGTTTATTTATGGAACACAAGGGCCTGGGCTGGTGTCTTTGCTCTGAGAGAACTCCAAAAAGCTGGGCTCTGCATATGCTGGACTCTGAAGCATTTGCATCTCACAGTTGGGCTTATCTAGTTTCTAGTAAGGTGCAAGTTCCACCCTTTTTTTTTTCCCGCTTAGGATATTTATAATCACTCCTGGGGGCTCTTCCTCTCTGTCAGACTGACCAGTTGACCAACAGATTAAAAAAAATTATCAAGGGTGGGGAGGAAGGGCAGACACACATGCACATCTACACACAGAGGCTGTAGGCACTCCACCTTTGTGCTCATATAGGCTTTGTTTCCTTGAAAATCCAGCTACTAAGACAGGCAGCATCTGTGAGAATAAATGAAATCTAGCAGCAAGACAGCAGATTTGCAAGCCTTTTGGTTTTGGCATTTGCAACATCTATCTTTTTTAAACATGATAGAGGAGCACATCAGGATGCACAAGTATGAAAGAAAAGCAGGGCAAGCAGAGTTTTTTTGTAGCTCATCGCCATACAAACTAAGTATCACCAAGTGCTCTCAGTGCAGGGAGCTATTAACAGTGCGCAGGGAGGTGTTTACAGTGTGCATCCATCTCTTGTACTCAATCATGTGATGTCTCCTATGAACGCTCACAGTAAACCCCTAGCACATGAAACACTATTTTTACCAGGCCTGACAAAACACAGAATGCTAGTAACCGGGATTCAGGAACTAGTGGTCCCAAGCCATGTCAGTTTAGCAATCCACAGTCCCCTCATGCCTTGCTCTGCCTGCCTGCAGGCTGGGGATCTCTGTTCTACTGCAGTACCTGCTGCCTCCCTTGTGGCAGCAGCTATGTCTGCTGTTTCTCCAATTTCTTTTCCAGATATCAGGTGGCTTCACTATCAGATCCTTTTGGTGTGCAGCTCACGTCTCCAGTTTCCAGGACCTGTCTCAGATGGTCTTGTCTCACAAGAATAGAGGATGGGACCAATGCTGCCACCCCCATTCAGTGGGTTGGCTTGGATTGGTTTGTTTTGGGTCAAATTGGGTTGGATTTTCACAGGATTTTGCACAAAACCAGATTTAAACTCAGTAACTTTAGTTGAAGTTTCTCATGAGAGAAGCCCTAATAAGGCAAAATTAAGTTTCAGAAACAATAAGCTTTGACAGAAGAAAGGAGATGTGATACAGGGAATGAATCAATTCTTACTGTAATTTTTTTCCCTCCCCCCCCCCCCTTTTTTTTTAATGCAGCTGATGAGGGTGAAGAAGGAAAAGCTGGATGGTTGTTACAGATGGTCCCTTGGATTGAATTGGATTGGATCAGATTGGGTTAGATTCCATTGGGTTGGGTTGGATTGGGTTAGATTGGCTCAGTTTGGGTAGGATTGGATTGGGTTGGGTTGGAGTGGATTGCCTTGGATTGGGTTTTGTTTATATGGATTGGGTTGCATTGGATTGCACTGGTTTGGGTTTCATTGGATTGGATTGCACTGTGTTGGATTGGGTAGACTTGGGCAACCAGCACCGGAGCATCCTCGCAGCTCAGCCGCACAACCCCGGGATCGCCCCCGCCCCAGGACTACAGTTCCCGTCGTGCCGCGGGCCGGGAGGCCCCACAAGGGCGTAGCAGAATAGCTGCTCTCGAATCCGCCTGCTCATAAGCACGGCGGGGCCCGCTGCGCTACCCCAATTCTACGGACAAGCATGGCCCGGCATCACCCTCCGCGCCTTCACAGCTCCACAGTGCGCCTCTCACGCCGCGGGCGACGGGTCAACGCCCTCGGCCCGACCGGCGTGTCGCCGTCAGGCACCTGTGGCCAGCCCCACCGCGGGGCGGGAGCGCGGGGCCCTGTCGGCGCGGTCGGGCGGAAGCGGGTTGCCGGGGGCACGCGGCCTGGCTGAGTGGCGGCACCGAGATGAGCGGCAAAGAAGGTGATGGCGGCGGCGGCGGGCGGGCCTGGCTGTCTGCCTCCCCACGGCTGGGGGCGGCGGGGCGCAGCGCCGCGGTCCCCTGAGGCTCCGAGGCCTCTTTCCCGCCGGAGCGGGGCCGCCTGCCGCCACCTGGGCGGGCGCGGGCCTGCGGGGCTCCTCCAGCCTGCAGGAGAGCGAGGAGTTGGAGCTGGGGGCCTTGCGCAGGCTGGGCCGGTGGGAGGCGGCCCTGCCCGCGGCAGGGGTGATCCTTAAGGTCCCTTCCAACCCAAACCGTTCCGTGATTGCTGCGGGCGGGAGAGTTCAGGGGTGCGAGCCCCTGCCGTGAACCAGGGGCTCATCTGCGGTGCCACTAAACCTGCTCCTGCACTGGGAGGCACCCTGGCTCCACAGGCCGTACCACCTCCTCGCTCGGGCTTTACAGACACAGATCTGTGTATTTTCGAGGTCTTCGTCCTTGGTGGTAACAGAAGAATCGTTACAGCCAAAAGCCGAGTCAGTGTTAGGGCCGTAAATTGCCTGAGTTTCAGTAACACTCGCTTTTCAACCTTTTTGGCTTGGCCTAGGTGGTTGCGCAGACTTCCCTTCAGTCAGAAAGCTGGCTTTGCAACGAGGAAGCTGGCTTATTTTTTATTTTTTAAAATTACCACTGAGTTACTGTTATTGCAGTCTGTGGTTTTCTGATATTCAAGTTATTGGTTATTCAGTTGAACCTCTTTTCTCTTTCTTTCTTCCCCTTCAGGAGGGCCTGTTTTTTTCCTGTAGGTCATTATGATTTTCCCAACTTTCGTAATACTACAGAGAGTTTCATTCTCTGCACTATTTCAGGGATTGTGATTGTAATGACTTCAACTGCTGCAGGAAAAACAAAACCCTGAACTCGTGTCCCAACAGAAATGAAGGGAAAACTGATTTTCAGTTTCCTCTTTTAGAAAGTAGCTACGCCCACTTCTGGTTTTGGTTTGGGATAATAAACAATTAAACGGAAACATTTTAAAATCCACTAGTCTTCTGTAACTTCTAAGTAGCTTCCTTTTGTTCTTCTTTTAAGGAAATTAAGAGAACTCCACATGCTCAGAAAGGTGTGCCTGTATGTAAGAGTTGGCCAGATTTTGGCTTCTGTTACAAAATGTCCTACTATTACAGAGAAGAGGTAGCAAGAGGGAGGAACGCTTAAAACATGGATGACTTAATGAGTCAGTCGTAGGTGCAAGAAGGACAAAAGGAAGAAATAACATAAAGAATAAATTAGGAGTAAAACACAATCCAAAAGAGATGAGTGAGGATTTAAACAGGGAGGCTGAGGAAGAGATATAAAAGACCATCTTAATTAGTATTGAAAGGGAAGAAACTGGTTAAAAGGCAGAGAATAAGGACCTAGGAAGCTGTGCTGCAATGAGATAAACCTACACACCTGGATAATGGTAGTCTACTAAAATGATGCCTTACTTCTGATTACTAAGCATCCATAATGTAATGGATTACATACAGTAATAAAAACCTTTTAGTTTTAATGACTCCTGTTTAGCTAAATATTTAATATAATTTTAAAAAAAAAAAAAGACAAGGGGGAGAAAGAGCTAATCCCGTAGGCCCGTGCTCACACATGGATTTTCGTGCAGTCATTCTCTTACAGAAAGAAAACGTAAACGGGTGTAAAGACCTTACCAAAAACCCCAACTAACATGGGATCCTATCATGCTCATCCATTTAAATAATGAGATTTTCTTTTCCTAATTTTCATTAGGAATGTGGTGCAAAAAATAGCATGCCAACATGAAAGTGACATCAGTTGGCAATAGGGTTCATCTAGTTACCTTGTTGTATCTTGTAAAACATGGCTACAGTCAGAAATGTTCTAAGAAAATCAGTGCTCTAGTGAAATTACTTTATTTTTTAATATATTTTTGTGTGTCTACCTTCTGTTAATAGGGTTCAGAAAACGAAAGCATGACAATTTTCCTCATGGCCAAAGAAGAGATGAAAAAGAGAATGTTAATCCATCTTCAGCTTTGATGAAATCTTTTAAATGTAAGTAAACACGTGGAAAGCCAGATTATAAAAACAGGTAGTGTAGGAATTGCTAGGAAGTTACTAGTATTTAGTGAAGGACTAAACCTGCTTTCTCTGGAGGAGAGACTTGAAACTAATTGGACTCATGGTACATGTATTTAGAAGTTGGTGTATTCCTTTTTGTGCAATAAACTGAGAGAGGGATTTCATATAGCTTCAGCTGACTCATGACTCACTCCCTTTTTCATCCTACCTCCTGTTCCTGATACCCATCCTGCTTGTGCTTAACCTGATGCTAAGCAAACTGTGTCAGTGTTCAGTCAGACAAAAGATGACCAGGTCCTTTGGTGGCAAAAAACTGTAAGATTGGCAGAGGTGTAATGCAAAATCTGAGCCATGGGGCCAAGAGGAGGAGATGTCTGCCTTTGGAGAGACCAAGAAGGCTCTTAGCTGTTGACCTTAGCTTTTGTGCGTAGATAAGTAAGATTGTATAGTGTAAATCTGGATGCATTGATTTGTGAGTTGGTAGTTGTTTACACAAGCATCTTCTAAAATAACAATTTAGCTAGCTGAATGTCCTGTATGTAGACACTTATTTCAGTTTGAGTGCCTTTCTAAAATTAGCTTATGTTTTATTTCTTTTAAATAAGCAAGTTTAAACTTCCCTATCAGATTGTTTTCACAGGATTTTGTACAAAGCCAGATTTAAACTCCAGTAACTTTAGTCTAACTTTCTCATTAAGAGAAGCCCTTCCAAGGCAAAGTTAAGCTTCAGAAATGATAAACTTTGACAGGAGAAGGAAGGAGGTGTGGTGTAGATCAATTCTTGGTGTAAAATTTTTCCTGTTCCCCTCATTTTTCATGTGGCTAAGGAGGGTGAGGAAGTAAGAGCTGGATGGCTGTTACAGATGGTCCCTTTAACACTGTGTAATTTCCTTACTCTCTTGAAAATGTGTTTCTTTTTTTTTCTGTCTAAGTCAGCTTTGCAGATGATTAACTTTGACAATTGAACTTTTATATTGAATGATATACGTATACTTGAATTGAGGAGCACAACTATACTCTTTAATTTTTAACCTTCAAGCATATCAATTTATCATAAAGTTGCCATTAGATCAGATTCAAAACAACCCTTGTTTCCCTCTCCCGTTTTCCAATCAGTAGCATTTGCTTAATTTCAGAAAGGATGTAAGCAACTCAGTTTATTCAGCTTTTCAAGGATCCACTCTTTGCATTGCACTAGTTTGTATTGCACAAGTGCATAGGAGACATTGGTGGTCTTTGTCTTTGTGTCAGGCACAAGAAAAGTTCTGCTCCAGATGGCTTATAACTGAGCAAGCTGTGTAAGGTGAAGTGTCATGTTCTTGCTTTGTATGCTGCCTCAATCTGAATTACTTAATGTGTAAAAATAAATGGTCATACACACTTTTTCAGCTCTTTGGAAAATTTTTGATATTAAAATACTTGACTTATGACCATTCCAGTTGGGATGTGAAATGCAACCTTTCTTTTTACTAAATGGTGCATTTTTAACAATATAGTGCTTTAGTCAATTGCCTTTGTGTTGTTCTAGAGACTGGTGAATTTTACTTAGCAATGATTGTGGGGTTTTTAATTTTTTAATTTATCTTGCTGAATTTGGGTGATATTTTGAGTCTATTTCCTGAACAGCAATATTGCAGTGTAGATTTTACTAATTTAGACAAGTATTTCACCTTAAAATTGTTTGAGTTGCCTTAAAACATGATCAGCATTGATGTGTATTTAAGCACGACTTATTAAACAAAGAATTAATGATGATTTTTTTCAGCTCTGGCAGATGATAGGCAGTCGTGGCCTCTGCAGCCATGTCCCGTGCAGGAGAAGCTGTGGTGTCCACCTTGAGAAAAGGCTCCTGGGGTTAAGGATGGTGGAGAGGGGGGCCCTTAAGCAGTTACGGTAGCACAGCCTGTCTGCTCTTTCCCTGCACTGTTTACGTGTGATAACCATACATGTTACTGTAATGTTTGACTCTGCAGCTTTTCAACAGGAGCTTGACACCAGGCATGATAAATATGAACGGCTTGTGAAGCTCAGTCGTGATATCACAATTGAAAGCAAAAGAACAATATTTCTGCTCCACAGGTTTATCAGGTGAGTTTCATCGATCACGACAGTGATTCTAGAAACCGCCTTGCAGTGTTCTTTCTATTTGTAGTCCATAGCTGCAATGTTCTGTTCAGAGGAATTTAATTAACTTCTCATAAACGTCCTTTAGGGTGTATTTGAGCTAACGTGTGCATGCTCCAGTTAGACAATTCAAAGCTGCTGCTTCAGGTTTCTCAGTTGACTTTATTGGCATATTAAACAGTGGCAGCATAGTAGAGTGTAACAGCAAATGAGAGCTCTCCAGCCATCAGTGAGCTGGGAGAAAAGAGCGTGAACCCTTCCTTCAGGCTGGTGCATTTGCAGTTACCTGTTGTTTTTTGCAGCCCCACCCTACATCACTCGTGCAAAGAGAGGGGGACCTGTGTTCCCTTTACTTCAGTACTGCAACCTAAGAGGTTTTTGTGTGGAGTTTTAAGCTTCTACAGGTTTTATGTGCTCACGAGCCTTCAAGCAATCGTTAGAAGCTACAGACAAAATAGAAGGGTAACAGGAAAATTAAGCTTTGCATAGCCTCTTGTATAAAATGTTTACCCTGCGTGTCAGACGCTGGTCTTTGCATGTTGCAGTTACAACAGCTCTCCCCTTTCCTTTTCTCAAATTTATTTTTTGTTACTTAACAATGCATTTCTGCCATTGCAGTAACTATTTATAGTTACCATAGCAACTATAAACAGAGATTGTAAAGTTACCCTCTTTTTAACTTGGTCATCTTCTGTGAAGAGGCATTGTAATAATTCTAGAAACCATGACAGCCTTGACTGTAAATAGCTGCTCCCACTGCAGGGGCTAGAAAGCTGGGAACTGGTAGAAAAAGGAACAACAAAAAACTTCTCTTCACACTGAATTTTAGGTTCCTGATTTGTAAGACATTCCTGGTTTTATAAGAATGGAAGCTTTCCATGCTGTGTTTTTATTTCACTCACCTTTCTTTTTAGCTATTATTGTAGCTTTTCTTTCAGATACCTGTTTGTTTTTAAATGTTTTCTCAAGACCACTCTATCAGTAGTTCCTTAAATGGACTGTAAACTATACACTGTATAGATTATTTGAGGGTGGCGAGGGGCAAGTTTAAAAGAAATTAGATCAACTAAACTTTAAATGCCAGGTATATATTATGGATGTGAATCAGATATATGCTGTTGTGTGTTCCCAAACAGCATAGTCTGTAATTACTTCTTTATAAAAGTCACATGTATTAGGTTTTGCAATACTAGAAAGTATTGCAAAGTATTGCTTTTTCTTTTAAGAGGTTGAAGGAATTCTGCAAGTACTGCTAGTTTTTCAGAATACTTTTTTGATATTTTAACACATTTCTCATTGTTCTTACTTAAGCAGTAATTAAAACTCTAATCTGAAATAAATGTAATGCTACCACAACTGTATTTGGCTGGTTGATTATGGTCATGGTAAGAATATGTAGAATTTTAGAATCTGCAATAGGTATCCATGGAAGTTAAAGTGTTTCTTATTCCAATATCAACTTTGTTTTTTCCTGAAACTGTTGTACTGGCTAGTAAAATAAAATGTATCATATTTTTTAGCTGCTTGCTCATGTTTTGAAGGCTGCTTTTTCAGTTTCTGTTTTATGACTGCAGTGCTCCCAATGGGGAAGAAGTACTACATGACTCTCAAGTCAAGCTAGATGCTATCCGACGGAAGATTAGGCAGGTTGCACAGGAACTGATTGGAGAAGACATGTATCAGTTCCACAAGGCTATATCTCCAGGTAAGTAATTTTACAATGGGGAAAATATGCTATGATGCACTAAGCTCCGTTCCTCTTTATGTAGCAGTAGTTCCTCTTCATGCCACATATCTGAACTTGGCACATTTCTCTGGTTACGATTTAGCAGTCAGATTAATGTTTGCTGTTAGTGAAGTTAGCTCTGGAGAGGCTATTACCACACAATTGTCTTACTACAGTTAAATACAAGATTTAAACCAGAGACAATAACTGGAATAATTTGGACCCCGACCTACACTGAAGTTGGGAGTAGTTCTAAAAAAGGTACTGTCTGGTTTTCTCTGACTGAGACAGCTATGTGCAACACACTCAATTCCTCCACCTGAAGGGTTATAATTTCTGGGAGGAGAGTGGGGGCAACTGCCTTGTGGAGTTAGCACATTTTGATTTGAAGTTAATGGAATTAAATCCTTAGATTAACATTTTCTTTCTTCTAAGGACTCGGAATATGTTTCTGTCTCTGTTACAGGCACACAGTTAATGTCTGTTTCAGTTGTGTGTTTTCCATCTCGTTACTGTAAATGGTAGTCTTTATAATACGCTTGAGATACTGAATCCTAGTCCTTTCATGACTCTTGCTGTCAAATCATATTTTTTTGCTGAATCTTTGCTGACAATCTGAATTTTACCTAAGATTGCTACGCCTTGTTTGTATTAATGTATGAATAGAATATGTAACTGCTTCTTTGGCATCTTGGTCATGGTATAAAAGGGCTTGTGTATACTAGTCTTTTTTAAAATGTATTGGAACGTGGTATGTCTTTCCTTGTTCTGCAAGATTTCTTCAGGTAAGGAGTACTGAAGATTTGCCCTGAATGATTTAATTATTTTAAAATGTCCATAGAATTGGTTTTATAAACTAGCCTCAAATACATCTCTGTAATTTACAAGACCAACAGTGCACAGGTTAATTTATATGTAGGTCCTTCATAAACTTAAGTTTGTTAAGAGTGAAATGGCTGCTAAATGAAAGCTGAGTTTAGCACTTCTGAACGAGGAGGAGTGTGCTATGCTAGCCTTCATTGGCTCTCCTTCAGTTCCAAAAGTCCTCTTACCTGTGGTGCATTGGGTCATTCAAATTAGATAAAAGTAGTTATTCCTAGAAGAGCCACTTACAAACTATGTATGTCTTGCTGTGAAGTATTGAAAAGAAAGAGAATTCAAAGCTCTGACACTACAGATGCCATCAAACTGTGAACAGTGCTAGTCCATGTATAGTATGAGTATCTTGAAATGCTGAAATGTGTTTGGATTTTCATATAAAGCTGAAAATGCTTGTGATCAGTTTTTGGAACCAACATTTTTGAAAATTTCATCGAGACTTGTAAGTCTCGTTCGAGTAACCCCTGATGTTAGTAGTCCGGTGAGTCGTAGTGCTATCTATAGAACAGCAGCACTTGAGGCCTGCTACCTCATGTATCTTTGTGAGACCTGTTGGTAGAACCTGTCAGCCTTGCCACATGAGCAAAATTATTACAGGGTAACCACTTACCCTATGTCAGCTCCTTCACCTGAATTGTCTCTCTTCTTTTAGTATGGGGCTTTCCATGGGTTAATTCAGAGTCATACCTAGCTCTATATTTACTGAGGGGCAACTTGCCTGGAATTAGCCTGCATTCATCTCAGACGTAACAGACACGCCTACATAGCATACACATGACAACTTCAATAACTTCTGTGTATACCCATGTCTTAAAAAGCAAGTGAGCAAAAAGTGAGCAAACCTCGTGCCAAGTTTCTACATCCAGATTCTCTCCTCTGAGTGAAGAAAAATTAGTGATTTTGTTTTTTTTAAAAAATACATATTTTTTCAACTTCATAAGTTAGGGTTTTTTTAATATGGAAGATGTGTAAACTTAAGTGAAAAATAGCAATGTGAAAATAAAGAAATTAATGAAAAATTTCAGGTGTGCTTTGTGTATTCAATAATACTCAGACACAATCAGCTGCACCGATTCACCTGCATAATTGATTTCTGACTTGTATAAAGATACCTGTGATATCAAAATGGACCTGAATAAGGTCTTTAGGAAAAAAACAATAGGCTATTGGAAACAATTTAGTGTTTCTAAAACTTTTTCCCAGTTTTTTAAATCTCAGCCTCTTAAAATCCCTAAGATATATTTGCCCATTGTAGATTACCATAGACTTCTAGAAGAGTAAGTTAGAGACATGGTGCATGTGTATGGTCGCTCAATGCCTCCATGGCTGAAAAGCTTTTAGAATAGAATAGTATATTTCATCTGGAAGGGACATACATCAATCATCTGCCTGGCCACATCAAGACTGACCAAAACTTCGAGTGTTTTAAGGGCATTGTCCAAATGCTTCTTAAACTCTGGCAGGCACGGGGCTTTGACCATCTGTGTAGAGAGCCTGCTCCAGTGTTTGACAACCCTCTCAGTAAAGAAATGCTTCCTCGTGCAAATTTTAACTTCCCCTGGTGTAGCTCTCAGCCATTCCCACACATCATATCACTGGTTATCAGGGAGAAGAGATGAGCACCTCGCTCTCCACCTCTTAGAAAGCTTTAGCCACAAAAGAGTAGTCCTCAGACAAAATGTTTAAGGCAAAGAGGTAAACGTAGTCTGACTTTACAACCCTTCAACCTCTTTTTCTCCAAAGTAGACAAACCAAAGTTGTTAGCTGCCCTGCGTAAGATGTTCCTTCCAGCCCTTTCATCAGCTTTGTTGCCCTCTGAATATTTTAAAGGACCTTCATGTTCCTTCTTAAACTGGGCCAGGACTGCACACATTTATATGTGTGTAATGTAACATGTAACAGCATGTCCTTAACTCTTGCATAGGACTTGAAGCAAGATTGTCGTAGAATTAATGAATTTTTTTACTACAACTGTAAGACAACTTTAGAGAATGAATCCTACTGAGCTCTCTTGGTAAAAAGAAAGAACAGTAAAGAGGTATTAGTACACTAAACAGTAAGCGTGAGGATAAGTAGACTCTGTTGTCCTTCTTCCCAGCAGTCAGGTATGCAGACTCTCAAACAGATGCCCAAGTTTTGCAGTTTTGTGGATAGAACTAAAAGATAAAAAGTACACAGACACCTATCCTGGATTTAGAACTGGTAATGGCTCTACTTTACCTTTTTACTCTCTTTGGGTGACATAATAAGTGGCAGGTCTGTGGAATCTCTTCAGTTGTTTAATTCTACCCGACACCGAGATCTTGTTATTTCTGTAATTGTGTAGTTCTTGCCTCATTAAGAAGATTCTATATAAAATCCAACTGAAATAAGTTGCCTTCATTCTGTTTCTGCAAGTCATGCACAGTGTCTACTTAAATTCAAGCTTTTTTATGGGTGCTTCTCTGAGTGGATTTTGTGCCAGCTGGTGTCCATGGTGCATGTGCTGTAAGGGTGTGTGTTACAGTATGCATGAGTAGCTGAGAAGACAAGGAATGCTTTTAGGTGTTGTTTAAATGAGCTTGTCATGTGTATGACAAGTATGAAATGCAAACTTTTTGCCAGAACTGTATTCTTACCTTGTTTATTAAATCCTCTGCTCTCCAGTTACTCATTGGGATAGCAAAAAAAGGAATATGCAGGCTTCAAGACTTGTAGATCTTGATTGTGCTGAAGCTAGTATCAAAGAGGTGTCTGAGACGGGAAGATGCTTGATGTCAGAACTATGAAGCTGAGCTAGAAAACCTAAAGACATGAAATATTAGGGGGGCGGCATGAGATAAAGAGTGACTACAAGAGGGAATGCTTTATTCCCCACACTGTTTATGAAGAACTATGATAGGGATGGAAATGCTGATAAGAATTAAGAATGTTGCTTTTAGTTACTTTTATTTTTACGTCTAATTAATAATTACTGCTTTGCTTTTTTCTGCAGTGAAAAAAAAGCACACATAACTTTGAATATAAACATAGCTAGGAAAAGTGCTAGATCTTTTGTCTTTATGTATTTCCTAGATGTGTTTCCTTTCACCTAGTTTTCAATTCTGATTTTGATTTTTAAAGAAATTCTGGTGAACCAGTGAGGAAGCTTTTTATGAACAAAAACATTGCCATTAAACAGTTTTTTTCTTAAAAAAAGAATAAAGAAATGCCTATGCCCCATATCTCAAAAGCATCATATCCAATTAACCTCAAGCTTCCTAAAAATATTCTCCTTTGTCTTGAAACCAAACATGAAACATCCTTCTGTTCCCCACCCTGCCTCTCTCAGAAGGAGTAAAAGGGATCAAAACTGGCCTTGTAATTGTAGCAGCCTTAACTGGGGGATCATGATTGTCTGCATAATAAAGCTGCCTAATACACTTTTTATTTAGTATAATAACTGTTAGCCTATAAATAGAACAGTGGTATCAGTGTAGTGCTTGGGAATATTGTTTGCCGCTTGTAATTGTTAAATGCTTTTTTTGGGGTTACTCCAAGCAGTTGTTCTTTTGACTTGAAGATAAAACAATTCTGGCAGAGCACTAAAGGAGTTTCATGCTTTCTCTCATTAAGAATAGTGCTAATGGCATGCAGGACGTTTCCCCAAAGGACACTTGCATGAGCTCAAACACTCAGTATAGCACTAATTGAACAACAACAAAAACTGATGACTGTTTTCTACACGTTTCTTAACAGTACAGATTGTCCCAGGGGATGATTAAACAAGCAAACAAAGAGATACTGAAATAATGAAGTCTTTTTTTAATGTAGAGCTCTTCATTTGTTACGTTAGAACGTTCTGCTTTGTTGATATTTTTAAAGCTTTACTATTTGTAATATAGAATTCCTGCACCTTTGCCCCACTATACAGTGTATACCTTATATATCCTGTGAGGAAATGTGTACTGTTTCTTTAAAATTGTGGTGAGACACTGTGCAAGAAAAGGACTGGAAAAGATTGTATGAATTTATGAAGCGGGGGAAGAACTTTTTCAGGATTTTATATATGTGTGCTTGGGTATTTATATATTTAACTCTAAAATACTCAGGAAAATATCAATTGTATACAGGAAAGACCTGTACGAGCCTTAAAGACAAGAAAGAGGATGCTCTGTCACATGTTAGGATTTAATGTCTAAATCTACTCTGCATAAATGGAAAGCTTGTGTAGTGCAGAGGGAACTAAGAGTTGCTTGATAAGTTGGATTGAATGGAATACCTTTTTAACATGATTTTGTTAAATGAAATCTCTAGCTATTTGAAGACCTGCTCAATTTTTTTGTCCCTTAACAACAGGGGCATGTGGGAGTATTGTAAGGCTTTTGAGGTATTTGATTATTTTCTCTAGGGCAGTTGGACTGAAAAACCTCTTGGAGGGATAGGTTTAACTATGTGTTGACGTTTTTATTATGTGGTCGTTAGCTTGTGCCAAGAGCAAGTATGGGTGAGGTATCTTCACAGCTGATAGCCATGTATAAGACAAAATATGGAATGAGGAGCCCATAATTCTTCTGGGGCCTGACATAGAGTGATGATAGTAGATGCAACTAGAGCATTATTGGCTGACCTTTCTGTTTGCTGTAAGCCTGCGCTAGCAGCAGTTGTGAGTGGAGTGGTGTGCACAGAGAAACTCATTAGCTCTTTATCATGTCTGCACTTGCTCTCAATAGGATTAGATGATGAGGCTGTAAAATGTCAGCACCTTGTCAAAACTATTGCTCTGTGACTGCTTCTGCTGATGATGATGCAGGAGATTCTGTGTAAAAGTTCAGCATTGACGCAGTCTAACACATAGTTTATCTTGTGCCGGCACTATTTGTTTTCTAAGAGAATGATATAATGGAGCTTATTTCTGTCTCCTGTTTTGTGCCACTTAGAGTCACTTTAGGTGTGCAATCAGACTACAACAAACTGCATTGTTTGATTGGAAAAAGTCAGTTTAGTCTGCGTGGATAAAACGGAAAAACTTCAGTTGTGGTAAAATACCATTTTTTAACTGCACTATGTAGGACTTACCTCCAGACATGATGGTGAAAGGAATGGTATGGAGACAAGTGAGGTCAGTCTAAACAGGCCAGATTTAGATTACTAACGCTTTAAGTAATACTGCCTTTTTTTTTCTTTTGTGTGGTGTGAAGGATTTGGATTAGAACACAAACTAATGGAACTATCCATGTAATGATTCCTTTGTTATGTGGTTTTCTGTTCTTAAATTTTCACTGATAATATGGAAAGAAAATCTCATGCTTGAGCTGTGCTACCTGTATTTGTAAATACCAGTGTATTTCTGAAATAATACTAAGGTAAAGAACTGTTCTGCATGTCAGGAACAGTAGAAGTAGAACATTTTTTTCTTCTTAAATTGAAAGTTTAAAAACTGCAATAAAAATAGGTAGCATATTTAATCATAAGTTGGCAATACAAAGGAAAAGCTTTTTACTGTGTCAGGAAGGTATCATGATTTGTAAATGTTTCACCCAGGAAGAGACTTGAATACACCTAAAACTTGAAAGGAAAGCTATCCATGAAGGAAGCAGTCAGGTTTCTGCAAGATGGTGGGAAAATATAATAACACAGGAACAGGATGTAACTGCAGAATTAAAGTTCATCACTTTGCTGTTGTGGGTGAGAGGTAAAATGCCAGAAATGGAAACAAAGTTTCCTGATTATACTGGGAAATTAACAGAATTTTCAGTGAATACTTTGTTATTTATCAGATCTAATTTCTGTCAAACTGACTTTCTTCAACCTGCAAGTCACTTATTTGAAACTTGATACCTTCAGCCTGTTGAATTTTCCTACCTTTTCATTATTTCTGGTTCAAGCCTTTTTTTTTTTTTTAGGTTTTTTTTTTAGTTTTTTTTTTAGTTTTTTTCAAGGAAAGTGAAAAATCAGCAACTGCAAAACTTTTTACTTTCTGCTGCAGGGTTTGTATGTCCATACACAAAACCTTAAAACAAACCTGGAAAAATGAATGTTAATCCAGACATGACCAAACAGTGTCTGCAGTATGTGAGCATTGCTTGTCAGCTGATCCCTGAATGAGCCATTGAGTTCAGCATAACTCATAAATTCTGCAGGGAGCTGTTGAGGGCAGCATCAGTCTGTAAGAGCAGCTCTATACAGAGTATATGTGGTCTTTTAAAGATGTGTCCTGTGGAAAGAGACAACAGAAAATGTCCTTTTGAGTTCTAGCTTAAGACCTAACTGTCCTAAAGTCTTTCAGTACTATTATGGCAAATACTATAGTTATTTACATGACATTCTGAAGCTAGTGATGTTTGTCTTTTAATTCAGATCTATAGCTAGCAAATGGAGACCTTGTGCTCTGGTTTAGAATTTTTTTGACCTTGCGTTGTTAAGGTCTGTCCTTCACAGACCGGAGCTCTGCAGTTTTTAGAGGAATCACATGCAGGTGGACTATTACAGAAGCCCAAGAAAAATCCACGAACCTCTTTTGTTTGTTTAAAGTCACACAGAAGAATGTGTCAGAGAGGAACTCCATTCCAGGAAACCGCTAGTATAGCACGTTGTGATTAAGTTTTTGTTCTGTAGTTGTGTAGTGAGTAATACGATTTGGTGAGTGGTGATGTATCTTTTTTACCATCTCACTAGAACTATGTTTATGGGGATAAATGGCCACCATTGGTACTTCTGGTGAAGTGAGATGGAGCTGTTGCATATGGAAACAAGAACATGTTGAAGAGAACTTTCACTGGGGTGTGAACTAAAGAAGCTATGTTGTGTTAGGTGCTCTTCCTTCTTTGATAATTGTACATCCTGGCTGACTCAGAGCTTCCTTTCTTTGGTATTCTGAACACTTGCCCTCAAGGCTGTTTGTAGTATAAAATTGGCCATCTAACTGAATGTTTTAAACTCTATATCAATTATCAAGGCACTTGGAGGTGGTCAAAGAGATCAGGAAGACTAATTGTCACAGGAATAGTTTGGGTTGTTTTGTATGCTTTTTTTAACTCACATAGTACATTGGCTGCTCTTCAGAATTACTGGATTTTGAGGGGGGCAAAAAAGTAACAACAACAAAACCCCTTCAGAACAAAAAAACTCGTTTGCAAAGTAACCATGTTAGATATCTCAGGTCTTCAACTAGGAACAAAATGAAAGCTTGTATATTTCTCATCCACAATAAGTAACCTGCAAAAAACCTAGCATTTCTTGCATGTATAACAATAACAAAAAGGCTCGATTAAACTGTTCTCTGTCATGAGAGATTAAAATATTCTTTGCAGTTTTCTGCAGTGTTCTTGTGCCTGTTTGGGGAAATAATTTCACTCTCACAGGTACCTTTGCCTATTAAATAGGGAACCTATATTTGTTTCTGTAGTTATTGGTAAAACAGACTAACCTGGGGATTACCTTTTCCCTGAAGTTGGTGTGTATTCAACTTTAAACAAAGTGCAAACCATACTAATGCTTCATTATCTGAAATACATCAACACACACAGCTAGAAAGGAAAGGAATTTCTTGGCAGTCATATGTGTGTCAAGTAGCAACTCACTGATCAACAAAGCATTCAGGGCTCAATAGGAGAAAACTGTCAATTTATATTATTGAGATAAAAGTAGACCAATTTAGACAAATCACTGCTAGATGTAATATATCTTATTTATATTTCATTAGTAATCGGATCAAATTTATTTAAAATAAGCTTTCCTGAAAAACATTCACATTTTGGATTGTATTGATTGCTACAGTAATTTCAAAACTGGATTGATAAAATGAAACAGTTTGTTTATGTGGTTCCCTTAAGAATTCAAAGACTGCTTGTAGCCCTACCTATCATAATAACTCAGCTTTTGAAGTATTACTCAGTGACTAGAACTGGGTTTGCAGGTGGAGGGTATTCCCATATTTGTAAGCTTTTATGGACATTAGTCCTAGTGCTTTTATTTCTGTTTGGTAGTTAGTTTTATAAAATCCATCCCTGAATGGAATTACTTCTTTAAGCCATTTTCACAACAGGATGCCCACAGCATGCCTGCCTGTCTCTGAGGTTAGCTGACTTTTTGCTCTTTCAGTGTGCTGTTATAAAATTAACCTTTGACTTCATGCTCACAGTCTACAAAGCAGTTGGACTGTTTCACAGCTTCGGTTTTAGTGTAATTACTTAAGTTTTTATGACTTGTGCATGGAAAGAGACCTGGGAATATCAGGAACCATTGCCAAGTCTACAGAGAAATTAAATGGAAAAGACTGAGGTGTGAATTGTAAGTTTCATCTTAATGGGATGCTGACTCTGAAGCAAAATGATTTAATTTGTGTATTAATACTTTTAAATTTGTTGCTTGAATTTGTTTCCGTTTATATACTTGATTAATTATTTGCTTATTTCACCAGTTCTTCTGTTCGTTGATGAAGATACTGTAGAGTGCTGTCCTCCCCATATAGAATCATAGACTCATAGAATAACCAGGTTGGAAGAGACCCATTGGATCATCGAGTCCAGCCATTCCTGTCAAACACTAAACCATACCCCTTAGCACCTAGTCCACCCATGCCTTAAACACCTCCAGGGAAGGTAAATCAACCACCTTCCTGAGCAGCCTGTTCCAGTGCCCAATGACCCTTTCTGTGAAATTTTTTTCCCTAATGTCAAGCCTAAATCTCCCCTGGTGGAGCTTGAGGCCATTTCCTCTTGTCCTGTCCCCTGTACCTTGGGAGAAAAGGCCAGCACCCTGCTCTCCACAAACTCCTTTCGAGTAGTTGTAGAGGGCTATGAGGTCTCCCCTCAGCCTCCTCTTCTCCAGGCTAAACAACCCCAGCTTTCTCAGTCGTTCCTCATAAGGCCTGTTCTCCAGCCCCTTCACCAGCTTCGTTGCTCTTCTCTGGACTCGCTGCAGACCTATTAATAGGAGTGCTCCAGTGGAAGTTTGATTTTGCTGTTCTTAGGATTTCCACCAGAATATGACTTCTTTCTTTTCTGGATTGTGAGATTTTTGGTGGTTGTTTTTTTTTTTTTTGTTATTTTTCTTTTATTTTTTTTAAAGAGTGTCACTTGCCAACCT
The DNA here is from genome assembly GCA_033558105.1 of Coccyzus lansbergi. Lineage (NCBI taxonomy): Eukaryota > Metazoa > Chordata > Aves > Cuculiformes > Coccyzidae > Coccyzus > Coccyzus lansbergi. The sequence continues at coordinate 1,435,829 of JAUMJK010000072.1, read as the reverse complement.
AAACATGATGATTAGATAGAGCTGTGGCTGTGCTGTTTTGATTTTGTAATGAATTTGCAAGTGGGTAGTTTCACATGACTCACCCTGTAAATAATATGCCCCACCCTTCATATAGCGTTCCTGAAAGAAACTTGCTGTGTATGTTTTCCTATCATCTTTCTAGTCGCTGCTCTTGGCCTGTGATATTCCTGTTGCATGGTTTAGGGGAGGAGCTGGGTAAGAACACAGACAGTCTTCTACTTGTGTCCTAACTGTCAGCACAGGCTGCTCTGTGAACAAAAACATACAGAGAAAGAGGAAAGAAAGAGGATGAAGGGGTACAAGGAAAATGAGTTTGAGAAGAAGCGTATCCAGGAAGATGGCAGATAGCATTGGTATTGTTAACTTTAAGAACTAAAAGGCATGAAATCCATTTTAACCCTCCTTCTTTTTATCTGCTGAATAGCTATTTAAAGGAGGAAATAAAGTTCACAAGAAGATTTTAGGAGAATACTCGTTTGATCTGTCATTTTGGGTTAAAACTTCCATACATGCATGCATATCTCGGGAGGAATTAGATTGTGTTCACTCTAACCTGGCTCAATTAAGAAACTTATATTCTTTACTCATTTTTAAGAACTATCTTATCCTACCTCTTATGTATTCATTTGCCTCTTGGCTCGAGTGCTCAAATGACTCGACTTTATGAAGAAGCCTGATTTCTTACTAAGTTTTTATGAGAAACTGCTTAACAGTTCTTTGTCAGAGTTTGCATATATACACAAGGATAAATGACTTGAATATCAGCTGATACAACTGGCAAAAAAATGCATAAACTTTCAGGCATGAAATCTCCACCTTTATAGATAATATGACCTTAGAAGGTACCTCAGTGTAATTTTCTAGTTCTTATGTAGAAAACAAATGTTTAAAATACATAGCTCTTAACACTGTAATTTGTCACTAGCTGTTTATATAGAGCAAATGTAATAAAATATCTAAATACTAACATTTTGTTACCTTGCATCTGTAATTTTATGAATTACTAGTAGAAACAATACAGTACTTTTAATTGGTGTTTCTGATCTGTGTGCTAAAAAAAAAAATTACATAAAAGGCAGTCTTACAAACTGTTCCATTACTGGCAGCACAATCCATAAATAAGCCAATTTTGGAATACATCCAAAACAAGAACATAAGGGGAAAGGTATTGTTGGATGGTGTAGTGAAGTGGGATAGGTTTTTTCACCTTAGGGATTATTTGCTGAAAATAGCGGATGTCCTACCATTAAGCTAAAACTTAACATGTTTAAACATCCTTTTACCTGCACATGGAAACACCTTATTTCAAGGTCATAGGTCATTGAAGTGTCATGCACAAGAGGGAATGGCCTCAAGCTCTGCCAGGGGAGATTTAGACTGGAGATTAGGAGGAAGTTTTTCATGGAAAGGGTCATTGGGCATTGGAACAGGCTGCCCATGGAGGTGGTTGAGTCACCTTCCCTGGAGGTGTTTAAGGCACAGGTAGATGAGGTGCTGAGGGACATGGTTTAGTGTTTGATAGGAATGGTTGGACTTGATGATCCGATGGGTCTCTTCCAACCTGGTTGTTCTATGATTCTATGATTCTATGTTGTAGCCACTTCTGGAAGAAAGACTTTAAGTAGGGAAAAAAACCCCAAAAACCCCAAACCCCCAACCTCGAATATGACTATTTTTTTCAAAGTAGTTGTTACCAGGATTTTTGACCAGTCTGCTGGTCTAACAGTAAAAACTTTAACTGAAGTTTTGTAAGGCTTACTTGTAAGTAATGGGAGATAGATTCCCTAATTGTGAAAAGCCAGACTGTGTGCACAACATTCACATAAATGTGTCATTGAAGGAGTGAGAAGAGTAGTACATGTCAACTAGTGTGGGATAGTGGGAGCAAGCAAAAATGTGTGTGCATACATTTAAGTGTGTCTCTATAAAAATATACAGAAAAGTAAATGAACAGAGGAGCCAAACACTTATCCTGGAAAAGGACAAAATATATGTGGAGAAGTAATAAAGTGGAGTGACCTGAACCCAAAAGTTATGATTGATTGAGAAAATTTACCAGGAAGTTTGAGAGCTGGTTTGATCTCTCTGAGAACTTGGGATGTTGTCAAGTTGATTCTTCATGTGTGATAGTCTTCTTCACACATAGGAGAGAGAGACTCTCACAGATGTTGTCATGTTGAGTCCTACTGTACCTAGTATTATACAGTTTATCCACAGGAAAAGCCAAAATTTCATAATGAATTACTGGCTGTGTTACATCAGAGGGTAAGTCAGGAAAAGAATGGGTGATGAAATCTTACATCTCTGCAGCTTCTCAAGTTATTTATAGTAGAAGATCCTGAGTAGCTTTTATCTAGTATTCTACTGTTGCTTTTGCCCAGAATGTTTTGCCTGAATTCAGTTGATTAAATTATTGTATTTAGTTGGCATTGCAGCTCCCTGTGTGTGTTCCGATTTGTGAACAGAAGTGTGGAGTGTGGCTTTGGCTGCTTGATGTTTATTCTGCTTTTTCCACTGCTGCTGTGTAAAAGCATAAAGGGTGCAAGCTGAATTGCCTTTCTGAATTGCCTCCGCTTGCCTTACAAATACATACTTAGAAGGAAAAAAAATGCAGGTCTATCATCACGCTTTTGTGATTGTAATGTAGAAAGACTTCTAGAATTGAATTTTCTCTTGGGGTTACCTCTAGCTTTTTCAGGAGTATTTCTACCCTTATCTGTTATTCAAGTCTATATTCTTTGTGATTGTGACTTTTTCTTTGATCCAGATGAAGTCTAAATTTGCTTTCTGCATATCTCCCTAGACTTAGGGTCTGACCCTCTAGATATCAGTTGAGAATTTTAAGGTTATTCTAATGGAACCAGGATTCTACTTCTTGTACCCTTGAGTACCTCTACGTTTTCTCATTTTTTTCACTGGCAAAACCATTGTCTAATCCTGGCTGTTTTGCAGCATTATACAGCAGTGTCACCTCTTTGCTTCTCTTGAAGTGAAACCATCCCTTTAAAATGGCTCAGAACAGCTTTGTTAGAGTGAGCTCTGTCATGTTACAGTCTGTTCCTTTAGCATCCTCTTTTGGTGCTTCCTCTGTCTGTAGGTCAGGTATACACAGGCACTGATTTTGTGTTCAAAACTCTTTTTTATCTTAATTCTACAATGGCTATTTGTTCCAGGATTGTTTCTGCTTTTTTTCTATCAGCAGTGCCCAACCTCAACTTTCTGCTTATGAACTTTTCCAAAATGCTTTCCTCAAATCTGCTCTTTGCACATAGGGAAGAACTCATAGAACCTGTGAAATCACTGTCTGAACAGTCAAGCTTCTTTTTAGATCTCACCTTTGTTATAATGCATACAGAAAATCACTATCTGCTAAGTAGGTAGTGAGAGGTAACTGTTGCAGGTGGCTGCAGATGGCATACAAATCCTGGTAGAAACTACATTTTTTATCCCATCTTTTATTTCCTTGCCAGCACACAAACCCCTTTTGTCTCCCTGTATGCCTTGTTTTCAGAGAGAGCTGTTGTTCAGTGTATTCCTCTTGTTGGACATCACAGCCCTGTCTGCCTGTTTTTTTCTCCTTTTGGTATGGAGCGATTTGTAACAACTGATGCTTTGTCCTGAACATGAATGTCACCTAACCTGCATGTTGGAGCGTGTTTGCTGATGACCACAAAATAGAGAAGAAATTCAGTTTTAAATAAGTATTTACTGTTGCTAGTAAGATAACTTCTTTTTCTTTGTATGCTTTTTTTTTTTTTTTTTTTTTTAATATGAGCTTCTTTCCTTGCTTTTGATTTATCTGCACTCTTTTCATCTACATTATATCTTTGTGAACTTGTAAAAATATGATCTGCACTCTCCATCATCCAAATGCCATATTTAAAAAGCTCTATTATCATAGAGTCACGGAAAGGTTTGGTTTGGAAGGAGCACTTAAAAAAAGATTGTCTAGTTGAACTTCCCTGTAGCAAGCAAGGACATCGTCATAGAACTGCTAGGTTGGAAAAGACCTTTGAGATCATCAAAGTCCAACTGTACCTGTCAACAACTAAATCATATCTTAAAGCACTTCATCTGCCTGTCTTATCAGGTTGCTCAGTGCCCCATCCAGCCTGTTCTTGAATGTTCCCAGAGCTGGTGCACCTGCCACCTCTCTGGGCTATGTGTTTCTAGGGTTTCACTATCCTCATTGTAAAAAGATTTCTTCCTTATATCTAGTCTGAATCTACCCTCTTTTAATTTAACACCATTACCCCTTGTCCTATTGAAACAGGCCCTGCTATAAGCTTGTCCACGTCTTTTTTATTAACCCCCTTCAGTTACTGAAAGGCTGCAGTAAGATCTCCCATGAGCCTTCTCTTTTCCAGACTGAACAACCCCAACTCTCTCAGCCTGTCCTCATAGGAGAGGTGTTCCAGACCTCTGAACATCTTCATGGCCCTCCTCTGGACCTGCTCTGACAGATCCATATCCTTCCTGTGCTGGGGACTCCAGAGCTGGACACAATGCTCCAGGAGAGTCTCACCAGAGTGTAGTGGAGAGGCAGAATCACCTCCCTTGACTGGCTGGCCATTCACCTTTTGATGCAGTCCATGATATTGTTTGCTTTCTGGGCTGCAAGCATGCTTTGCTGGCTCATGTCAAGCTTTTCATTCACCAGTACCCTCTAGTCCTTCTCTTCAGGGCTGCTCTTGATCCCTTCAGCCTGTTATGACACATAGGATTGCCCTCACACATGTACAGGACCTTGCACTTGGCCTTGTTGAACGTTATAAGGTTGACTTGAGTCCACTTCTCAAGTTTATCCAGGTCTCTGAATGGCTTCACACCACTCACCTGGTGTCGTCTGCAATTTGCTGATGGTGGGCTTAATCCTGCTATATCATTGAAGATGAAGATATTAAATAGTACAGACCCCTGAGGGACGTTATGGAGAGCTGCTGTTTAGTATGTTTCTGAGTGTACTATGATGCTTTATACTGGTATTACAAAGGGATTGAATCAAAAATGTAGTTGGGGTGAGAACTTGAAAATGTTTAGTTGTTGTATTCTTGATCTGTTTTTTGTATTTCACAATCATGCTATGTTAAATTATGTTTCAGTGCAATTTCTGGATTATCTTAGTTTTCACGTTTTGCTAGTAACCTTAAAACAGTCTCACTGAAAAGATTTCTAAAAATATAAATGTGAGCATGGATCATTGCTGGTAGGTTTGAATCATTAGCTTAATTCTTCTGTTTTTGCAGGACTTCAAGAGTATGTTGAGGCAGTCTCGTTTCAGTATTTTATCAAAACAAGATCTTTGATTAGTATTGAAGACATCAACAAACAACTAATATTTAAACCAGAAGATAGAGAAGATACAAGCATGGTAAAAGATTTTCTTTTCTCATGTGATAAACATCTTTCTATGATGGAAATGCAATGACTAGGCTTAGTCACATGTTTGGCAACTGATTAAATAAGGCCAGTTAGTGGAATGATATTAGATACATATGTAGGCTTTGACTCACTTGTTAAAAACACGCTTTCTATTCTGACAAGTAGTAAACTACATCTGTGGGATACAGGTTTATAAATTTCACATCATTTTTATTCAGAACTAATTGAACTTCTGGTAGGGTGAAGGATCCGTCCAGGATAGTCAAATACTACCAAACAAATGTAGAGGAGGGATTTTTTAATGGCTGGGGCTGCCTGTACCTCCTGCTGTTGTAAAGTGATGTAGCGAAAGTTGAGGGAGACAAATGAATCCAAAGCAGGATGTTCTCCATAAAAGAAATTTTAACTTACCTAGTTACAGAAGATTCAGCTTCTGTTAAAATGCACTGCGTGTATCTTAGCTTGGTCATTTGTAACTTTACTGGAGTTGATGCCTTCTCTCAGGGGACAAGCTTCTGTTCCATCATGCATTTGCCCTAATAGCATATCTACTGTTTCTTGACTTACTTGTACTCCTGCCATCTCATAAATAGATCTTTCTGCCATATGGACAAACTACTAGCACTGTTTGCAGTGAACTGGGTGCAGTTGGATCGTATACATGGGACAAAAGGCAGTTTTGTTGTAAAGTACAGAAATGCACATGCAGTACTCATGCAGTGTATAGCAGTGCACAGCACTACTGCTATAGGTGAATTCCTAAATCTGCTTCTCTTGAAGAGATTCTGCTGTAAAACACTTTTTATTCTTCATTCTTTTGGTAAGATTTTTCAAAGAAGCCAAGTTTTTAGCTGAGTTTCATTTGTTCTTATCAGAGATAAGCCCATTGTTGCACACTTGTTTTAACAAATTGTGAACTCGATAACCCCTACATATATGCCTGTGACCAAATTTGTGGATTTGGGTGGATAGCATGTTCTAGGAACAAGGGAGCATAAATAAACCTGCATTGTCTCCCAAGGTAGCAGTATTTTGGCAGTAAAGTATTGGAAACTTGGGTATAGGTGTGAACCTGTAACTTTGTGATGAGTTTTCTTCATGAAGGATTTTTCTAGCTACTTTAATGAGTTCTGATAAACTATACCTGTCAGCATCTTGTAGAAAATATATTTTTGAAATTCAAGATACTATTACAAAATTATATGGTTTGTTTTCATAATGCAGAGACTTTTTGATTCTTGATTGCTTTGGTAGCTTTGGTCAGACTGTTTAGGGAAGATTTAAATTTATTAGGCTGAGATCTGTCAGCCAAACAAAAAGAAAATTAACTGCAAATAAGTGTTGGTGCAAAGATGTGATAATTTTGTTTGCAAATAGAGATCATAGAAGCAGGGTATGTTTATGATGCTTGTTGGAACAGAAATCACATCTCAAGTGGAAATGCTGCTTTTATACTTCCTGGTATACCGTACTTCTGAAATCAGACTGTGAGGAATAACCATACAGTTTAATTTTCTGAAATGTTTTTAATTCCCAGTTACGTTAGATAATTTAGCGTGCATTTGAATCATTACAGACTGCTTTGTTGTAGTTCTCTGTACTGGACTTTGTTCTGTTCTGTCCTCAGATCTTCAATTACCGTGATCTAATACCACACACTTTGAGCCTGAAGGTAACACCTGTAGATTACCTGCTGGGAGTGGCTGATCTAACTGGAGAGCTGATGCGGCTGTGCATCAGCAGTGTTGGAAATGGTGACATGGACACGCCTTTTGAACTGAGCCAGTTCTTGCGTCAGATTTTCGATGGTTTTACTTTCATTGGCAACACTGGACCTTATGAAGTATCCAAGAAGCTGTATACCTTGAAACAGAGTCTGGCAAAAGTAGAGAATGCCTGCTACACATTAAAAGTACGGGGATCTGAAATCCCAAAACATGTGCTGGTTGATGTGTTCTCCACCAAAACAGAATTGATTGACCATGAGGAGTGTCTGTCTTAAAATAAGGAGATTGTCACAGCTCAGAAGGGAAGAGGACTTAGAGAAAGCTTTTTAGTTATGATTTGTCTCAAAGTTTTTTTAGGTAGAGACACTTTTAGTTTTATCTATGAAAAGATTGTTTGCAGTAGTAATTTGTAACCCGAAGTACTTTTTATTGATGTGCAAGAGAACAAATATTTGACTTTGTCCTCTCTAAACGGAATTTCCTGTATTGCTTCGTTGTATCTTCTTTCTGGAATGACTAAAATTTCCACTCTGCTCTACACCAGTGATTGTGAGTTGTGACTCACCTCAGACTGTTGTGGTTGTTATCAGTTTTCAGGAAGCACAGCAGTGGAAAAAAAAAAAAACCCTAGGTATTATTATTTAGCGTTATCCACTGGTTTCTGCTGATCTCTGTTTTCTGAGTATTTGAATTCTATACTCATGTCATACCTAGACCTATGCACCTCTGTACGTGTAAGTTCATCCCTTGACTTGAAACAGGTGGTCTGAAAGGTGCCATGCAACATATGTTTTCTCTGATTAATGCTTTTGAGCGTGAAACTGAAGTGAAGTCTACTTTTCACCAGTTGATAATGAAGCTAATTACACCACTTAAATACTAGTGTGCAGTCATTATTTTGGGGCTCCATTTAGATTGAGGGCTATTCAAATTAACAGTGATACTCTACAGTAATGACCTGAGCTAGACAATCCCTAAAAAAAACCCTGTGGAATGTATTGGCTTACATTTTTTTGTAATGCGGTTTAATGCAGAATCTGACATCTTTCTGTTTGTAGAAAAAAGCAGACCTACAAGTATGCTTAACACAAATAATTTCATGTTAGGAAAGCAGTTTTTGGCCAAAACAAATGCAGTGTGGTGTTGGAGGTCTGTTCTCCATTGTTTTTGCTGCCCTGAGAATCTCTAGTGAGGTTGAATGGGTATAAGTGATAAAGGACTAGCCAAGCTTTAAATATCTGTTAGCAGGAACTATATCGTGTGCATGTTCCTATAGAAAGGAAATTGCAAACAGAAATAAGGCAGACATTCTGACTTCCACATTTATCTTTGAGGTGGATATGTCACCGTTGGCAAAAAATCAGGGCTTTCTGCTAGTGTCTGAAGTTATGGAAGTCTGATAATGTACATTATGCTAAAGGAAAACGGATAAAACAACACGATCTTGAGACTCCAGGAAATAGGCCTCCTAACTGCAATTGAAAATGCCGCATGATTTTTATTTCCACTTCCATGTGCTGTGGTACTGCCAATATTTTTCCCTGGAGCATTTCCTGAGTAGCCAGGATTATCTGATAGATGGATAGGAATGGGCAAATACATTTCTGTCACGTTTTTCCATTGTTTCCACATAAAGCAGTATGTGGTGGGTCAGAAAAGGAGTGTTTTTTTCGCATTGATTAATACCGGGTTTTACAATAAATTTTGAAATGCAATCACTGCCTGTGCATTGGTCCTTTTGCCTGTCAGTCCCTGCAGTAGATAGTGGTGCGAGTTTCCCACTCTACAGGACTCCATTTGGAAATTTCCTATTTCCGTTCCTATATGCATACTTTGAGGGGCACTTTCTAATCCCAAATATCTCTTTTTCTCCGTAACTTTGTTCTGTGGAGTCTAAAAACTAGCTAGGCTAGAAACTTCACGTGATTCTCTTGAATTAAAAAAAAATGCAAAGGATTCAGATGACAAAATGTGTTTTGTCATTGGAATAAGTCTGTAACAATGTCTCTATGTTTACATCTCCCCCTGGTTTTTCTGATGTGAGGAGGGGAAGAAAAGGAGAAGGATGCTTATTAGTAAAAAATGTTTAGACCCCCAAATGCATAATGGATGCATCTAGTCTGTCGGTTGTTGCAGGTAAGAGTATACTTCTGTCTTTAGGCACAGCTAAATTTACTGCAAGTAATTGCACATGGGGTATATGTGTGTGATGTAAAAGCAGATAGTTATGGGAGGTATTGTATGATATCAGAGGTCTGTCTCTTGTCTATCCCAGCAGCTATGAGATGGAATTTAACGATTTTCATGGCACAGTTTGAAAAGGCATGAGATGAACTCCAGCATGTGGCGGTGCTTGTCAGAATGATATGCTGCCTTGGAATGAGCACACAATAGCCACCCTTTTAGTCATACAGCTACTGCTTTTGTATGGTAATTCATGATTGTAAAATTAAAAATGTTTAAGAAGCTTACTTTTTTTTACCAGTCTTTAGGGGTTCTTTTAGAAAAATACATATTCATTCTAATGATTTTGAGATTTATAGTTTTTGTAAGGCTAGAGAAGACTTTAATGACAGATGTGACTTCTAAACTTGAGGCTGCGTGTCTGTAATCAAAAGCTGTGAAAAACTTCTAATAGGGAGCAAAGTGTATGTGTACTGCATTAAAACAGCAGCACAGATGGGAAATAGCTAATGGCCTGCAAACCTCCTGCTCAAGGAAATATTTTCCCCACAAAACAATTACACTGTAGCTGTTTGAAAAGTGACAGACATTTATCAGCAAAACAAGCTGCTAAACAAGCAATGGCAATTTTCCCATTTCTTATCCCATTACTCTGTGGAGCTATTGATATGCTTGGTCTGTGGCCAGAACAGGACTACATCATAGCAGATGTTTCACAAGGGCAGCTCTGCGTGCTAAAAATCATCTGCCCTTCTAGAATCTCCTTTCTCAGAAATGATTTTTCTTTGTGTTTGCTTTTGTCCTGACTATCAATTTGCAGCGAGGAAAGTAAACCAAACTGCATTTAGCTTTACTGAACTCCCAGAGAAGTTATGCAAGAAACTTCCTGTTGACAGGACACGTATGTCTGTCTACTTAGAGTCCTGCTTACTTGGATTTTCAGTGAGTTAATTGAAAATAAAAACATTTAAAAATGGACTTTTTACAATATTTAGCTATTAATGGACTGTTTATACTATTGAGTGCCTTATGGAATTCTATGGACTGGATTCTGGCACTGCCCTGAAAGAGTTTGCAACTTAAAAGTAGTTGAGAGAATAGCCAAGAGAAACAAAAGGAAGATGGTAGAAAGCAGAGGGAAATTAAGGGTAGGATTTTTGTTAATGAGAAAATTGTGTGGGAGTAGGTTGGTACACCGCTTCCCATTTCAGAAAAGAAACCTGTCAAAACTTCAGAAAGTCTGGAGTGTGGCAGTAAAGGGTTAGTTGGGAAGGGCAAAGGCAATGGACAGGCAAAATGGAAGGAAGTGAGGTAGAGACAAAGGGGGGAAGAGTGCTAAGGAGTGGGACAGCATGGAGGAAGAGCAGGCTAAGCTGCAGGACAGCGGGTGCACATGTGCGTAGGGTGGGACTGGGGAGGACGTGGGACAGGAAGACAGCCCTGCAAGAAACTGGAAACAACACTTCGAAACCAGGTGACTCAGCTATAAAAGAGACTTGGGGTTGACTGCAGGAAACGAATTAAAAATGACTATAATGTCCCTAAAGCATCTCTCTGTGGGCCGTAAATAAGGGGAGCTTGATTTTCTAAGCACAGCTGAGAAATCGTGAGGTTTGCAGGCTTCCCGCTGTGCTGTCACAGAGCAACAAGCTATTAGTTCTCACACCACCCAACTTGCCACACACCTTCCCTTCACTCCTGTGTTGGTAGCCACAAACCTTGATGTGTGAACTACCACCATTTGCAACTGTTAGAGACACAGTTAGATATAGTTTTGAATGTAAAAGAATGCTTACAGTGACCAGTGTTTTCCTCTGGTGTGCAGTTGACGTATCCATTTCGCTGTCATTGCTTCAACACTCTCTTTGTTTCTTCCTTTTCTTTACTTGCCCTTTCTTAAGCTGTACCATTCTTTTGAGCTATTGTACATGTCAATCTCATCGTTTGGTCTTTTCCGTGTTTAGCTGTCATCCTGGGGTAAAACATCTCCATGCAGGAAAAGGAATCAGTTGGTTTCTTAAGTAGGTTTATCTGCCTGCACCTCCAAATTTGGAAGCAGTGCTCTGGCTGTGAGGGGAGGTCTGGTACTCCTGCTCTCAAAAGGCTTGGTGCCGTGTGTCAGGATGGTTGAGTGGACAGATCTCATGTTGCTTTTGCAGGTGAACAAACCTAAGTTATCTGTAGAACCTAAGAGATTTGCAGTCATCATGAGCCAAGGTAAATTGCCTACAAATATGAAGGAAGTTTCTTCTCCAGTTCTGAGGAAGGTTGTCTTTGAGGAGTATTATTTCCCACTAAATCTGCCTCTTTTTACCTGAATCATTATGCCTTTGAAAGGCTTCTTTGCAGAATATAGCAGAACAACTTCCCTATGACTTCTGGAGCCAGTCGGTGCCTCCCTGAACACTGGACAAATGTGATGTGATGGTTCCTTTCTCAGCTCCTCCCACAGGCCGGGCATACTGGCTCAATTCTGGAGGTCAGTGATGTGGGTTCATCCTCTTTTTCCTTCTAGTGTTATTTCCATGCTGTGCAGATGTTTACTTCTTCCAAAGAAAGAAACTGTTGTGTAGGCTCTGCTCCTCCACTGCCACAACAGATCAGATGACTTCTTGAGCACATCTTGAACTGTTTCTCAGCTACCAGTCCAGTGAAGGTTTCACGGTACTTCAGCAGTGCTTTTCTGCAGGCTTGCAAGTCCCTTTTAATCCAGAAGGGTCCTACCACTGTCATTTAATTCCTCTTCAAGGTCCTTTCCTCTCATAGTCCCAGCAAGAACTGCTGACAGAACTGACTGTGCATAAATGGATCTGGAAATAGCCCGAATTTTGTTAAATTGAGCTTTTGCATGCTTGGTGACAGGAACTAGATGGGTGAAGGATGCACTTGAATAGAGTCCTGGTTGTTTCAATGTCATAGAGATATGTGCTGGCAGTCTTACTTCAAGGGGGGGAGATTGTTTATCTCCTTGCAGCAAGGACTGTAGGTAGGTATGTTTTGCTCTGTGTACCTCCCACTTAAAGGGGAAAGTGATGGATGGGAGATGCCAGCCTGTGAGGGAAAGTGAGTGAGATGAAGCAGTGCAGTGTCATAGAGCAAATGAGTCAACGGCCTGGAATTAAACAGCTCTTTCAGCTTCCAGCACAGCTTCCACTGCTGTGAACCTGAGCTCCTTCTGTTCTTTAGAGTCAGCCAAGGCAAGGAGCTGCTCTGTGACCTTTATGGGACTGTAACGCGAAAACCACTTGCAGGTGCAGGTCTGCCACCTGCCGCATACATGTGTGTGTGTGTGTGTGTGCATGCGCACGCCTGTGGGCAGGTACCAGGGCTAGACATGCTGTTGCTGAACTTCCAGCTGGCCTTAATAAAACCTGGTTTTCTCAGCAGAACCAGTTTTTCTAATTCTTTCCCATTTATTGAGCTGCCTGTGCATTTGTGCCCTCAGGGTGAGGCAGGTTACAGTCTGACACCTCATGGGGCAAAACATTTCCTTTGCTTCCTTCCCAGACATTTTTCCCAGCCTTTTCTGCTCAGTTTTTACCTACGGAGGCTCCCAGTTGATATACTATTGAAGAAATGTTGCTTTACAGGAATGAAGTAATAATTAGCAATTAATTTTTATTCTTATTTCTTAATTTGAGCTGCCTGTGCAGAGTCGTAGTAATTTGTAGTTACACTGATGTTACTAAATAACTTGGACTCATTTGAAATTCTTGCCTCTCTGTAAAAACTTTTATCTTCTATTAAATGTTGGGGTAGCTTGCCTGGGTCCTACTTTAAAAATGTGTTGTGTGGGGAAAGGGAAGCCATGGGCATCTGTGGCAAGAGGCCTGAGTGACTAAATCATAACACTCGTTTTGAAGAACATGAAAGGTTTAAACTCAGCCTTAACAGGGCCTGTGCTCTATGGGAACTGGTCAGGGCAGCAATAAGATTTCAATTTATTTTAGATGTATACTATACTTTAACAACTCTGGGCAGCATCATTGTTCTTTTACTAAAAGGATTCATATTTGCCAATTATTAGAGAAGCTATATTTGTTCTGCCACCTAGTGTCCAGCTCTAGAAACACTCAAAAGAAGCTTCTGTGGTTTTTGAGATACAAGTTATTTTTTGTTTTCTCCTTAATTTTTTAAGAACATAATTAATGGTGCAGTGTATGTTTCATTTTTAGACTGAGGTAGGCCTCTGATAATAATAAATTATACTCAGTGTCTTGTCCTATTTTGAAATTTGGGGAATAGCAGGGAATAGCATATGTTTATTTTATATCTCTTAATATGTGTGGACGGTGTTTTGAAGACAAATAAAAACTATGAGAAAGTTTGACAACATTTGTTTTGGCAGACTTGTGAATTACACAAATACCTTTATTTGAGCTAGTGCATTTAAGGATTACTATGCTTATATGGATTTATAGACTTAAGTCCTAAATTCCTTAATTCATATTATAATCATGCTACTCATACAAGAAAGTGCAAGCCTTTTTTTAGCTGTTGCACTTGCAATGTGAAACCCAATGCTTTTGCTTGTGTAAATGTGCCTGTGAATGTTTCCTGATGTGACTATGAGTGCCACAGAAAACCTTCAGGTGGAGAGAAAAAATGGCTTCATACCCATGAGACTTGGTGTCTGTAGCAACTGTGCTGCACTCTAGACAGAATGGGGCTAAGGTTGGTGTTTAAGCCCTGGGACATTGCCCAGCTGCTGCTAGAAGTGAGTTGGTCCCTTTCATTGTCCTGGTTTGTCAGCTCTTCTTTGTCCTGTGCTCCTCAGGGGTGACCCAGGCCAGCAGGACAGTCCTGGCAAGCACCACAGCAGAGGGGATGATGAAACACTGCAGTGGGGCTTTAAAGGGGGCAATACAACCTGAACTGTTATTGTGATTGCCTCAGTGGAAAGGCAGTGATACCAACTGCTCATAAAATAGCATCAATAGACTTCAAAATGGTAGTGCTGTTACCATGGACTGGTATTTATTCTAAAGGTTGTTCAAGGGTAACGTAAGGGTCCTTCTTCTACAGGGCCCATTCATTACTGAGTACTTTCCACAGAATACCTACCCTGGGATTGGCAGCCACTGAACAGCACATATCTCCTGATCTTACACCCAGAATACCCGCTTGTCCTATACTTTACTCCAGGGTGATGGGTTGGCGCCCTGGAAATGATAGAGCAAGTTTGGTGTGTCTGGACATGTGGCTGCAGACATCTATTGCTACCCAGGTACTCTGCGATAGAAAATTAGCCCTGTTTTACATTATATTGTCACAGTCATATCTGAGCATCTTTGGCTTTTTGTATTATAGCTGGGGGCCAGGTACATTGTTAATGTAAGCTGCTTTCTGGATTACAGCCACAGGAGGAAGGAGATGCTAATTTATTTTAGAGCAGTCCCTTTGCCTGTGGAAGATCACAGGTTTTGGAGGGTTTTCCATCTTTTTCCACTGCATTTTAACAAAGACTGAGATTTTGTGTGAGCCTCTGAATGTATAGGACCCAGCCTGTGCTGTGTGAGAAGGTAGGAGAGAGTTGGGAGTCTTTTGGATAAACTCAGGTGACATTCCATCTCCTCTGCACACACAGAGAGCATATCTCTAAAGATATGGAAAAGGAGGTGAGCTGTGAGTTGAGAGAATTTGCTCATGATGAGATATCCACTATAGTAAAGACAAGTTGAATGAAAAAATCCATAAGAGCATCATGAGACTGGAGAGTGACAGGATGGGGAAACAGATTGAGTGTGGGTAGATGTTAAACAATATGCACAGGGAGAAAGTAATGTCTGTGTACCTCCTTCAAAATCAAAATAATGGGATTGTTTCTATGAAAATATCAACTCAATTCTTGTCAGCAAACAAAAAAAAAAAAAGCCAGTTAAATGTGAGGAATTTTTAGGAGAGGACTAGAAATTATAAGGATGTGCTGTATAAATGTCATCATATGGATCTTTGGGTCACCTGCTTTTGAGTATGACTCTGATCTCTTACCTCAGAAAAGATATAGCAGAACTGGAAAAGGTCCAGAGAAGGGCAGAAAAAGTTGACCAAAGTTAGGGAATACTTTATCTATGAAAGGAGGCTGTGGAAATCAGTGGGCTGGAATCCTTCAGCCTGAAAAATAATTGAGTTAGGGCAGCCGTAATAGAGGTCTGCGGAATTAAATATGCCATAAAGAAGGTGGGTATGGAGCAATGGTTCACTCTGTCTCTGCTGAGAGATGGATTACACACCATCAACTGCAGCTGGCCATAGGCTCAGAGCAAGTACCAGGAACTGTTGCCTTGCACAGTGGATGGAGACCTGGGGAACCCTTCACCCATGGGTGCTGTGGGTGCCAAAAGCTGAAGCAGGCCCAAGGCGGGGCTGGGAACACTTGGAATATGCGAGAGCCACTGCAGATTACTGACTTGACAAACCACACTGAGCTGAGGTAACCCTGAGCCCTTCTGGGCCAGGGTCCTTTCAGGTAATTGCTGCTTTTAGTTGGAGGGTCACCCTCCTGGCAGCTTTACCCCTCTGCCTCCCTGTGGGCAAGCACTGCAAAGCCAGGCAGCCCCTTCAGAGGCACAGCAACTGCAATCACAACCCTGCACACCTCGGGAAAAGCAGCCTGCACTCTGGGTCAGTTACTGCTGGCATTTTCCTTCTTCCCAGGAGGTCCCCTGAGAGGCTTGTTTGTACAGAGGCAGCCACAACCATGGGGAGGACGCTGGCATAAAGTGCTGTAGCCATGCTTGCACCCTCCTATGTTTCAGCACAAGAGAAGAGAGTTTAAATAAAGTTTCCCAGGTTATAAGAGCCAAGCGCTTTCTACCAGAACAAGCTCTTTCTTACGCCTGTAACCTCAAGCTCCCACAGCAAACTGGTTGGGTTTCTCATGCAGAGCTCAGGGCTGGGAAGAGGACAAGGAGAGGGTGGCCACAGCTCCTAAGCACAGCAGGGAGGGGCCCAAAGAAGTGATGAAGGTCCAGACTACGCATGCAGCAACGCACAGGAGAGACCTCTTGGGCACCTCAACACAAAGGTACTGCTGGACGTGCTTCAGGCATATCTCTGTGGAGTAAACAAGACTATCAAAGCATCCCCACAAAACTCACACCATGTGAGCTAACACAGGGGTTGATGTCTGTGTCCTTAAATTGTTCATGTCTGTTTGTAATAGGCCTGTATTGATTTAGGTTAATTTGGTTACCCAAAAAGAACGTTGTGCTGATTGCTCTAAATGGATTAAATAGTGATTTTAGTTAAACTGACGGCAGGCTTGTGTGTAGACAGGGCCTGGAGCTTTGTAAGCTAATGACTTGGCAGTAATGCAATGAGGTTTTTAGGCAGCTGAGGCCAAGCTGTTGTTTTAAATACAGAACTGTAAGTTACTGTTCTAATAAGTAGTCCTCAAATGTGACAATTTTCCCATAACTTGGGCTTATACTGAATCCTGGCAGATCTCTTTGCTTACTCTTGCTTTTCTGATAATAATTTAGCAAGTACTTTTACTCCAAGTAGATTTTGGATTAAATGCAAATGTAAAACATGGGAAATTTCCATTTTGGGGGCAAGATTTTCTAATTTTTGTTCACCTTTCTGGCCTGTTAAATTTTCCACACTTTTGGCAATGGAAAATAAAGTTTGCTTAATTTTTTTTATAAAATTTCACATATTTTGAAGAAAAATGTGAATGAGTCCAGCTGCTGCTGACATCAGAGACTTTTACCCACAAGCGAGACCTGGGAGGAGGATAGGTCCATATGCAGCCCCTGTTCAATTTCTTCATGGAGAAAAGAATAAGGGTGACATTAGCCCTTGCTCATTAAATCTTCCGTGCCCATGGAAGAATGATGAGAAGAAACCACTGTATCTGTATAACGTCTTTCCTGCATCCCTCTGAACCAGCCAACTGAACTGCTTCTACATGAATTTGCCTTCACAGGTCTTTTGTCTGTCAAACTACAAGTCCCATTTTGATTCATCTGCTTTTCCTGCTGTCTTTGTCTCCAGGTTGGGACTGAAATTTGAAGAGAACTCGATTCTAGAACAATAAGCCACTGAACCTTAGTTATCTTTGATTTGCAGGAAAGTCTAGGGAGATATTGAATAAGCTTTAGCTCAGAAAACAACAATCCAGCAGATAGGCTGTGATCCGATCCTGTTTTAGGCAGGTTTATGGAATCAGAAGGTTCATGGCAAGAATGAGAGGAGACTTCATGCCTCAGAGCACAGAGAAAACAGGAGGAAGCTCAGGAGCTCAGAGCTGCCATCAGGACAGTGATTGAGACCAACAATCTGAATTACCTAGAGAAGAGAGTCCATTAACCCAGTCTGCACTAAGATGAATTTCTAGCAAAGAGCTTTCTATATCAGTAGTGCTTGTTGGATCCTTCACTGCTTTCTGCATTCATGCATCTGGGGAACTGAATCCCAATAACCTGGAGCACACCTAGAGGTGAAGCTGAGGGAGAAAGCCAAGACATAAATTAGGCAAATCAGGGAAGGAGCTGCGTTACCCAGAAGGAGTAACAAACTCATTCTCTGTCCAAAATAGCCCAAAGAGATGAAGGAAATCAGCACCATAATGCACGTGCATTGCGTGAGACCCAAATGCTTCCTGGGTGTCCTCAGTTATTTGTGTACCAGCATCACTTGACCACTGACACGACACATAGTCTTCATGCAAGGGGAAAGGAGCTGGTGCTCCACCACACACTTAAGGCAAGGATACAGAAACACTGTGGCAAAGCAGGACCCCAGAACCACATGCCTTCCAGACCCCAATTCATTCCCATTCATCACCCAGGATGTAACACCCATCCCCAATAAACTAAACCTCCACCAGAAGCTAGGAGCTATTCCTCATCTTGTACCCAGCTCGACAGCCCCTAAGAAAGGCTCAGGGGCTGATCATAGAGACTTCTTACCCACAGACCGTGGAGTCCAGGAGTCTGGGGACAGAGTTAGTTGGGACAGGTAGACTGGGAATGAAGCTGTTTATCCTCTCCTCCCGTTTGCCATCAGGTGGTGCCTGAGATCTCCTTCTGGAGAGTTTCAAAGCTATTTCAGGCTCACAGCAGAAAACAGTGCCCAAGAGGGTTGCTCTGCCCTGGAAAACAGCACCCCCTGGGCTATGACTTGTAAAATAAACAGATCAGAACAGCCGGCTTTGCTACAAAAGACTACAAAGCTCACAACAAATAAAGGAATATCCTACAAAATCCTTCTTCAGACTTCCCCAAGCCTCTTCCATGAAACAATTAGTGGATACTCTTGTTTTGAACTCCATGACTCACTCCTGCAATACAGCTGTGGCCTGTGATCACTCAGTCGCTTAATGCACTGTGGGGAAATAGGCAATTGTGAGAATTTCCTTTCTCTCCCCCTCAGCCTCTTGTTTTAGCTCTGCGACACATTGTACTGCAGCTCTGCGCAACCACAGCCTGGATGCTCACATCCCAGATGTGCTGGCTTACCATTCATGCAGCACTTTCTCACAGTATTAAACAGTGATCAGGAGGGCTTCTCAAAGAGAAAATGCAATTTTATTACATTTTAGTCCTTTGTAATCCAGCTGCAAGCGCAGTCCTTTTAACAATGGTCTTAAGTTGTGGCTTGGCTCTATTAGTTTTATTTCTAATATGTTATCGTCTCTGTGTGTGCGGGTATGTGCAGATTTGTTAAACTCTATTAAATATAATAGACTCTATTAAAGCAATTACAGTAAGTAATGTCTCCCACATTCTTTTCTGTCAACCATGCTTAACTTTGCCAGTCAGCAGTATGTTTACAGTTACGATCTAGCAAGTTATTTTTAATTATGTGCATATTTAAAAAAAATGTGCATAACATGCATATTTGTGTAACTTTTTACAGTGTATAACATACACATTTGTGTATTTTTAATCACTGTATTTGCATAACATACACATTTGTGTAACTTTCCAAGTATATAGTAGTCACAGAAGACATTTAACAATTAAACAACGGTGCTTCCCGTGATTTCCACCACCCACAGAAAATGTTTGGAGGCTCCTCTGTGCTTACCTAGCCTCGGTCGTGCCATGATAATTTTGGCGGCAGAGCAAGGAAAAAGCCCTGAATTATTTGCCTGCTTTTTCCTTGTCTAAAAGAGCATGAAGACAGAACAACAGAAGATTCTTCATGCTGCTACCATGCACCTAAACACCTGCCCCATGTCCACTTAACAGGAAAAACAGAAGATTCTTCATGCTGCTGCTATGCACCTGAACACCTCCCCCATGTCCACCTCACAGTGTTGTATGTTTGTCAGGGTCAAAAGATGATTTTATTCTCTGGCTACTGACTCCCAAGTGGTAAGCTTCTGTTGTTAACACAAACAGCAGAAGGGGCTGTAGCAGCAGTGGCCCAGAAGGAGCAACCTGTAGTGTCCTTTATGCAGGGTTCCATCTGGCCCATGGGAATGGGTGAGACAGTGACTACCGTGGCCACAGGCAGCAGCTGCTTCTTTGTTAGTGTTTGGGGACAAGGGCTTCTCCACTGGATGCTCAGCCTTCTTGCTTGTCTTGTTTTGACTTTCCTCTACTTGATGTCTTCTCTCAGACACTTTCTATATTAGACTCTGTTATTCTCTTTTGGAGGTTGCTTTCCCTCTTACCACTCATTTTAATTTCTTTCCATTTCTTCTCCCTTCCTTTTTTTAGCTTCCCTATTCCTCTTGCTTTTCCTCTCTTGCTTTCGGCCAAACCATATGTACCACTCTCTCCCTTTGCGATCATTTTCCCAAGGGATGAATGACAGTACCAATGTTTGCATGGCCGATTTTTATAGCCCCCACTGCTTGGGGCTCTCAGCTGAGGAGCCTCAGTTTTTAAGGGTTTTGAAAGACCTTGTGAAGACTGATCTCCTACCATGGCTTGTCTGTAAGACAGATGAATTGGGGGCCAAAAGTTATTTAGTACAAATCCTGCTTTTGCAGCCTTTTGGCACATGTCAGATGGATGGGGAGCACAAATCGGAGCATCATCCCTCTAACCAACATTGCCCTCCCAGGTGCTAGATTTCTGCCTGCATCCTGATGGGCGACACAAGTTGCACGTGCAGCACAGCAGTAGACTTGCTGACAGAGCCTTGGAACAGCTTTTCCTCACTTTAAAGTCCCAAATCTATGCTACAGGCAAGGCATTTGGTCTGACTTCAATAGGTCAATTGAACATATTTTCTAATGTTCCTTTTTTGCACTAAAAATAAGTATCATTTGAGGAATAAGGAAGTAAAAATGAAAAGGGAAGCAAAACTTTCATTCTTATTAGACCATTTTAAAGCAGGCATCTGTACAGATTCCACAACTTTGTGGATCTCCCAGGGGCTAACTTAGCATTTTGAATGGAACCATATTTAGCCTTTTCAATAGTAAATCACACAGGACCTACAAACTGCCAATGCAACCTTATCTCCATCCAGACATTTCTTCTCAAAGAGATTTTTCCAGTTTTCTGTCATCATGCCAAGAAAATATAGGTGACATCAAACCAACCCTCCCAGAATTTCTCCTTAGGCACACTCTGTTGTACACTGAGGTTGCTGGCAAGCTATTATATAGTAAAGGTCTATTTTCTGTGTATAAATCTGGTCCTACTCATGAGATCTGCTTGTGAGATTTTGTCAGTGGCTTCCCTGGGATTTTGCATCCAGTGTGGATTGCAGCTTTATTGCCTGCTGGTCCAGTAATGCAAAAACCTGTCAAAGTTGCATGCCTCCTCTCCATCCCTGTGCATCTCTGCCCTCCATTCCCTTTTAAACACTTGTAGGCACAGGCACAGGGATAACTGCTGTCCCCAGGAAGATTCCTTGTCTCTGGGGCATGCTCAGTGGGACACTCTCCTCCATACTAGTTTATTCTCTGCAGGTCACTGGTGGGGGGAAAACTGGGTCTGTGTCCACAGGTTCTTTGACCTAGATAGCTCCTGGGGGTATTTTTGGCTAATTTTATTACTGAGCACAGGATATGATGTCAGAGAAAAGTGTAGTCCTTAGTCTTGTATCTGACTGAGGTGGCTGTTGCAGTGGCTGCTGCAGCTCCCTCTCTGCCCCTCAACTACCATTTGGTGTGCAACTTTGATAATTACGTTTTTACTAGCCTGTCAAGTAAAAGCCCGGTACAGAACCACTGGCAAATTGTAAAGCTGGCTAGATAATAATTCACTCACATTGAATGTGGTCCATTTAAAGGTGGTGCTTGTTTCCTGAATGGAAATGAATCTCTTCTTAGGATTTGGTTTAGATTAGTTCACTGCATGGTTTGCTTGAGCCCTATAATTTCACCACCAGTATGTAAAGCAGGTTCATAAAGAGAGACTTAGCCGTGCTAGGAGATAGCACTAACATAAATTATAAATGTAAAGTTAGAAAACCTAACAATCCTAGCTGGCAAATTTCCATGTATTATCTCACAATAATTGCTTCCAGCCAGTAGACACTTTTTGTACAGCAGAAGACATGTTATTTGTATTATATATTTAGTCTAAAACTGCAATAACATCCTCTGGCAAAGGTGTTATCTGATGGTGTCTGAAATGGAACCAGCTTTCCTCTTTTCAGGCATTAACAAATGAAAATCTTTGTGTCATCTCATGGCATTTCCTGAACTGGAGAATAAAATGTGGAGGATTTGTAATTCATGTAGTTTATTTCTTAAAAAAAAAATCTATTTTTGACAACCAAGTTTCCCAGAATTGTTATATGTGGTTTGTATCACCAGCTAGAGAAATATTTTTTTTTACAAGTGTAATCAGGCAGAAGCAACGGTGTCACTAGCAAGACTGGCTCCTGGTTTAGCAGAGTCAGCAAAAGACCTGTGAACAAGCAAGGCATGTGAAGGTCACAGAAGAGAGTATGTTTTTTCCTGTTGCTTCAGAAATGCCTGGAGGTCTGCTGTGATGCTCATCCACACATTCTCCACACGGTACTGAGGATGTGAAGTGAATGATTAGAAGACTAATAAGGATATGCTTTAGAAATTGTAGGCAGAGATAAATTTTTGTGATGCGCCAAGGTCGCTACTTAATGTAGCTGTTCCATCTGTTGGTGATGACAGGGAATGAGAAAGCAGGAGGACAACATCTGGGCTTTAGAAGATATCTCAGGTGATTTCCAGTCCTTTGGTAACTTGGGAGGACATAATAACTATTAAGAACTTTGTTGGCCTGAATTGCCTGTACTGTGCCCCACCCCTCCCCCTGCAGACACAGGTCTTTACCAAAGAATTTTCTGAAAGTTATTTGAACAAGTATCACATATCAACTTGATTTTTTTAAAAAAGAAAATGCATCCAATATTCAGTGATATGAAACCTGGTGAATTGAAAAGGTATGGTTGCCCAAGGACAACTACTAAGGAATGGGAGTGACTGTAGTGAAGTCGGCAGGCAGCAGTGCAAAGCTTACTCTGTTCAATGTTTTTATCAAGATCTGATGGTAAATGTAACATTTCTTCTAAGAGCACTGGTCAAGTGGCAAATAATGATGAAAATTCATGTAGAGTTGCCAGAATATCTCAGGGGAGAGCCCACTCAGGTAAGTGGTGTCTTAGTACATTTTTAAGATACTTAGCTATATTAGATATATAAAAAGCAGGAACGGAGGCTGATCTTTCAGTAGGTGAGTTTCAGACAGTAAGCAGTGACTCTGAAATACTCTGGAGAGGCCAGAACAGAGAAGCAACTCAGTAGGAGCTCCCAGTGTTAGAGGAGAAAAAATGTTGACTGTCGTTGGGTACACAGTTGATGAGAAGTGGGTTGGGATCAAAAGCCCTACATGAAACCATTGTTGGAATACATATCCTGCTGAAGTGTTCCCACTGAAAAATACCATTGAAGAATTTTTTGCTGGAAGATCAAAGAGTCCCAGATATAATTCAAGAACTGGGAAAGAAAAAGCCTTTCATCACCTGCTGTAGTGTTCACTTTACTTAGCTTATTCAAAGGAAGTAGATACCAGCCTTTACCACCTAGGGTATAAATACTTATGTTGGGGCAAAACCCCAGGGTGGGATTCAATTGCCTAAACACAGTCACTTACAGCATGTTGGATGCTAGATGTGTTACTTTTCCTTTGGGCAGAGGGAAAGATGAGAGAATCTTGCCTAATCCTGCATCTGAGAGTGCTGGATAGCTACAAGCTCAGAGACAGGTCTGATGTATACTCCATGTATTAAGTGCTTCAGTCTTCCCATGTCAGCAGGTTCCCCCAGCTACTCTGCAAGCTCTACAGGTAACAGAAGAGTTGTTTTAACAGAGCAGCAAAGTCTCCCTTCAATTATGGCAGTTCCTGAGCTAAACTCCAATGGCAGTCTCAGCACAGATGTACATGGATCAAGTTGATTTGAAGCCAGACACCATGCTCCAGCTGGAGATTCAATGCACTGGGCTTTCAATCCCCAGACTGCAATCCTGCTCTAGCATCCCTTGCATTTCTGGCACACAGTCCCTGCCTGGCAGGGAACATACATTTTGAGTTGTTTTGTCTAAGTTCTATTTTGAGCTATAGCATAATTTGTTTTCCAATTTTTCAGATAATCCTCACCTAAGTAACTTGATTTTCTGGAAGCTAACTAACTACATGTTTTCAGACAGTGTCTGTCTCTAGAAGTGATAATGCTTATAACTTACAATTTTCATTAAAGTTACAGGGCATCCATAGGCAGAAATTTGTTATTTTTGCTTATATATGTTTATATGGAAGCCAAACCTACTCTGCCATAAATCAACACAATGAAAAAGGGTCTCACCTGCAGGGAGGAGCAGAGAGAGCAGGTGATCCAAAACTGACCAACAGAGTATTCCATCCCATATACATCATAAACTGAGGGAGCACAAGTATCAAGCTCTCTTCTTTGACAGCTGGTGTCCAATAAAAACTCCCATCTGTCTTTTTGCCCCTGATGCCAGACCTGTGTGTTCCTGAACCCAGTTCCTGAGTCCAGTTCCCATTTGCCACTGAGTCCAGACCAGAACCTTTCCCCAGGCCTGCTCTTCAGCATCTGTGGTGATGTATAGTCATGGTAGAGTGCAATTTCATAAATTTGTATATATTTTTTAATCAATGGTGTTTTCATTATTCTTATTATTGTTTCATTAAAGATGTTCTAATTTTAATTTCCAACCCACATATTTCCCTGTCTCTCTTTTCTTGTTCCCTGTTGGGGGGAAATTGGTTCACAACTGCTCACAGTTAGCTGCCCAATCAAGTTTGGGCAGGGCTGAACCAAGACAAAGTATTTGCACTTTTAACATTTCATATTTGTGTTTAATATTTATTTGCTTGTGCTTAATCATTTAAACAATCCTATGCATATATGAGGCATATTGGCCTGAAAAGGAGAAAAAGAAATGTGGCAGGAGGTTGTTGTCAAAGCTAACACATCCAAATGGTCTTTGTGGTTGTGTACAGGAGCAGCTCTGAGGGGCCCTGTACAACCCAGAGCCTTCTCAGCACACACTGCTCCCTTGGGTATGGCAGCTGTGTTGCCCAGCTGTAGGCAAGTCACAGGATCATTCCTCAGCCAACATCTACCCCTGCACCACAACACCAGGAGGTCATTTGATAGCACTGAGTGTGGGAAAGCCCGCAAGAGCAGCTGCATCCCACTGCTGCAGAATGGGACAAGCTACTCCTAGAGCTCCGTGGTGTGAGGTGTCTGTGAGGGACTCTGTGCCAGAGTCACTGCAACTTCACAGACCCCAGATGTGGCACTCTATGTGATCCTCTCAGTTCACGCAATACAAGATATACATATGCAACGGATGAATACAATGATCACCTTATGGGTATGATAACATGTTAAAACAGTAAGGTTTATTGAAATCAATGCTACAACCTAGTAAGTTCAAATCCAGGTACACACATACTGTGAAAAAAATCCCTGTAATAACGATAATACAATAGAAAATAATTCCATATTCAGATGTAAAAAGATAAATGCAGGAATGTTTGCTTATTTAGTAGCTATACTGTGATGTTTAAATCCCAATTTCGGACAAGTAGTAGATACTGAAGAGTGTGAGACAAATAAATTTGAGGGAATCTGGGACTTGAGGGCATTAGCATGGTAAAAAGGTTAGTTGCTCTAAAAAAAAGAATGATTCTGCTTTTTTAAACCACCAGTGCTCCTCCTTTCATTTCTCCCAGTTTTGTTTTTAGTTGAACAGTTGACTTAGAGTTACATCTAGTTTACACTTGATGAGTAAAGTTCCCTAAAATCTATCTTCAAGGCCTGAAGAATAGCAATATGAATCCTTAGGCTGTTTGCTAGTTATCAGGTGTCTCTAGGGAAACCGATTCTTTTCTTGGAGTCACTTCAGTTTGTAGGAAAGCACTCAGTCAAAATAACTATCCAAAAGCTTAACACTTCTGATTTGTATATCCACTGGATTAGGGCTTCAAACATTTTTGATTTATCTATAATACATTATTCTGAGTCCCATAAATATTTTTAACTGAGTGGTAATGTGCTATCAACTTCACTCTAGTTTTGAAGTCTACTCTGACACCAGCTGAGTTACTGTCTTTGGAACAGCATCAGAAAACGATGCCAGTAAAGTAATCTAAGCTGCTGCATTACAGCTGTAGATGAACAACAAAAAACGTGATTCTGGAAAATGAAATGTATTCAACTGTAACAACAATCATAGTGAAGCCTCATCAGTTGCTGTCAGGTTAGCATGACTTTGATTTTAAAAGTTGCTTGACTTTTTTTAACAAAGTCCTGGCTTAGCTGCAGTCTCTAGAAGTTCAGAAGTTAAACAACTGGGACTTCTCCCTTTTATGTTAAGCACTCTGATTTATTTTATTTACATATAATGAAGATCACTTTTGTGCAAATCACCTGACAAAGCACATTCCAGAGATATTGTAAGTAGCCAGAAAGTTGACTAAAGCACAACCAAATTTAGGACATCTCATCTGCATAGGGCATTATTGTGTATGTTAGCTAAGCACTGATCAAAGCTGTGTAAAAAAAAAAAATTGCTTCAGTTCTGTCTAAGAGCTAAAAATAGACAAACTTAAAAGTTCTTTGCAGAGTAACCCAAAATGCCTTTACTTGTATTGTTATTTGATGGGAAACAATCTTTTGGAAATGAACTTCACCACCGAAAGTGAAATGAGTTCTGGTTTTGGACATTTAAGAAGAAAATAAAGAAGTGTTAGTTTTCTCTGCAAGTGATGTTACTGAAGGGAAAGAAGGTGGTGAGCAGAGCCATGAGGGTGCACAGGTGAAAAAGAAGAAGCTCAGAGGTTGTTGCCTCAGCAGAACCAGGCAATGGAAAAGACTGTGTTTCTCACTTGTGCAGAGTACAGCAATGGAAGGAGTAGGAGCCTGTAGCCATGGCACAACACTGAGCTGAGCTGCCATCTCCCAGCCTCCAAGACAGCCATGGTGATGGTCATCTCTTGTCCTGAGTCTTCTGGTGAGAAGTGGCAGCTTGGCTGGATGCCCCACCTCCCAGTGGGCACAGCCTCCACCTCACTCTGGTCTGTGCCAGCCCATGCTTCTTCTCTGCCCTAGCCACGTCTTCCTTGCTTCCCACCTTATTGCAGCTTCTCCAGTCCATGTTGAAGTCATGCTTTAAAAGGTACCATGTAAGTAATTTGAAACGTGAAGGAGAGATGATGAAAAGAAAACTTGAGAAAATCCATATTAGAACATGAGGACATGAGCTTGCCAGCTATTTACTTTTCTGCTCTGCGATAGATGCTGCAGTGCCATATGTGACCCTAGCTTAACAAGGTCATGATGTCTTGATTTGGGAGAGATCAAAATAAGTAAGCCTAACTTGTCTGGGCTTTCCTCATTTTTATGCTAGGCAAGACCTTTTTTCCCGAATTCAACTCAAATTTGCAAGTAGAGTTGGCTTCCCTTCAGCAGCCTGTTTTGGTGAATATGTTATTTACTACTGAAACAGAAAAGGTCTCTGGTTTAGCAGTGACAGGGTAGAGAGTGAAAAACAATTATAAAAGCAAGAAGAAAAGCAGAGTTTGCAGCTGAGCTATGAGGGTTCAAAATTCCTACGAGACATAGCTACAATAAATGTGTTCACGATGGCAGCAGGTGCAAGAGGGAAGCTCTCATACATTGATGTCAATTGGAAGTGAAGGTGCCGCACAAAAAACCAGCCATGTGTAGACAATGAGAAGCAGTGAGGCTGAGATGAGGAGTGGAAATAGAGGAGGCAATTCCAAGCTGGCACAAGGGCTCAGGAAGATGTTTGAGAAGGAAAAAGGCAGCAGCACTGCCTTCAGCACGCAGGAGGGATTGTTCAAATTTGGTGGCATTTCTGATGCAGCATGTAATGCTGTAGTTTCACAGTCACTTTCAACTGGAGAAAGATTTTGGTGAGGAAAAAAAAAGTTTAAATCCACATCTGTTCCCAGTTTACTGTAGAGCCAGAGAAATGCTCTTGCCAGCACAAAAGAAGCAGTAGTATGGGGGCAGGGAAGGAAGGCACAACTAGAGAAGTAGTGGAGGGAGCAGGCAGGATCATTTCTTTTGGCAATTTTATATGCCATCATAATGAAAATTTGAAATGAAGAAACAGCAAAACACTGACGCTCCTTCCTGTCTAATCTAAAATAGAACATAGCCCTATAGTATCTGCTGTAACGTATGCTCTTCTGTGTAATTTCTTATTCCATCCATCTCACTTCAAACACCCGAGTACTGCCCCAAAGTTAATTAGGGCATACTGCAGGTGGGTATATTTCTTTGTAAGCTCGGGATTTCTCACCCACACCTTCCACGACAGGCGCAATTCAAGCAGCATTGAAACACAAGAATACTATTCTCACCTACTAGCATTTGCTTCATCAGTCTATCACTTTCCTGCACCTTTTTCGGCTGGCATGCTTAAGGTCTTCTATAGACACTATCTGCCTCCAACCGCTTTCTAACAGTCTGATGATTGAACAAGGGTAATCATTCGAAAGCAGCTCCTCTCTTGATAAATGAACACGTTGCCATGTTCTAGATTTATACCTATACATTTTTATATTTTTTTTCCACACATACTGCTGATTACCTCCCCAGGTCGTATCTGTGGTGTACTCTACTGTAGTAGGACCTTTTCTGTTAAGTATGTGCATTGATATGAGTCTGCGTGAGGTAAGGCAAAATAATTTTAAGCAAAAGTTTGGGTACACTTTAAGTCTGAATAGATTCAAAGCAAACAACCCATAAAGAGGGTTCCTTTGTGAGTACAGATTATGTCATGGTTCTTTTGAACATTAGCTTCTAGAAGAGTTATCTTTTAGTAGTTTTGGAGTGATTAACATCTCTAGAACCTCTGCTGTTCAACATATAAGCACCTGAAACAAATCTGCTGATGACGCCAAGTTATTTGAGCTAGCAAAAACAAAGGCTGGCTGCAAACAGCTGCAGAAGGACCTTATGAGGCTGAATGACTGGACAATCAAACAACAGATGAAACTCACTGTGTATAAACTGAATCAGCACCCAGCTGAACTATCCTAACTTCCCATATAAGATGTAGAGCTCTGAGATGATCGCTGCTACTGAGAAGGGAACAGTGAGCTTAGTTACATATCAGAAAATATCAGTGAAGTGTGTGGCAGCAGTCAGGAAAAAACAAATCAGGTGTTACAGACTATTGGTAAAGGAACAGAGAACACAACAGGAAACTTGAAGATGCCAACTCTGCAGAAATCCATGGCTAATCTGCACCCTTACTTAGCCTCCTCATCTCAAAAAGCAGAAGCAGAGAAGATTTAGAGAGGAGCAACAGAGATAATCAAAGGTTTGGAGCAGCTTCTGCATAAGGCCAGCCTAAGTAGCTTAGCATCATGTGGTTTGGAAAAGGGACCACATGATGTGATAAAACATATGGAAATCATCAGAGGCACATTGGGAAAAATCCATGTTTCTTCAAGCATAAAAACTTGGCAGCTTTCAAAGATAGGCAGCCATAGGCAGGCTCAGAGCAAGCACCAGGAGCTGTTGCCTCATACAGTGGGTGGAGACCTGGGCAACCTTTTTACTCATGGGTGCTGTGGGTACCAAAAGCTGAAGCTGAGGCTCAAGGGGAGGCTGGGAACACTTGGAATGTGTGAGAGCCACTGCAGATTACTGACTTAACAAACCACACTTTGCTGAGAAAACCCCTGAGCTGACAATGGGCAGAGGGTGAGAGAGTTCAAAGGAGAAGTATTGCGTTTGCTGCCTTGTTCCTACTCTTGCTGAAGTAACTGCCCTGGGTTTGAGTTGGAGGTAAGGTTGTGCTAGACGGGCTCTTTGTCTCAGCCAGTACAGCTGCTCTTCAATTAGAAATATCTCCCTGACTGATGGGAGTTAGCACTGACATCATCTGAATAAAACACACTATGATCAGGGTTGAAGGAAGAAGAAGAAGGATGTGTGGCTATTTTTGGTATGTGAGGCGCAGCTGCCGGTTCTCTTCTCTCACAAGTCAGGAAGGGCACACTCTGCAACATGGGGTCAAAAATCCCTTAGCATGTCCTGTATGTCTCAATAAATGGACTGAAACCTAGGAGCGTAAGTGAGCTGTTGGCTTTTAGATAAACCTGGGCTTTTTTTTTTAGCCACTTTTCTGAATGCTATGAAAACTTCCCTGTGTGCAGGATGGTATTTTTTAACTTACAATAGCATGTGTTATATCTGAGAAGGCAAAAGTTTTCCTGAAGAGGAAAAAAAGTTGATTCCATGTACATTGCTAATATAATGTACATGATGATCCACCTTTGAAGCAGTTACTATGATAGCAAAGCTGATACAAAGCTGTAATTAGGGGATAGTCATAAACTTATACGAAGCTCACAGTTAAGGATACCACTATAAATAAATAAATAAATAAATAAATAAATAAATAAATAAATAAATAAATAACACTGGATAAAGAAATACAGGGTATAGCTAAAAGGGATGCTAGGACAGAGAAGATACAAGGGAAATGATGTGGGAATAAAATTATCTACAATGTAAACCAGAGGAATGGATTTCAGCAGAAATTCATGGTTTTGCAACGATACGTAAGCTCAAAGTGGCAGCCTCAGGAAAGGTAAAGTGAGCTTAGAATAAAGACTTGAAATAATTTGCTCTAATTGTTGCATATTAACTCTGATATGCAGCTAAGCCCCACACAGCTGCTTGCTCACCCTCCCCTAGTGGGATGAGAGGGAGAATCAGAAAAATAAAAGTTAAAAAACTCATGAGTTGAGCTATAGACAGTTTAATAAGTAAAGCAAAAGCTGCACACATTAGTAAAGTAAACCAAGGAATTAGTTTACTACTTCCCATCAGCACACTGGTGTTCAGCCATCCCCAGAAAAGCAAGGATTCAGAATGGTTACTTGAGAAGACAAATGCAGTAATTTGTAATGTTCTCCCTTCCTCATTCTTCCCTACAGCATTTACTGATGTGCATAATGTCATATGGTCTGAGAAATCCCTTTGGTCAGTTGAGCTGTGTCCCCTCCCAACTTATTGCGCAACCCCAGTGTGCTGCTTAGCAGAACAGTGTGAGAAGCAGAAAACTTTTTGAGGCCTTGAGGTTGTCTAAGTAGTGCTCAGCAGTAACTAAAACATCCCAGCACTATCAACACTGTTTTGGTCCAAAATATGACACTGCATGAGCTGCTATAAAGAAAATTGCCTCTAACCTAGACAAAACCCGTGCATATATGTAAATCATGGCAATTTGCAGCAAAACGAAAAAGCTCTGTATTTGACATTAAGAGATGTGAAGCTGTACAAAGGTGATAAAATAGCATATGGAGTAGAGATTGATTCCATGTTTAAGCTACAGAAGGCCAATGAATACCATACTATCTAATTGTATGCATGCCTTGCTGAATTCAGTGAGAACCTGACCCACGAGGCAGTGCCAGAGGGGCCCATCAACCCATCAACGGTCGCATGGTGGCCGTAAGGACCAAGCGAGGCACAGTAGGGCTACATCTGAAAATGAATATTTTCCTCGTAGTGTACTTGCTAGATAGACTTGGTATAGCCATATCCCCATGATGTGAGGAAACGGCCTCAAGTTGCACCAGGGGAGGTTTAGACTGGAAATCAGAAAAAAATTCTTTACCAAAAGACTGGTCAAAGCATTGGATCAGGCTAATCAGGGAATTGTTCAAGTGCCTCCCTGAAGGTATTCAAAAAGTGTGCAGATGCAGCACTTTGTGACATGGTTTAGTATCATAGAATCATAGGACAACCAGGTTGGAAGGGACCCATTGGATCTTCTAGTCCAACCATTCCTATCTAACACTAAACCAAGTCCCTCAGGACCTCATCCACCCGTGCCTTAAACACCTCCAGGGAAGGTGAATCAACCACCTCCCTGGGCAGCCTATTCCAATGCCCAATGACCCTTTCTGTGAAAACCTTTCTGGTGTTGGGCTGACAGTTGGATTGGATGATCTTACAGGTCTTTTCCAACCTTAGTGGTTCTTCTATTCTATGATTCTATGCTGGGACTGGATGGGAAGCCCCAGGCCCCTGTGCTGTCTGCCTTGACCTGACGGATGAGAAGCACAGAAGCACAGAATCACAGAATCACCAGGTTGGAAAAGATCCCCAGCATCATTGAGTCCAACCATTCTTATTGACCACTAAACCATGTGCCTCAGGACCTCATCCACCCATCTTTGAAACACTTCCAGGGATGGTGACACAACCACCTCCCTGGGCAGCCTGTTCCAGTGTCCAGTGACCGTATCCATGAAAAACTTTTTTCTGATGTCAAGCCTGAGCCTCCCCTGGTGTAGTTTGAGGCCATTCCCTCTCGTCCCGTCCCCTGTCACTTGGGAGAAGAGGCCAGCTCCCTGGAGAGGAGGAGACTGAGGGAGACCTCATTGCTCTCTACAACTACCTGAAAGGAGGTTGTAGAGAGGAGGGAGCTGGGCTCTTCTCCCAAGTGACAGGGGACAGGACAAGAGGGAATGGCCCCAGCTGGAGGCACGATCTTAGCGGTCTTTTCCTACCTCCACGATTCCAGGACGTACGCCCAGACCTCTCTGCCAATCCCCCCCTCCCCGCCCCGCGTTCCCCCCCCAGCGCCGGACCCGCCCGCATCCCTCTCCCTCCGCCTCCGGCTGGGAGTGGCCGCCGCCGCTTTCCGCCCCGAGGAGAGTGGGAGAAGGGAAGGCGGGGGAGGGGGGGGGGGGGACACACGCGGCCACGCACGGGGGAGCGCCGGGATGTGGGCTCCGCCGCCCCCCCAGGCGGGCGGTACCGGCAGGCGGCGCCGCGGCGGCGCGGGGGAGGCGGCGAGCGCAGGTGAGCGGGGGCGAGCGGGGCCGGGGAGGGCGGTGGGGAGGGAGCGGTCACTGTATCGCTCAGCCTTCCCCGTCTCACCCCCAGCCTCCGCCTCCAACCAGCCGCGGGAGAGAGGCCGGAGGGGCCGGGACCGGGCGCCGCCCCGGGCGCGGAGGGCAAGTTCGGTACCGGGAAGGGAAGGCTCTAGGCTGGAAAAAAAGCTGCTTTCTGTGTGGCAGCCTGAAAGTTTGGAGATTTGTAGGTTTGGGGGTTGTTTTTATAAGTCCCTAGTGATGCTACCATAAAACCATAGAACAACCAGGTTGGAAGGGACCCATCGGATCATCAAGTCCAACCATTCCTATCTAACACTAAACCAAGTCCCTCAAGACCTCATCCACCCGTGTCTTAAACACCTCCAGGGAAGGTGACTCAACCACCTCCCTGGGCAGCCTATTCCAATGCCCAATGACCCTCTATGTGAAAAACTTCCTCCTCATCTCTAGCCTAAATCTCCCCTGGCGGAACTTGAGGCTATTCCCTCTTGTGCTGTCCCCTGTCACTTGGGAGAAGAGGCCACCTCCCTCCTCTCTACAACCTCCTTTCAGGTACTTGTAGAGAGCAATGAGGTCTCCTCTCAGCCTCCTCTTCTCCAGGCTAAACCATTTATTTCTTAGTAAGCGTAGTCTAGGAAATAACTTTACAACACTGATGTAGCATTATTATTATTATTTTGTAGGAATTGTTGTCTAGGGAATCACTTTACAACACTGGAATAACATTACTATCATTATTATTAGTTATTATTATCAGTATCATAATGATAACGCTGGTAATAGAGATCAGTATCATTAATAGCAGTATTATCATAATGATAACACTGGTAATAGAGATCAGTATCATTAATAGCAGTATTATCATAATGATAACACTGGTAGTAGTGATCAGTATCATTAATAGCAGTATTATCATAATGATAATGCTGATAATAGTGATCAATATCATTAATAGCAGTATTATTAGTGTTTGATAGGAGTTGTTGGACTCGATGATCCATTGGGTCTCTTCCAACCTGGTTGTTTCATGATTCTATTATTATTATTATTATCGTAATGATATTAACAATACTGATCACTATTACCAGTATTATGGTATTAGTGATAAGTGTTATCATTACTATAAGTGTTATCGTAGTAATAATACTGATAGTGGAGATAAGTATTACCATTATTATCAATATTGCCATTATTATCAGTATTATCGCAGTGATAATACTGATAATGGTGATAAATATCATCATTGTTATCAGTAGTGTTATAGTTATTATCAGTAGTATTATTGTTGTTATCACTAGTTTTATTGTTATTATCACTAGTATTAGTATTTTAAACTCCCCAAATCCTCTAATATCAGCTATGCCACCATGAAAGCAGTTAAATTGATATCAAGATATATAAGATGGAATACACTTTTCTTCCTAAAGAAGCCACAGCAAAGAGGGTAGTGATGATGCTGTCGGTAAGGTCACCCAAAGAATATCTCTAAACTTGGTTTAATGGAAGAAAAAGGGAACTGCAACCTTAAGAGGGAAGCTGTGTGTATATGCTTTTACAAATAACTGAGTTTTGAAAGACTGTGGATGAGCTGCCCTCCTTCTCCTCTCTCAGAGTAACAAGCAGGCTCAAAAAGCTGCGGACCCGAGGCAGGGATGGCCCTGTCACCAATAGTGATGTTGGTAGAAGGCTGGAGTTGTGGGGAAGTCCTGGGAACAAAACACTTCACCTTTCCGAGGAGAGGAGCATGTTACTAACTGTGTGGGTCCACTGCCTTTTGGGTTGTTAGGGATATGTGGTTCTCCAAACTCCATTAGTCCAGCGAGGCTTTCTGCCAACACTTCCGTTGTCCTTGCCAATGTTTCGATAGAAAACAACTCATTCATGTTTTGGTAATCCATGCTAATCTCTGTGTACAAGAGCTTCAGTAACATTCTGCTATGTTTCTGAAGAGTGATTTAAAAGCTCTGCAACAAAGTAACTTTATTATAAAGGCTTTTACAAAAAACCGCTAGTGGTAAATAAAAGTAAATGAAAGTTTTCAAAGAAGTGAACAAAGTACACAGGGATGTGTTATCTCTGATTTTGTCCTTTTGTATTTCTTCATTTACTTGCTAATTTGCCTCTGAGTAATCCATGAAAACGGGAGTTCTACTTTATTAAACTTCCCTTGTTTATATACTGAGTCCCTTTAATTATGTTGTGTGGGTATTGCCGAAGTTAACAGTTCTTGTGGCTCCTTCTAGGAAGCTATTAACAGTGGTTTTCCAGCTGAAGCTACAGTAGGTTTTTACTATTGATAGGGCTTTTAGGCACTTATGAAATGGAAATGTAGAGATATTTAAAATAAATATTTTATTTAAAAAGGAAAAAAGCTGAGTTTAGAGGTTTGTGGTTACTTCAAATGCTGTGGTCGTGGCGGGTCGAGGGAATGTAGATGAGCCCCTAAATACTTATGAATGGTGTTTTGTACACTTGAGATTAAGACCATGTCCAACTATGTCTTTTCTTCCCTCACTTTTCAGTGCTTATTGATTTTCTGTATAGTTTTTAGAGACTGGGCAGTGAAAATAACGCGTTCTCAAACACAACACTGATGTTTACAGTGCAGCAGCACTCTGAAGAGTGGTCAGAGACAAGTATTGTATTGCCACTGGCTTCCTCCCTCTTTGAATTTAATCAGCCTTTGTTTTCTTCAGCAAAGTGAAGTCAAAAGTTTTGGCCTAAGCTGCCGCTGCTGGAATTGTAGTGGGGTCATGTAAGCAAAGAGGATTTATTAGCACCAGGATAAATTAATTGTGATGAACAGGAAGACAGAAAGCACTGCAAACAGTGTTTTGTACTCACAAAAGCAAAACCCGTAAAGGTTAATTCTGGCTTTGTTCACAAATTAGGCACACTCGGTTAGGCTTTTTTTGCTCACGGTAACTTGGGCCTCTGACAGCTCGTGAACCACCTGACCTTTCAAATGAGAGTTACTGGAGTGTGTAACACCTCCTGAGTGCTCGTAGGGAGGTGTTTTTTCTTTTCATTTTAGCATTGGGTTTCCTCGAGCAAACCTTTGTTCTAATTGGACTGCAGACAGGCTGCAACCTTTTCTGGTTTTGGAGTAAAGTGTATTAGTGACTCCTGTGGAAAGGGGTTTTCTTACCTACTTCAGAGTATTGGCCTGAAAGGTGAACACAAAGGAACCTGTGGAGTTGCCATAGTGATTTCCAAGTTCCTTAGCATCTTGTGTCTTTTTCCAGAGAAAAGCCCTTTCATGTCACTTTTATTAGAATTGAGCCCAGGTTATGTTGTAATACTACTCGCTATTCTTGGAGGATAACTGTTCCAAAACTTCTATGTATTTGGGATCAATGTGCCCTTTGTAAATCATCACCCCAGGAAGAAGTTGGCCCTCTGGCACAGAACAAAGGCTACTGTGCTTGTGTTAAATGGCAGTATTCTTATGTGGAGGCATTTGCTTAATTCTATTTAACACTCATTTTAATTTTATATTTTTATCCTTATCTCTTAGCGTATAGGCACAGCTTCTATTAACTGCTCACCTGAAAATTCTTATAGGGAGAAAGGTTTCTTTATGAAGCCTTCTAGGGATTGCTGCTGTGGAAGCCGAGATCAGCTATTGATAGACTTTGTTTATTAAACAAAGTTTACTGTATGGAAATTGAATCAGCTATTGATGTGGAGTTACTTCTCTATTAGTGCCGAGAATGTAAAGTGGCTTAATGACTAATCTGAAGTCTGCAGGCAGAGGAGTGAGATCATGTACTTGCCCCAAGTAGGGTTTCTTTGTTTGGTGTGATTCCTTGGGGGCACACAGAATTTGGATTCTGCCTCCCCTTTGTATATACTATACAATGCTGTGCTCTCTATTTCAGACCCTCCTTCATCTTACAGCCATGCTTCCTTCCAGCACTTGGATCTCTTATTTTCTCTGCATGATAAATTACTAATTGGGACCCTACTGCCTAATGAATGTGATAAGTGGCACTTTCTATTCTTTCTTACCCCCTCCTCCCTTTCCTTCATTTCTTGTTGTCTTAC
Organism: Coccyzus lansbergi; assembly: GCA_033558105.1. Lineage (NCBI taxonomy): Eukaryota > Metazoa > Chordata > Aves > Cuculiformes > Coccyzidae > Coccyzus > Coccyzus lansbergi. The sequence continues at coordinate 1,399,150 of JAUMJK010000072.1, read as the reverse complement.
AAATAGGCGTGTTAGTTGTGTGACCCTGATGTCAGTGTAAATTGTCTAGTTACTGTGCCTTTTTGTTGACTTCTGTTAGTATGTTTATTTGTAACAAGTGTAAAAACATTAGGATTTTACTTTGAAAAGTACATTATTACTAAATAAACAGCTGTGTTCTTAGAATTTAGGGATAGAATGTGGAAAATACACTTTCTTAAGCTCCTTTCATTTCAAAGGTGTTTATGTGGTCGGTATTTATAGATTAGACCAAACAGCACCCGAGTCAGAACTGCAGATGTGATAGTAATTTGCTAAACACAGTGCATACTCATATGATAAAATCTCCTTGGAAAAGAGTTGTGTGGGAGAAGTGACTGCTTGGAACTGAGACCAGGGTGAATATGATGTGCGTGAACTTTACTTGTTCTCTGCAATGGCTAAATGGTTGGCTGTTTGGAGGGGTTTAGTGGGCTCTGATTGGAAAGTTTCTTTTGCGGGACTGAGAGGTGGGGCAGGAAACTATTGCAGAGGAAACTGTCTTAGTAGAGCAACTTCAAGGCAACCTGTGTTGTGGAATGTCAGGAAGCTCATAGTATTGTAAAACTAAGTGAGAATGGAAGTGTTAGCATCTGTGGGAAAAGTAGGAACTGGGAGCTAGTATAATTTGGTTTTCTGAATTGTTTTGCAGGTGTCCAGATCTGTGCAAGGTGAGGCATTTGGTATCAGTGTAGCTTTCCAAGGCCTTACTAAATTCTGCATAATAATTAGTGGAAAGGTAGAGTCAAATGACAGTGATGTTGTCAGTGTGCTTCTATAGATAGAGAACTTTGACAGTGGCTTCAGAGTTTTGCTGATTGATCAGGTGAACAGAGTAGTCACAAGCTCAGCACACCTAGTTGGCCCCATGTTGAATTTAGATCTACAGTCATGCCTTTAGGTATGAAATGCATGTTTTGAACACTGTAGTGGGGGCCTCACTTTTAGGGTCTCCATGATGTTTCCAGAGGGCTTGGGAAGTGGAATGACAGTTTTTTCCTCACAGCAAGTATTTTGTTCCACATCTGTCATGCCCCAGATCCATGAGCCACACGCTTGTATCCAGGCCTGGCTGGGGGAAGGGGGTTTTCATTTATCTGTGCAGCGATCCAGAGCCTAACAAGGTCACTCTCAGGATGAAAATCAAAAGAAATATTTATTCTGGCTCTAGCAAACTGAGTTGTGGGTGTGTTGTGTTCCCAGCTCCCCTCTTGAAAAGTGATAGGCATACCAATCACAGGAGAATGGAACAGACAGCTGCTGAGTTTGGTGGTCCTTTGCATTGTTGTCACTAGATTTCCTTAATTTTAACATTTTTGTGATTGCTATGTTCCTAGTGGGAGTGATGAGGAAAGGGTGCCTAATATCTATGCATAAGTAGTGGTGTGGGGTCTGCAAGGGCATGAGGTGCTCTTGGACACCCTGAATGGTCCCAGGTTATGCTGTCGCTGTGGTGGGCAGTGCGGTTTTGACAGGGTGCTGTGCTGCAAGTTTGCTCCTGTCCTGCCAGAGCCCTCTGTCTGGAGAACAGTGTATTTTTATTGGCTTAGAGCAGTGAAAATATTGAGACCCTCTTATTGAAATTGTATAAGAAGTGCAGCTGCTCCTCTTTGTGGTTTTGCTCGTGTGTCAAACTAGTTAATAATCAATAGGTATTGTGTTTTCCTTTCCCCTGAGAAATCTGAACATGGTCATGGTGAGAAGGCTGGCGTAGTGTTCCTGTGCTTATGGTCTGCCAAGGTCTTGTACAAACTTGGCCATGAGAAGGGTCTGTGTCTGATTCCTGGGATGAGTGGGGAAATCCTCCTTGTTAGAGGGTCTTGGACTGCTTTTATGGTAAGAACACCGTGTTCTGCTTCTTTCCTTGTGTGCGGTGAGCTGTAGCAGTAAGATATTTTTCTTTTATCAGATTAAGAATTTTCCTGCTATAGTGTCAGCATTTGTCAATGACATAGTTTTCCATGGGATCATCTGCTCCAGTGTCACGTTTGAAACCAGTTCAAGTTAGCTGAGGAGATGTTCTCTGCCTACCTTGAATACAGTTAAGATGGTTAGTTTTAGGAGTACAGTTGTCATTTTTCCCTCTATGAGGTAGGTCTGGGAACTAATATACAGTTTCATTGTTTTGAGGAGAACTTCCGATTGCCCTTGTGAGATCTGCTGGCTTGCCCTGTTCTTAATGGTGTTCAGTTTATTCTGTAGAGTGCAGCTGGTAAGGCTTTGGGCTGAATACGCAGTGTGTATTCATGCCATTCACTTTCTAATCTTATTTCCTGTAATTTACAAGTAATTTAGCTTTGTTAAAGCTAGTAATGGTGTGTGGCAACACTTTTACTGTGTTTCTGGTGAGCTTGGTGTGGCACTCAACTTCTTGATGAGGGTCCAGGCCTTTCTAGTGGATCTAGACACACACACTTCTTGCGTCACTGCTTCTGCACTGCCAGGTCTTAATGGAACTGTGTGCTATGCCTAGGCATTAAATTGGAAGCCTAGGTGGTAAATGTGACTATAGCAAGTTTATAGTGGCTGCGGTTGTAAGAGTCAAAGTATGGCTGCTCCGTGCAAGCTGTGTGAGAAGTACGTGGGGATTGCTGTCATACTTTCACATCTCTTCTTAGGAGCAGTTGTTCTATATGTTCACCATCTAAAAATAATCTCTAATGACTCTGATGATATAAAATATGAGATAAAGTTTTGAAAGGAAAATTACAATGCAGGCAGCCAAGTTGGGAGTAGTAATAGTAGTTATAGTAATAAAACTCCAAACAGATCAGGTAAAGACAATGCAGAGAACATCTTAACGCTACTCTTAAGAAATTCTGTGTAGCAGCATTTGCACATATTTTAAACACCAATGTTGCAAAGCAGTGGAAGAAGAATGAGACCAGCCCCAGAAATCCATCAACTTCTGAAAAAAAAGAAGACAGAGAAGAGGAGATATAGATATAACTGTGTTTGTGCATTCTCTTATATAGAGCATTTTGTAGCACAGTTATGGCTGTCTGATACAGTGTGTGGCAGGGTGTTCAGGTTTGCCTGTTTCCATGCCCATGGTATCATAGAGTCATAGAATGGTTTGGGTTGGAAGGGGACCTTAAAGATCATCTAATTCCAACGCCTTGCACTGGGCAAGGACACCTCCCACTAGATCAGGCTGCCCAAGGCCCCATCCAACCTGACCTTATTATAATTAGACTTCATGGACTGGATAGAAGTCATTTTCCTCCTAACTTTGCCAAGAAATTTAAGAGGCAGGTTTTATAGCAGTTTTTCATAGATGATTTTAGATTCTCTCTCTGTGTGTAATGCCCTTGGCACCATTTAAGGGATTAAGCTTTTGAAAAGGAAATGTCCTCTGACAGTTACAGTCTAGCAGATGGCTCTGTCTGGTCCTTCAGCTGGCAAGCAGCCTAGGAAAAGGTATCAGAATAATTTTTAATACTGCAAACTGAATAATGCTTTGAGAGAAATGCCCTCCAATGTTTGCACAGCCAATGAAAAAACCCTCAGTAATAATCATTTTGTGAAATAACTGCAGTAGATCAAAGTGATGTTTAAGTGACACTCATGAGCATTGTTTAATCACCAGCTAACTATTAAAGGTCTGCTGCTGTGGAACAGTAGTTCCTATGTTGTTATGCTTTACTGTGTCTGTCTTGCTTCAGGCCCTGACTATCACTGAAGCTTGTGATTTCTGTGTGGGCTTGCTGAATACTTACGTGCTGGCTGAGAAGAGAATCTATTTATTTCAAGTATTGAACTTTATTCTTAGTTTTGTTCATAGAAAGCTGTTTCTAGCTTACAAGGAAGGGATAATGAAGCTATTGTCTACTAACTTCCTTTGTGGAGTTAAATCAGATATATTGCTTTCTTGTAAAGCTGGATGCATCTTTGCAGATGAAACTCTTGTACTTTTCTTGTTTGTGTAGATAACTAGTGAAATACTGTAAGACCTGAAACCTCTATGTAAAGCTTAGAGGTGTGATAGGATAGTTTGGGTGGGAGAGCACCTCAGGAAGTCTCTGGTCCAACTACCTGCTGATAGCAGGACTAACTGAGGCTGGACCAGGTTGCTCTGGGCTTTATCCTCTTGGGCCTTTAAAACCTCTAAGGACTGCACAGCTTCTCTGCACAGCCTCCTTCACTGTTTGACTGCCCTCAGGGTAAAAATGTTTTTCTTTTTATTCAGTCTGAACCTGTCTTTTTTTAAAGTTATGCCCATCTTCTCAAGCTGGTCCTGTGCCCTGCTCTGTATGGATTGCTGCTACCCTGGCAGGTATGTATCCTGGCAGGTATCCAGTAGGTATGTAATGTCTTAGGAACATTGTTGCTAATAGAGGGTAATCGCATTAGATTTGTAACATCTTCTCAAGTTTTAGAGTAGCACACTTGGTGTTCTTTTATTTGCTTTCCTATCTATAGCATGAAGTAACACTGTATTTGCTAAAATTTATTGTTGCTGCAAATATATTTTTATACCCAAAGAGGGCATTCTAACCTTAAAGATGTCTTTAGTTCTGTCTTCCTGGCTTTCTCTGGTACTTGCCTATGAGTCGGACTTTCAGGTAATTTATGTTTTAAGATGTTTAATATGTTTTTGCTCAGTAAAGCACTATGACACTTAAAATGTACAGAAATGAAAATCCACATGTCTTCTTCATATCGTCAACGGTTTTATTGGCACTTTTTGTTTCTGTAAGGCTGTTCATGCAAGGTATTCCTGCTCTCTGCAGCTTAGAGGGAGAGAGTGCATTTCAGGTTGTGAAGCTTTTGCAGGGGGATTACATCTTCTAGCTAAAAGGTAGCATTGTTTTACTCTGCATTTAAAGGAGTTAGTCAATTAACTACTTCTCTTTATGGGCTATCCTTCCAGACTTACTTGACACAGCTGTTTTATAAGTATACTTTCCCCCTGTCAGATCTGTGGTTTAGTATAAACTTACTTAGATTTGGAGTACAAAAAATGTAGGCAGTCTCAGGTCGTATTATAGATAAGTTAAGGAGTCCTCTAAATATGATTTTTGTATTTGCTTAAAATTTCTGATAAACATTTAAGTTAAACTTGACGTTTCCAATGAAACTTCACTGTACAGAATCTCACAGGGAATACTATTATTGCAGAATCTGCCTTGGTGATACCCATGAGTCCAAGGTTTCTAAAGTTTTGAGAATATTAAGACAAAATTCTATCTAAATCTCTTAGCTTTTCCATGAAGACAAGTTCTAAGGGTAGAAAGCCTTAGGTGTATTCTTACAGTGAAAGTTCTTTTTTCCTAGTTGTCTTTTTGGGAGCCCTGTGTAAGTCCTTAGTTCTGTCTTGGATATGCTTTGTGACTTGGATAGGTTGAGCAGCTTCTCATGTCGTCTGTTTTAACCACAAGATAATGCATCAAATTACTGCTGTACTGCAGGACTTATGAGATCAAATGTCCATGAAAGCACTTTGCTTTCTTTAAAGGGAAGCTACAGCAGTTCTGTCTGCTACTTTTTGAATAATAACAATAACAATAATATTTGTCAGGAGCACTATGTGTAAACCTGAAAGAAGACATACTGCCCAGAAACCTGTTCCATACAACTGAAAGGGACAGGCAGATGCAAGCTACCTTGCTACTCATCGTGGATTCTAAATTCAGGTGGTTTTTTTTTTTTTTTTAAGGTAGTGGCGATAAGGAGTTAAGGATCCATATTAAATGACAATTTGAACAACACTCAAAATTTCCTCTGCCAAGCTTTTTGTTACTGAAGCAGATCTCTTCAGGTGTGCATGTTTAACACCATATGGCACATAAAACTATCTCATTGCCTTATTAAAGGCAATATTTTTGTACAGAGAGTATTTTTGAAAAGCCAATTGGATTTTTGTGTTCACTTCTCATTTTGCTTAAGATTTTGTTTCATTACAGTATTGCAGAGAGTCCTTGGTGCACAAGAAACATCTGCACGTTATCTCATGAATGAGTACAAGGTCTTTGTTATAATACTGTGCTTTAATTTACTTGGATAGTAAAAGCAGACAGGTGAGGCTCAACAAAAGTTGGCAGATCCTATTGCCTTGTACTTAGGTAGGAATAGTTAAGTGAATTACAAATAGCATGTGACAGAAATAAGTTTAAAAAAACCTCTGGCAAAAATCTGTGCTTTTATTGAGCATTGTAGGCATATGTTAATAAGCATAACCTGTGTTATTAGCTAATATATGTAAGCCCAGGGAGACCGTCAGAGTAAATTATGGCAGGTAATTGTCTTGATTTCTTAGACGTGAATAGCAGTGATGTATAGTCTTGAGAAAGTAGCTCTTTCATGAGTGTTTTTATTGAGATAATTGTAAAGGATGAATAGAGCCACTGTGCCTTCAGAGTAGGGCTTGATTTAGATGCTCATACAAACTATTTGTGTGCTATGAAAGAGTTGATAGGAGCCCTGAGAACTGGCTGAAGTCCAAAAGGCTCAGCACCTGGAGGCAATCCTTGCAATCAGTGGACACAGATGAAGAGGGGTGGGCTCCTTATAAATGCACCTGAAGAAACCTAGAAACTTCTTGGCCCTGCTGATAAGGAGTTTCAGGCAGGAAGGTCTTCCAGCTGGGAAGCTGTAAAAAGTTGGGGTGGGTCTGAGGGGACCAGGGAGCTAGAGGGCCTGGAAGCTTGTGTGAGGAGGTTTTTTTTTTGGATGCAAGTTGAGATGTGTTTGTTTGCTGTTGTGAGTGGAATGCTGTTAGGGGACTGGGGAAGCTTGTGCTTGTTGAGGCTGCAGTTGAAAGGAGAAACCAAAGAGGTGGTACTGATGAGTGATGTTGTGCAAGAGAGTATCTCTGTGTAGCTTTGAATGTTGTTTGGGAGCTTTGTGGATGGTTATCGCTCTGGACTGAGTAAAGTTAAGTGTAATCTATGCAGGGTTCAGTCAAAGGTCCAGAGCAGCAATTGGAAACACTTTTGGTTTAACTATGTTTTTACTTACTTGAGAAGAAATGAGCAATTGGTTTATGAGAACCAAGGGAGGACCAAGAAAATAAATGCAATGGGAATTAGTGGAAAAGGAGGCTAGGCTTGATGGGAACAGTGGAAAGCATATGCAGTGTTGGTATTGGCAGAGTTGGGATGGAGACAGAAATGAGTGAATGAGTGTTTATGATGTCCTCCCTCAGCATGGGGTCTGACTGGCTGTTGTTTGACTGTATCCTCTGATCCTTGTCTGCCTCTAGCGGGAATGGCTTTCAAATCTGCATGAAGACAGGGCTTTGGTCCTTCTGAGTCTTAATTCTCTGATTGTGGTGTGAAGCGTGTGGGGTGACTCTTGGCACCTGCTGGGAGCTGAGTAGGCAGTAGTTCAGATCTTGTGTGAGTTGTCACACCAGTAGTCTGGTTACGGAGACAATACCTGGTGATATGGGTAGGAAACGCTGAGTTTGGCCTTTAATGCCAAGACACTTACTCTAGGAGGTACGGACTTCTAGCTGTCTAGCGCTAGTGAGTATCTTCTCTGAGTGCTCTTCAGCTCCTTCATGAGGTCTTCTCATCCTCTGTATTGATTGCCATTGTCACTCTGTGCTGGCACATCTTCTAAATACTGTAATTCAAATGCAGTTTTCTTCTAGGGAGAGACCCTGTTCTTTGCTTAAATATGGTGGGGGTTTTTGTTGTTGTGGTTTTTTTTTTTTTTTTTTATATCAGACTTGCTACAGGTGCAATGACTTCTGTCCCACTTTATTTAGAAGGAGCTGTGATTTCTGCTAAAAGAGAGGTGTTTGAGCCTATGATTAATGTTCTGCTGTAGTTTCAGCAATACGTGCTGTAGTACTTCTTCCGTAGCTTGTTCATGAGAGATTATCAGAATTTCACCTCAACCACCTACTTTCCTCCTCCATGCTAGAGGAAAAGGATATAGCTGATGTCTTCACTCTAATGTTCTTGTGCTGAACTCAACAAACTTCCAACTTCTGTTTTGTCTGTCTACGGCCTTCAGTGTAAAAGTCAAGCCACATTCTTTCTGAAGATCTCTAAAGGGATATCATGTGCATCTTTACTCCTGACCACTGCAAATCTCTAGGGGAACTGCTTTCAGCTTATTGGAGGATGAAGGCTGACCCATCACAGGCTGTAGCATCTATATGCTGATGATGCCGAGTTTTCTGCTGGCCTTTAGCAAGGAATTCCATTAACTTAAGTTGTTTGGTAGCTGTTGAGATGGGAGAGCAGTGCCTTATCTGTGCCTTGTGGCTTCAAATAAGAATCTTTGTCTTGCCACTTGGAGTGGTGATTTATTGTCAGCCAGCAAAAGCACAATCCGCACAATCCATACAATTGCTGATGCAAAGAGCAGAGAATACCTGAGTAGAGGAATTTTGTAGGAGTACAGAGTTGTGGGAGTTCAGGCAAAGCCCTGAGACTTTATTTCTGGGGGAGTGGGGTGAAGGACCAGTGCTGCTTGTTTGCCTTTCTCCTTACTGGAAGTGGGCTCTGTGTACCATTCATTGCTGTAACTGCAGTTTGTGTACATACCTTGCTTCTGCAGTGTCTTGTATTTAAGCTGCATCCTGAGGTATGTGCTTTCTGTGGGAAGTTATTACTCAGCTTTTCTAGTGTCTGGAGCTCCATTCCATCTCCATTGTTGTCTAGACTGCATTGATATCACATCCTGAGAGTCTGACTTCAGCCATAAGGTAAAATTCCTGCAGCAAGCAAAGGAAGAGCATTTGTCCTGGGACTTAGATATTAAATTGTAAAGCTAAAAGTATTCTGACTCCTCACCCTTGGTAATATAGGAACTGCCACGTTGTTTTATTTCCATTAGATGTGATCACTACTGAGCTGTTAAAAGAAAATTACTTTCTATTTCAGTAAACTCAATTTTAGTTTCAGACTGACTGTGCATCAGATGCTTAATTTGGAACCCATTCTCTTGGTGAAATTAAAAATTCAAATCTCCAAGCTGGAGCACTCAAACTGTGCTTGAATTAGAAATTGACTGCTGTCAATGTGCTCTCACACTTCACTCTTCCCCCCCCCCATTTTTTTCTTTCTTCCCCTCCTGAGTTTTTATATGAGAGTCTTGCTCTAGATGATCTGACTGAACAGAAGTAGTGGGAATCCACATTGTCACTCTGTAGACAGAGTGATGAAGGAAGTGTGGTGTGTTAAGTAGATTATTCTTGAAAAAGGACTGCTGCGTACTAATTTCATAGTTGCTTGCATGTTTGGTTAAATAATTGTATGGGATATGATTGCAAACCCATTAAGTGTTTGCAAATTAATTTAGGACCTAACCAAACTTTGCAGTTTCTATGCAAAATCATCACTCCCCAATTTCTGTGTAATATTTAAAGCTGTTTTCTAGTCTTGACTGAAAGAAGCAGTGTTTTCGCTCTGGTTGAGATACTTGCATGGACTGCACTGAGACTGGGAACAAAAGTTGTTTTCCCCGCAATGAAAAGCAGCAAACTTTAAAGAAAAGCCCCTAACTCTTGAGATAACCAATGGCTTTCTAATGTGAATGTTCTATGTAGGCTTACAACTTGTGTATCCTACTGCTTTTTTTGGAAAGTGGATAAATTATTCTCAGTTATTTGACTGTGAGTTAGAAATAATTATACTTGCAGGTTAAAACAAATTGAATGAGATATTATTGACTGTGCAGAAGGCACCCAGTGCTGGTCCTGGCTCATTTTCCCAGACCTGATTGTGTTCTCCCCTAGGTTGTTTTGTTGTCCATCAGTGATCCATGAGATGCATTGCAGAGCTGGATATAGGATAATTGATGACTGGGGAGCTGTAAAGGTAATTTATGTTAGGCAGTTGATAGAGTTTAGCAGTTCCAGCTAGTCTAGGCTGATAGAAGTGTGTTGTGTGAAATATGAGTGATCTGTATGAGGTTTGGAGACTGGTGGGGTTGAGGCTCATCAACCAGAGATGAATTTTCAATGTGAGATCTAGCTGCTAGAGAGTGAGATGTGTGAGAATTGTCTGTAACAGGCTTACGCTAAAGTTTATCGCAAGGGTCTTGGGCTCCCCTGGCTTTTTTTTTTTTAATGCTTGGGACTTATATAATAGTAGGTGACTACATGAGAGCAACAATGAAAAGAGCAGAAATGTCAATTTGTTTGTGACAGTATCATGCTATTTAAGTGGTTGTGCTTTATTGTAACAGCGTGAAGTCACCAGCCTGTTCTAGAATGAATTTGGCCACTTGCTTTTCTGCGATTTCTTATAATGCTGCAGCAGAGAGGTTGGGTAGTGTAATTTTCATTCAGCTTTGAGGAATGCAATTTTCTGTAATAGCCAAGTCTCAGGTCTCAGGTGTTGATTAGTTATCAAATAGGCCTTCACAGTACAACTGTATGCTTTCACAAGCTGGAAACTTAGTATATTTTTAAATTTGAAAACAACAAAAAGGCCTATTTCTGTTCTTTTTATCACACCAAAGCACTTAGTCCCCAATTCAGCATGGCACTTGCTTGAGAAAAAAGCTTGCTTGTGTGCATAGTCAATGTGCTGCTGAATACTGATGGATGTAGGTGCATTTTAAAGTGTTAGTAATACTGGGCACAATTGTAACACGTAATTCAGGAAAGGGGTGTTTCTCTTACTCCCCCTGACTATATAGGTGATTGCTTATGATATGGGAAGCGTTTGACGTTTAGCAGCTTGCTTTTCAGTAGATAGTCTTTCTTTCTTGGCGTTGAGGCAAAACCAGATTTAAAAAACTTTTTTCTCTTGAGAGAGAGGGGAAAAAAAAAGTCTACATGTTCTGTAATTGGTATCGGCTACCATGATTCTTACTATAGAGAGAGGTGCTACTGGCTTAAAATGAGTTGTTGCATTAAGGAGGTAAGTGGCTCAAATATAACAGCTCAATGATGTGTGCCTTATGGGAATTAGTCAGTAAGAGTACACTTCAAACAGGCTGAGGAAGACTGTTGACTTCTAAAATGTGCAACTCTTTGAAGTGTTTTTAATGAAGAACAGAAACTAACAAACATTTAATGACTTCAGAGAGTATATTAGATGTGAGGTCTTGGAAATTTAACAGCTGAATAACTGATCCTGGCCTGCAACTTCAGAAATCACAGGAACCCTTGGTGAGGAAATAATTTGTAAATGCTATCAAATATAATGTAGCTCAGCTATTTCTTGTCTCTTACAGATACTCTTTATAAAATGCTAGATAAATCAAGGTCTAGTTAACATTCAATGCCATGAAAAATCTAAATGAGACCTTTGCTTTTAAGAGTTATAAAAATCTTTGTTGAAAAATAATTTATTTGTAAGCTAACTTGTGTATAGAGACTGTGCTGGATTGTTTTAATATAGGCTGTGTTGAGTTCAGTGACATATTATTTTGAATATTTGGTAATATCTTTGAAATTCAGCAAATAAGTAAAAATCTAACTAATTAAGAGGCTGCAACATTTTACTTATTTTTATGACATAGGAACTGAACAGTAATGGTTATTATCATGTCAGATTGATTAATTCCTGAGAATGGTTCATTTTTCTTGCTGATAGGTTAAACATTTGTGTGTGTATCTGTGTTTGTAAATAATAAATAATTTAATCTCACTTACTTGGTTTGTATATGGTTTAATGCAGGCATTTAAGGCTTCCTTAACAGAAGCAGCCCTACAGAAATTACTTGGAGCATTGCTTTGATAGTTGCCTGTGAACATGACCAAGTATCTTTTCCTCCACACCACAGTTAGCAGCCACAAAGGCTGTAAAGGTGAATTTGTTATTAGAATAAAAATCGATGGTGTGTAATAAAAGTGTGTTAAGATAGTTGAGCCCTCTCTAAAACTGCATGTATAATTTCTCATTACTTTCAGGGAAAACTTACTGAGCTTGCAAGCGTTCTGCATTGTGTTTAAAGCAGGAATGAGGAGGTAATCGCTTCAGAGTTTGTGTACCAATCAATAAAATCCTGGTGAAATTTACAAAAATATATGGTAGTTACACCTGTCCATCCAGAGTTGCTACTCGAGCATTTGATCAAAATACCAAAAATGCCCTGTCTGCAGCTGAAAACAGACTTACAATCTAAAATTAATTAGATGGCTTTTCTGCTGCCGTTTAGCATTAGACTGGGTACAAGGGAATCTGCTTTCTGTATCAGTGAGAAACACTCTTTGGCTTCACCTCTCCATCTTCATCTTACTGGTGCAACTAAGTTGTGAACAACATAGCTGGTTATGCCTTGCTTTACAGCAATAGTTGTTCTACCTCCCCTACCCTCCCCATGCTCTGACTCTCAGCTGTTAGTTTTTATGAAATGTTGGTCATCTAGAAAAAATTTTGCGGTGAAAGAGCTGTTATAATTAAGTTATTTCTGGGCTGTCAAAATTTGGATTTGAAGCCATCTGCACATAATCTGACATTAGATAGTGCAGTTTATATTCTAGGCTCCTAACATTTTTTAAAAGTTGATGTGTGATATTATAATTGAAAGGCCCTTCTTCCATTTGTAACTTTTCTCTTTTTTTTTTCTTGTACAATGCATAGCATGCTATATGGTATAGGGGTTTTTAAATTACCTTCCATTGTCTCACAGTATTTCAAGGTACTGTTTTGATAGTCTAGGTAGCTAATTACAATCAGTTATTTGATGTGCCTGAAACTGAGGAAACTATAAGAAAAATTTGAGGCCTGTCTTTTCTTAAAAACCTGGCTGAATCATTTCAGCATAGTTTTCTATCTGATATACTGACAAAGCAAATTGTGATTGGAAGTCTTTGTAACTAAATTTCAAATATGTGATGATAAACAATTGAAATCCTAATCTTGAGAAAAGGGATGTGGCAGAAGGATAAACAGTGCAGAAACAAATCCAAAGCCATAGTAACATCTTGGCTGGATTTTGTGATGACTGAGGGGACTGTTCATGTGGAGATGCTGCTCCCAGCTCTGTGTCCATCCACCCCTTCCCTGCCTTGTGCTACAGCTACATTGGATCCAGGGACCTGCAACCCTCTCCTTGTAGTGTCCGCTGAACGGCTCAAGTTTAGGCTATAATCTTGCATATAGCACAGGCAGTGGTGCTGCTCTGGTAGTCAGGTGAAGGATTTGTGCTGTTGGGCTCACCAGGGGTCTGTGAAGGAGCTGAATGGTAAACCAGTCTGGGGCATTACCCACAAATGTGGACAGGAATGCAGAAATGTGTGGGGCTTGTGTAGACTGTTTCAGGATAATGGAATTGTACTGCTTTGGCTCCAGTGATTTTTAGAATTGTGTCCAATTCACTTGGTGCAAATATCTAACACTTCAACCAATTTAAACCTTACTTACATTAGCTTAGTGTAAATTTGGTGTTTAAAGGGCTGTAATTACCCGTCTGCTTTAGAAATTCATAGTGATTTACTAAGATCAATTTAAAATTGACTCTAATTATATTGAAGGACATTTTCCATTTTTACAGACAAAGTCTTTTGTAAATGGTGATAAAATATATCTCATCTTAGAATAACTTTTCTTCTGCATGACTGATACCTTCAGCTCAAGGTGAATTCAGGCTGTTATTTTGTATATAAGCTAAAATAATTAAATTCTAAAACCCACTTTGTTCAGTTTTTGTTCCCTTACTCCAAGAGCAGTTCCCATTTGTTAGAACTCCCGGTACAGCATTTCACTGTCTCTTTATAGTAGACAGGCTGATGGACTCAGTGACCTTTTTTATTTCTACTTTCTCTGATGCTTTTTCCTCTGACAGAAAAGAATGTAAGAGGCAGCCTGGGGTATTCTAATTTATGGTGATAGGAAGCAGAATACAGAAGCTTAACTGCAGTCCCATGGTGAGATTTGCCACTATTGTACTGCGTGGAAAATGTATAAATTGCTTTTGTTGAAGGTTATTTGGAGAGAATGTAGTGAATGTTGGGGAAAGTCTCCTGGGAAGTATCAGGTCTGAGGCTTCGTTTTTTGTGTGGATTGTCATTATAGTAAGGTATGTACAAGACCTTTGCTGAGGTGTTTAGGTTGTGTGCATATCCCTCAATGCAAGAGTTGATAAAAGGTTGCGATTAGAGATGAATATTAAATATTGCTTGCAAAGAGCATTTTTTTTTTCCTGTGAAACTTCTTTTTGAAAGAACTCTGTGTGGATGATGGGAATGCTTCTAATGTGAGGTTCTGGCAATTGATTCTGTTTTGGTGAGTAGAAGGAAGCTAAGTGAGGGCATAATTTAGCTGGACACTAGATGCCTTGGAAGGGTGATAGAGGCAAATAAGCCTAGTCAATATGTTTTTGTGCTACATAATGGATGATGGTGCAGAGCTTGTGTTCCCATTGATTGTGTGTAGGACAGAAGAATGGAATACCTTTTGACTAGCAGTAAATCCATAAGAAACTGAAAGTTATCACCATGTAATCTCTTACCCATTTTTTTATAGGCATGTACAGAAAACAAAGACAGAATATCATGTTCTAATTGCTTGTTTTTAATGCTCTTTGTGGTTTTGTATCTTGGTTCTTTCTATTCTGCTCTGCAAGCAGCAAATTCATCTTTTCAGCTATGTAAGTAAGATATATATGGGGAAATAGAGCTATTGAGCAGAGACCCTTTCTTAATATATTAACACTACAGCAATGGTAGCAAGTGTGTGGTGGCATTAGTTTTCTGGGTGTAATGATCCTGCATGCAAAACTTTTCATATTTTGGACATTAGGCAGTATAGTAAAGCTAAATGAAAACTTATAAAGTAGCTCATTAGACTGACCGATACATAGCCATCAAGTGTTAGTCGCATCTGTTCTGGTAGCAGAATCTGAAACACTTTTGTTAATAAAACAGGGATGCAAATGCAAGAAACTGAAATGAGCATCCACAGACTGTATACAAAATTTCTTTGTTAGTATTGATATCATTTTTTTGATGCAGATTCAGTCCTATCCTAGATGTGCTTGTAAGTCTGAAAATCACTCTGGATCAGAGACATGTAAACGAGGTCTGTGCTTCATTGTGCTAAGTGAATTGAGAATGAAGGAGCAGCGCAGAGCATTTGTATGAATAGATGAATCATATCATGTTACCCATGTTTGTGTCCTGGTGGACCTGATTATGCTAGCAAGTTGATGCAAATCTTCAGAAAGTGGGTGAATACACAGTGTTCCTTGGTAACAAGTTTTTTTCTTTGTCTGTTTTATGGTCGCTGTCTTTGTTTTGTTGAAATGGAAACCAATGAGCTGTTTGGCGTTGCTGAAACAACTGTTTTCAGATACTACAATATGTTAAATCTAGAAAGTGACAAACTCTAATTATGTTTTCCACCCCTGCTTCCCTCAGGTGTTCAGGGGCAGTTAATGCTTGCAGACTCTTTTAGTAAAAAGAAACTCGCTAAGAGACCTGGATACATGAGACCAGAAGCTCAGCAACACACAGAGTTTCAGTCCTCTCCTGTCTGCAAGCCGTTCAACCCAGAAGCACTCAAACATGGCAGGCAGCATTGTGAAGACTTTGAGAACTGCCCTCTGTGCAGACAGTACAAAAATAACTTTGAATTCTTACACTGTAGTTCAGTTGCAAAAGGTGCTATAGTTCCCACTAACGGGGTAACAATGTTGGCCACTACTGGAAATATGCCAGGAAGCTGCAAAAATCTTTTGTGTTACAAGAGTCTGCAGACAGAAAAGACAGCGATACCGGTTTACTCTGCCACGACAACAGGCAAAGGAGATGTTTCTGCAATATGCTGTATGCAGCAGAAGAGCTATAGTGCTAAAGTGAGAGAACCCCAAAAGGTGTATGCTTTGGATCACACAGAAGTGAATAACAACTGTGAATATCAAGTCAGAGATGTTTCTCATTCTGCTGATGCACAAGATAACTTTAGTTCAAGTTTCAGCTTCATACAGCTCTCCCTGAACTCATCCTCTGGAGTAAGTGATGCTGAAGGCCAGTCAACCATCAAGGAAGCTGAGTATGTTCTGCATCCCAGCACTACAGGAAATCTGCAGAAGCTAGAGGAGGTGGCACAGACATGTCAGCACTTGGAAGCTCTGCATTGCCTCACCAGGCCCAGAGAGGATTTTGAGTATGAAAATGAGACGGCACTGAATGATAATCCACGGGATTGTGAGACTTTCTCTCTCTTGGATACAGATGCAACGTTTCCGTATTCTACGGATTCCTCAGATGCAGCATCTGCTGGTTCTTCTGTCACCTCAGGCTATGAAAGTAGCTTTACTGTTAGTGACCATAACTGGGATACCTTGATGAAAAAGTATGAACCAGTGCTACAGGACTGCCTACTTGGCAACCGCAGTACATTAAAGGTTAGTTATTTTACTGTCTCTTTGATTCCTCCTCCTGGCCTCCAAAGCATTTGTGTTGTCAAAGTTGATGTAGGACTTGGGTTATTAATGGCTTTTGTGACATATGTTCATAGTGATTTACAGTAGTAGTCTGCATGATAATGGTGAATCAGTTTCCTTTTTAGTTTTTTTTTAAAGAGGGTGATATTATTGTAGTACCTCTTCCCTGTGGTCTACTGAAACTGTGATCTTCTCACTTCTATCATGTCACACATCAGTTTCTGAATTCAACCAATACCATTTTCTTTCACAGGCGGCTATTTTGCCTGCAGTTTGGAGCATATGTAGTACAAAATTTGGGGATGGTAAGAACTCTTTTTTTGAAGCACCGTGATTTAACAGCATTGCAGTATGTAGCTGGAAACGTCTATATTCAGCCAAAAATGTCTTGGAGTAAGGCACTCCTATGACATTAGCCTGTAATCTCTTCTCTCCACAAAATAAAAATGGGGGATCACGTCACTGCTCTAACTCAAACACGGAATCAAACCTTTTTTCTTTATTTCCAGCCCACAAGGCTCCTGGGCTAAACAGGAGGAGTCTTTCTTTTTACAGGTGTGTCTACCAGATGCAGGCAGTTCCATTCACAGTGTTCTTTGTGGGAGAGGGGTGGGGGAAACCTTAAGAAGGATCAGTGTTTTTTTTTTTTTTTTTTGTTACACAATTTTTTTTGGGATGGCAGGGTAGGCATTAGGGGGAAACCATATTGGAGTAAAGAACCAACTACTGTTTTTCTTGTGCATGCAGGAAGCAGTAATCCAGAAATTAACGTGGACACAGTGGATTCTGCAAATTTGTTCAAGGTGCACTAGGTTGATGGTGGGGGTGTTTTTTTCTCGATTTTTTTTTTTTGTGTGTGTGTCTCACTAGTGCGCTGAGTTTCTGGGGCATCTTTTGGAAATCCAGGTTTCTATAACTTCTCAGCTCAGACATACGTGCTGAGACGTACTGTATTATCTGTCCTGGGCTTGTGATGCCTTCTGTTACTGACTTTTCATAGAGGATGCGGTAGGGCTCAAACTAGCTTCCCTTATTTACAGACTTCACACACTTTGTCATAGAGCAGTTTCTTTGGCTTCATGCCTGGAATGTTAATGTGCCTATAGTCTGGGGTGGTTTTGGAAATTAATTTGCTGCAAATTTTGGAATTTATAACATAATCAACGTAGGAAATTATTTTTCTGTCTTTTCAGTATGCTTATTTCATAGGCACAAAAGAAACACTGCTCTTTAATTCCTGTCTATTAATTTATTAAATGGAGACTTAGGGATTTGTGCCCTCAGATGTCTTTGCCCTTGGTTAACCAGTTGTATATGTTTAATATGAAGCACCTTCCTAGTGTAATGATAATGAGCAAGTCCAAACTTTTCAGGAAGAAACAAAGGCAATTGTAGTCAGGAAAAGGAGACAATACCAAAGTTGTTAAAAATTAAGTACAGAAAAAGCAAAATGGTCATCATATACTACAGATACAGGACATGTTGTGCTGAAACAGCTCTTTGCTTCCTTGAGCTCTAAATGTCTTACCAGCCTGCAAATAGAAAGCACTTTACTGTGACAGCATTGGTCTGTGCGCCATGGACTTGCCTGGTCTGTGGTGTCCAAGCAGACTTTAAATGACCTGCCACTGCGAGTGTGTGATGGGATATACACTCTAAAGAGCAGCGAAGCTATACTTGCGGCATAGATGGTTGTTATAAATCACATATATGAAAAAGTGTCATTCGAGTCATTCTTTCTGCAGGCTTCTTTAAAATTCTATCAAAAGCAGGGCATAAAATATAGAAAATATTTTATGGTGTAGATTCAGAGCTTCTCCTTCAATGTGTTACGCGTCCCTTACCAGCCTCAAGAGAAAAAAGATTGGAGTTTCAGGTGGTGAAAAACAAAATAAAATGAAGCCTTGAGGAAAAGGGAATATATATGCAATATTGTGGGGTGTGGGTTTTGGGTTTTTTTTTTTGTTCTGGGGAATCTTACACCCTGTTATTAATCAAGCATTTTTTGATTCCTTTCTAGCTTGATTTTTTTATAGTTCTTTTCTACTAGTCCACTTTCACGTACTGTATTTAGAAGGGATACCTTGAATTTATATATTTTGCTTGATTTGTGTGTTGATTATGCAGTCATGATAATGGAGTGTTTCTATTAAGTTGTTGACTGGCTATACCTATTTCTCTTCATGCAATTTAGAGTTTAAATATAAGGATTTAAATATGAAAGAGTTTCAAGGAGGAGCAAAATACTTTGGAAATGCAGAATGTTCAAGTATTGATTTTCTTGTTGGAAAATACTCTTATAAGCATTTTCAGATTTTCAGCTGTTGGAATATATGCGGCTTCTTTTTCCAGGTCTATCTTTTTAATCCTTGATGATGACTTGTTCGTTACAGGTCACATTTAACTTTACAAGACTGAAAAGTGTTTTCTTCTTAATAACTATAACCATGTTAGGCTATGGCTGGCATGGCAATGAGAGGACTTGCATACCTTCTAGCTAAATTCTTTAATGGTAAAAACTTGTAATTGCCTTTGGGTGAACATTTAGCCTTACAAAATTTGAGAACTTTGAATCAGAGCCTTCATGTTAACAAAGAGAAGCAGTAACTTTTAAAATAAAAGGACTCTCTATATGTGGTATAGGTAGTCTTATTCTTTTGCTTTTTTCCCCCCCCCCCATCTAGCATTTGCAATGTGAACATTTCTGAAAATGCAAGCATGAATGTTACGTAAATGGGCCTAAACTATATTTTAATGACACTTCATTGACTGCATATGAACACCATTTTCTGTGCTGTAACATGAGGATACTTTTTCCAAAATGTTCGTGCTATATTTTTCTTTTTACTTGTAGAAGAAGGTAGTTTACTTGTGGAAATTCTGGATTTGTTGTGTACAAAACTTGTGTAAGCAAAGAATTGTTAGAATGAACACACTGAGTACAATGTGAACAGAAGCAGATGTCGTGCTGACAGAATTCTGTAATAATCCTTACTTTGATTTATTCAAAGGGTGAAAAATATACTGTGATCACATGATCTCTTTTGCCTTTCAAGAAACATTTTTAGTTATTCTGTGTGTCTTTGGACTAAAGCCACGCTTGGCTCAAGTAACCACAATTCAGCTGACTTCCAAGTAAGTCTGTCCACTTAACGAACGTTGGACTTGACTCTCAAAATTGGACTATTGTAGCGATGTATTGATCTAGTAAATTTATGTAGAGGTTAATAGTTTAAATAGCTTGAAATGCAACCCCTTCATAATAAACTTTTTTCTCTTTGCATAGGTAAAATCCTTGATCTTACAGCTTCAGAGGCTTCAGGAAAAAGCAATAGAGGAAGATGACTATGATAGAGGTGAGAGTTGTTTCTCTCTATGCCTCACTGGATAGTGCTACTTTTTTTTCCCTTCCCTCTCCTTCCTCTATTAATTTTATTTTATATTTGCTACATAGCAGTGGTTTGGTGTGGAAAACTAGTTCAATGAACAGGGTTTTTTTTCTGTTAAACGACAGGAAACAAGTTAAGGAAAGAAGTAGGTCAGCAGCAGGTAGCAACACTTTTTATCTTCTTGAGCCACATGGCCATGTGGGAAGGTTGAAATCTAAATATCCACCATCTGGATCAGCTGTTTTTGAAGCAGCATGACTTCAAAAAATGCAGAAATGAATGAAAGCTTTGAAAGGAGAAAGGACAGGCACTGGCTGCTGACAGAGTGTGATTTGTTGCTTGCCACATTTAGTCATGATACTACAGCAGGGCTCAAACACAGAAATGAGGTCAGTAGCTCTTATAGAAGTGAATGATACTGTCCTGTGGGATTAACGTGATGTCTACTGAGATGAATCAAAACCAACTAGAGAACATGGTGGTAATAGAGCTGCTGGCGAATATCTGTATTTGAGAAGCGCTCTTCCTTTTGTGCTAGTTTTTGTTGGCATAGAGTTCATTTTCTTCAAAGTAGCTAGTATGAAGCTTTATTTTGGATTTATGGTGGAAACAGTTGATAATACAGGCATGGTTTTAGTTATTGCTGAGCAGTGCTTGCTCAGTCGAGGCCTTTTCTGCTTTTCCTGCCACCCCACCAGTGAGTAGGCTGGGGGTATACAAGACCAGCACACCTTTCAAATGCCTTGGCACTTCTTGTAAGCTATGTGTGTGCGTGTTCATGACTAGTGCATCTATTAACATGTTGAGGTTTCTTGCTGTTCCCTGTTATGGTAGTCTGTGTTCAAGTACTCATATTTTGTTGGTCTTGAGGTTTTAGATGAAATTCTTCCTGCTAGATCTGTTTTCATTTGAGGACCCCTGCATAAGTTTCAGTAAAATATGCATGAGTACTTCAGAGTAGGGCTAGAAGAAGATGGTTCCTTTCCTGACATTTTTTTTTCTCTCAGCTTTTAGATATTGGGGAGTGGTCAGACTTGTTGTTTGTCTTTCAAAATTATGTGTGAAGCTTTACCGTGGCTCTATTTCTGTGCCCTCAAGAGTGTCACCCCAGACAATTAAAATGTGGTTTAATAGTGTCTAGGGAGTAGGTGTGCAGTCCTTTTGCAGGAGTGGTTCTGTGGACCTTTAAAAAGGCCTGCTTATATGTAGGAGAAAAATCTGCTGCTGTCACAAGTCATTCTTTTAGTGCGGCCTCTCCTAATGGGGAGAACCTTTTAGGTATGTTAAGATGCTCATGGATTTAATCTCCATCAAAAAGACATTATTGATGTGTATGTTTTACATGTGTACCAGTCATAACTTTTTTTTTTAAGTGTTTGTGGGTTCAGTTCCCAGTTGGAAACTTGCAGGCAGCTGTGTACTCAGTGTGTAGTTCCCACAGTTTATAGTTGAGATTCTCTGACCAGTCATTCACTCCAAGAATGGTATTTTTGTATAGCAGGTATGACATAGGCACGTGATGACATGTAGTTATTGACCAAAGTGGGAAACAATGACTTGTCTAACCCTGCCCAGAAAAACTTGTGTAGTTTGCCTTGTATTTTCAAAACAGGAACATCTTTCTATTGATCACCACTTTATCAATTAACATTTTTAGTTTCCACCCTAGTTATTAGAGATAACGTGGAGGGCTATTTGCAGTGTCTCACATTATTCCTGTCAGGAAAATGGTCTGGCTGAAGTATGGTTCCACCAGGTACTGCAGGCATAACTTACAGAGAGAAAAAGTGGTAGCAGTATGAGGGAGGAGAGGAGTATCCACAGGTGGGACTGTTGTTTCTGTGCAGTCTGGCATATGTAGACAGAAAGCATTTGTCCTGATATGGGACTGGATACCGCAGTACTTAAGAGACTTTTGCCTTGGGTTCCTCCATCCCTTTTGAAATCTATCCCCACACAATTTTTTTTCTCCAAAAATGCAGTGATACGTGACCGTGCATCTTTAATTTTGCATCCTTGACTTGCTTTTTGGGACCCACATACTGGCCTCTGTTCCTCTTCCAGAACAACTATTGGCAGGGGAAAGGATACAAGTATCCTGACTTCCTCAGGTTTAGTTTCTTTTTTTGTGGAACATAGACAGCGAATTTCCAGGGAAAGACAGGGCAGTGCTGCAAGAAGGATTAGACCAGAGACCTTTCCTCTTCCTCTTGCAGTGGTAAGCTTTCCACCTTTGCTTTTGGAGCCATGTCACTGCTCCTGGTGGAGAACAAAGTCTCCCCTGGCCTGAAGTGGAGTTTGAATGCTTGTTAAAGTTATTCCAGATTGGCTAAGTACCAATTTCTGTTCAAGTGAATTCTCTAATTAGCTGTCTTTAAAGGTATCTTAATGCCAAATATTGCTAGCAGGAAATGAAAGTGCTAAAAGCGCAGAGCTGTGATGTGGGGCATAAATGAAAATATTATTAGGGAGTGGGAGAAACTGACAACAGTGTATGTGGAAGGCTGAGGACATTTTAACTATAATGCTATTAAAAAAAATTTGTCCCTGTAGTCTGCGGGACTTTGAGTTTTCTGCTAAGAACAGAATAGTTTTGAACCAGATTGTGGTAGTGCTAGTGTGGTTGTAGCATGATTCTTGCTGATTTTGGAGTGCTGCAGGGTAATAGGAGAAATAGCGTCATGTGAGTAGCTGCAAAATGCCCTGTATGTGCAAGAGGTGAGTAGAGGGGAAGGAGAGCAGGTGGTGGCGGAGGGGTATGGGTGGCTATACACTCAAATGGAAAAATAAATTGTCAATAAATGCATTAATGTAAATGCATTATTGCTTCAGTGGAAGAGGCTCTTCTCCAGCTTCCATCGTAGACAAGAACCAAAGAGAATTTTCAAATTTTGGCTTTCTAGGAGCCACCCACTATTGCAGGAGAGGACTCTGTTTTTGATAGCAGTTCAGTGGAAGGAAGATGTATTATCACTTAAAGCTCCTCACAGTGCTTAGGACTGGTTTCTACTGTCTGACAGTTGCTTTCAAGATCTGTAGAGCTTTTTTGAAAGCCCCTGTAGTTTATGGTAGCTATACTTTTGAAACTAAGTGCAAGTAAAGTAGTGCCACTTCAGAGAGGGTAAAGTGATGCACTGTGGTTTTAAGTGTGGCAACCAACCAGACTTGGAAATGGCACAGAAATATAGGCAAATTTTTTGTACTACAAAGCCATTAACAGAAACCTTATTGCAAACATGTCAGATATAAGGATTTATTGGTTTTTTTTCCCCTTTGCAGAAATGCAGAATAGATGCATGCTGCTTGTATCTGTTAGAGAACATGTGTGTTTTCAGCTGCATATTAATGAATGAATTATCTATTTCTGGTAGTGCCATGGGTACATAGGAGGTCTTTTTATTTCTCAGGACAGAGGCTGTCCTTCTGTCCCATGTTTGTGCCCACCTGCTAGCAGTCACTGAGTGAGCCTGCTGCTGTGAGGCCTGCAAAGTGCCACGAAGATATGCTCTCTTTCTACTGTAGCAGTTATAGTTGTTTCAAATGCACATCAGCTGTGAAATGTTTGTGTCAAATATGTATTCAGTGAGACAAGTCTTATCAGTCCTGGTTTAATTTTAAATAGGAACCATTACGATGTTACATGTTTTGTTGCTCATTCTGTGTTTGTAGGTGAGGAAATATCATGAATTAGCCTATTTTTTTCTGTATTTACTTGTGGTCTCCTCTTGATGGCCACATTACTGTATATTTTCAAAAGCAGGTACAGTACCATGGGAATAAGAAAAGTGTTTTGCCTTGTGTAGCATATAGTAAAAATTGGTCTGTTCTCCAAGGTTCATTTGGAGTGTTGTCATGGCTCATTATTCATGATGGAGCTTGACAGCTCCAAGGTTAAACACACTGCTGAATGCAAGAGGGGAAAAAAAGTAGCATATTTTTGTTTCTGTGGGAGTTGTGCTTGCAGTGGAAGCAAGTGTATTTTACTTAAGACAAATCTATTGCTGAAACATTTAAAAACATTTGCTTGTTCTTTGCTTCTTGAACTTCTCAGCTTTACCTGGTGTAAGGGGCAAATGGATTGCTAAGTGTTAGGACTGAGCCTTGTTGCTGACCTCCACTACTGGTTCACGTGCTCTCTCACTGGTAATAAATACGTTTCTGCAGGCCTCCTGATTAATTTTTAAAAATTTATTTAATATTTAAAAAAATATTGTATTGCAGGAATGTGAGTGTATGGATTCACTGCTTGCAACTGGTAGGGAACAATAACATCCCTGTGCAATCATGATACGTTCAGTTAGGACTCTCCAGCGAAAGTCACTGATTAGATTAGAGTAATTCCTCATCAGTCCAATGTACCAGCTAGAATACCGAACCATTTATGCTTGTCATGGCAAAATTTATTCTCATTGCTGAGATGGGATTCATGCTGCAGGCACATCTAATATCATGCAAGCTATTTTTTTAGTTCGCATCTCAAAACTTGAGCTGTATGAATTGGTGAGCTGCTGTGGGTTTGTGCAATGTCTACTACAGAAAAATAGTATTATGTTGTTTTGGTTTTTTTGCTTGTTGCTTGTGCTCTTTGAGACTTCCTTATACCGACTGTCCTTTCCATGTCTCAATATCTGTAGGGCATCATGAACAGAACCCTATGCTGTGTTGGAGTTGAGGAGTGTGATTCTGCATACCTTCCATTAATCAGAATTGTAGGAAGGGAAAAACTTTGCAGTAGTTAGTGTTTGTATGCTAGGAGAGATGCTGTTGCTGACTTTATGGATAATGTTAAGTAATGTCTGGTTTGAACACGTCATTTGTTGTAGTGTTCAGATGGAGGTCTTGACCACTTCTTATGGTAGTACTTGCAAATGCTGAATTATGCAGTAACCCCAAACTCCTGGCCAGGTGTATGTTTGTTTGGTCTTTCCAAATTTATCTTTGCAGTTTACACTAAAAAAGTAATTTTCCAGTGTGTGTATCCAACCTCTGTCAGGCTTTTCCAATTGCGATAGATTTATTTATTTACTTATTTTTAAATCACATAATTGAGTTGAGATTTGAGCCAGTCAGAATTTAAAGGTCTGCAACTCCTTATCTTACTGTCAGGTAGGTGACTGAAAAACTGTGGATTTTTTTTTTTATTTTTTCCTTGGTAAAACATAATGACCAATGTTTACTAGGTTGAAGGTCAGGTATACATATATGTAATTTGGCTTCTTGTGTTTGCTTATCACATGTGTAGCACATGCACCTTCAGCAGCTTATTGAAATATTTTTGGTATGTATTTTGGCCTAGTTGTTCAGTTTCTATCACATCAGAGTGTGTCTTTATGGTAGATCAGGATCTTGTTGGCATGCTTATGCCTACGCATTGAAAATGCAGCTGTTTTCTCTATCTTTAATTTCGTAGCAGATATTGGAGAGGGAGCTGCCATAGTCATGCAGTGTCTTGCTTAGACTGTACAGCCTAAATATTTTTGGGAAGTGGTAGTATTTTGTGGAGTTCTGCTACACTCTCTTATTTTAATCTTGGCCAGCATGAAGAGGTTCAGCTACATCTTGTGTTTCTAGGGAAGCTGCCTGACAAAAAGAAAATTGCTGAAATTTTGGCATACCATGTGCTTGGAAGCTTTCTGTACTCCCAGCCATCTGCTGTCTAAAACTGACACTGCGGGCTACCGCTCCTATGATAGTCAGGCTCTGTTTCTCAGTCCATGATGCAGCCAATCTGTTCCCAGACAACCTGGCAGGTCTTTTACAAACGGAAAAGCAATGAAAAATTCCAAACAAAATAAGCAGTTATGGGTAATTTAAGAGCTTACTTGCTGAATTGCTGTTTAAAGCATTGAGCTCTGATGGATGTAACTCGGAAGAAGTGTTGATGTGGTATCTGGACAGTATCTGCTGAGTGAGTGACATGGCTCTCCTGCTACCCAGCCCATCTGCTTACTTTGCACTTGCAAAATCATGCAGCCCAAATTTATATGCGGAACAGACTTGTCTTTCCCTTGCTCTTTAGAAATATTAACTGCAGATAAGAAAATTGTCTGTCATTTGCAGTGTGGCCACTGGAGACATTAAGACTATTAATTCAACCATCAACTAGAAACTGATTTTGCTGCCCTTGTCTTACACTCAGGATATAAACATTTTAAGGGAGTGGGAGTACACCTGTGCTTTTTTCTTGTTGTCTGCTTAATAAATGAGTGGACACGGACAGAATCTTCTAGGTGGTGTGGTAATGTAGCTTCTGTGTAATTAGGGATTAAAAAGATACTGAATGACTCTGACTACTATTTGAAAGCAAATAGGAAAGACTTCCAGTGTGAGTCCTCTGTAGGGAACTGATAATGCTTCTTGCTGATTGCTGGGCAGTGTCTGCTTGAATTCCTTAATAGGATGTTTTTATTGGAGACCTCCACAGACCTTGTGTTGCCTGTCAAACTCCCCTGAAAAGTCAGATTGCCTCAAGTCAATTAACTTCCTTCTACTAAGGTTTTCCTCCTATCCTGTCTGCATGCCTAAACCAAACTGCCTGTGCTCGGCATGTCTGGTCTCTCCTGTGCTTCGCTGCTCTGCCTTCAGTGTATGCAAACTTCTGTATATTTCTTTGTTATCTGTAGCCCTTGAGAGGTAAATGGAGTAAAAAGTGCTGTTCTGCGGATATTAGTCCTCTTAAGACAGTGACAGGCTTGTAGCAGTGTTAATCAAAAAGGTGAGGAGAGGAAATTTCACATTCTCCGTGCTCTTGTACAGTAATGTGCTCTGGACAAAGAATTATTGAGTCAGAATGAAATACTGATATTGGCAGCAGCGAAACTGATGCCGAGTAATGTGAGTTTTAAATGTCTGCTATTGATACCATCCTACCACTCTAATACTAGTCAGTATTCCTCATAGATTTTAATCTGAAGAGTAGGAAGTAATTTGGACTGCTCCATGCTGGCTGAGATTCTTAAAGAATAAAGCAGTTGATTAGTTTGATTGGTTTGATGTAAAGTTAAGTTGAATGTGACCATCATGCCTCTACCATTCCAGAGCGCCTGTTTGTCTTCCTCCTAGTGATATTTCACTGAAAAAGTAGCATCTTGGAGAAAAGACACGCATTTCTTGGGTGGTATTTTACAGGGCTGTTATGTAAAGGTTTGTCCTTAGTAAAAGTATCTTTAGGAGTCTGACCATAATTAGGTGAGCTTTTGGACACAGTAGTTTGAACAAGGGCTTGTGTGCCTGTCTGTCAGTGTTCCAACTTAACTAGTTGCCCTTGCTGACCAGTTAGCAGGACAAGCCTTGAGCTACCTATATCATGGTGTCATGGTAAAATGTGTGCTAAGCAATGCTGTGGCATTGTGATGTATGGGGGTGGAGGGAAGAACAGTTTCAGCTTTGCTTTACAAGATGGTAGGCTCAGCGTTTACCATGGTGACTTCATTGTAAAAACATGACAGCTGCTTCTCGAAAAATGTCATCTCTGTACTTTGCGGTGGTTGTAAATCTAGTCATGTCAGGAGAGCAACAGGAGACAAACCTGAAGTCCTGTTGTGCCACTATTGTACTTCGTGCATACGGTTCTGGTTGCTTCATCTCAAAAAGTATATAGTTGTCTGGTCAAAAAGAAGACAGCAAAGATGAGCTAGTGGAGCTGTTTTCATGTTACTGCTTAAATGCAGCAGGCAAAGTGAGGTAGAATTAGTATATATCTATACAATGTGTCTTTCAAATGAAAAAAAACACCACAACCTAACAAAAACCCAAACATCATTAAATATTTCTGTGAGCTAGGAGGTGAATCTGGAATAAATAGTTAAGAAGAGGAAACAATTCTGCCTGGCTTTGAATAATAGTTGATAATATGCAAGTTACAATTTTGACCTTCTTCATTACATCTGCATAACCAAGAGAATGCGTAAACAACTAAATCTGCTAGAAGAGATTTATTTTTATGAAAGATATTCTGATTGTGTTAGAAAACTGGAAAGCAAATATTTAGGAGTTTTCCATTTTGTGTACCAATAGCAGTAAAAGAAACAGTGGAGTTAAAAGGATTTTATTTTAGAGAATTCTGGAAGAATTATTATTACAAAACTATTTGTTTTGAAGTTATACATAAAGTTCTCAGCTGTAGCAAGCAAGTACTGGGGAAGCTATTACAGTTTTGTTTCCAACTAGCAGGTGTTTTAGAAAATGTCTTTTCAACATAAAGCAATTCTGTAGATGTGAAACCATTTAACTTTGAAAAAGTTATTTGTTATAGAGGAGGAGTGCATTGTTTAGGCTGCTGGATTTCTTCTGTAGGCACATATGGGAGAGGTGGTAGCGCTCAGTCTGTGACTTTCTTGTGTTTAGTTTTCCTAACAGAGGTGAAGATCAACTGTGCAGTTGCAACAATGATCTGTTACTCCTGGAATTGTTAATATTTTTAAATGAATCATGGTATCAAAAAAAGGCATAGGAGTAGGGGTGTGAATATCTGTCTAATTCTTAAAGTTAATACCGCTTTATCTGTTTTTGACATGATTCTTTTGAGTTCCAAGAGACTATATAGGCTTAAAGAAAAGTGCATGGTTAAACTCCCTAAATAACAGAGCTTATAAGAGGATTTTTATCATGTCAAATGCATATGAAATGCTCTCATGTAATGTTCTAGGTGGTTCAATATTTTAATATTTCACCAGTGAAACTTTCTTCTCATGTGTGGTTCTCCTGTATTTATAGTTTATTTATCTCAAACATTTCACTAATATGTAGTTAGGTTTTTTTTTTCAGAAAAAATGCTTAGCCACCCTTTAAGTATGTACACACAGTGTTATCTGCTGATTTACATATTCCCAAACAACAATCCATTTAGCAATGTGATGGATAGCAATCTTTTTTTACTCTTGTAAGAATTCATATAATAGGGGTTTATGAAATACAATGTAAATTCGGAGACAATCTAGATGATATGGCAGTAGGGATTAGGAAGAGGATCATCGTCTCATCAAGTCGAGGAGATGCTTCCTTTCTGGAATAGATTACTGTTCTGAGAATTCTTTCCTGCTTCAGCTATGAACTGCGTGCCTGCTCTGTCATTGCCCTTTTCTGTCCTTCACCCTTAATTGGCTTTATTCTGAGTCATTTCAGAAAGGTCATGAAAATGTAACTGTTCAGAAGAAGGCAGTAAGAATGCTTTGAACAGAAGACTTGCATAAGCTTTGAGGCTCAGGTGAAGTAGCAGAGTGCTTTAAGAGTAGTAATCCTTTCCAAAAAACCTGCATTTCTTTCAGCTGACCGTACTGATGTTCCACTGTATGCATCTCTTCTGCATCAGCTATATAGTTAGTGTGCACTTGAACTGTGTATTTTCTTCATTTTTGTGTCTTGATTATCACCTGCTCATTCTCAAGGGTGTGTGTGACTCCTAGTACTGTCAAATACTCTGGTTTTATAGCGGAATGGCTTTCAGCTAGAGCTGTGCTTTCTTCAGTCTGAATCCTGAGTGACAGTGAGAACTTTCTCAGTAGGAATCGGCTGAAATTAAATGACTCTTTTAATGATGCACATATAGTAGAGAGAGAAAAGGTCACTGCTGTACACAATAATGTAGTGCAAAGCCTGGTAGTGGGTTTTATTGCTGAAAAATCCCCATCTATCAAATACCATTCAAGAAGAACAATTTCTCAATCCTTTATTTGAGTAAGTGTCAAACTGGTGAACTGGATATAGAAAACTCAGTAGTGCATTAGTAGTTCTACTGAAGTCTTAATTTACAGGTTTAAGAAAGTATCTCTGGTGACTTAAGGCTGCTGCGCTAATCCTGACCTTCTCCAAGTGCTTACAAACAGAATCTTCTCTATTCATAGGCTGAATGTCATGCTTTTTTGTCCAAGTTTATAGAGAATCTACTGTCCTATCCTTTCAAACAACAAACAGAAAGAACAAAAGTTCTTTTTTAAGTACTCAGCAGCAATTAAAACACAAATTCCTATTGAAGTGCAGAGGTATTATTTTGAAATATTGTAATTGTGACCTTTCCTTGCTAGAATAGAACACTTGTGAGCGAGAGGCTGGCTTCAACAATTGGTTGTTCTGGTGCCATCTAGCTAGTAACAGGTATGAAAGTAGTAAGGATTTTGGAACAAATAAATTCCAAGCATGCTATGTCACCTGCCTTGCAGGACCTAGGGTAGAAGAGTTGAGATGTAGCAATGTTTATGGAAAAAAAATTTTTTTTTGGTGTTGTGTAAAATGATAAGGTCTTCCAGGGAAAGAAACACTAAAGGTGCTGAAAAGGAGAAACTATTGGAAGTAATTGGAAAAAAAATATTGGAATTATTCCAGAATTAAAATTTAATTCTGTTTGAGAGCCCTGTTCCTGCAGAAACACTGCTACTGGGGGTAGATTTCTGATATTAATTATTCTGCCATTGTAAGTCTGCTCATGTCTACCTGTAGATATGTCTTCTGAGTTTTGTGCAGTTTTACATTTCCTGTCTCTGATTCATTTTTCCCCTGTGTGCAACTTCCAGGACTTGTAATGGGGAACACACAGGATCCAATAGGATGCTGTCATTTCATTTAAATGAGTCTGATTTCTTCTTTTGGATGTTTTTGGAAACTGTCATGCAGTTCCAAATAAGGAGCAGAGGAACAAGGCAGAGAAACAAATTATGCCTTGCAATGTATTTGTGCTATTATCAAAGATCTTAATTGTTCTTATTTATGTACCGCATTGCTTGCTTAGTGAACCTGCTTGTTATTGTATACAAGAGATGTGTGTCTCTTCCCTTTTCTTGCTTTCAAAGGTGCTGCTTATGTGTAGGTGTTGTGTTAACTGACCCATTCAGTCTGAATGTTCAGGGGGAGCCTTCCATGCTCAGCAAAATTATTTGGTTGCTATTACTTCTCTGAGAAGGGAGTTCTAGTTCTAGAACTTCTCTGGGAAGGGGTTCTAGTTTTAAGGAAGTAGATTTTCAGAGAGAATCAGAGAATCACCAGGTTGGAAGAGACCCAGCGGATTGTCGAGTCCAACCATTCCTATCAAACACTGACCCATGTCCCTCAGCACCTCATCCATACGTCCCTTAAACCCTCCAGGGAAGGGGACTCAATCCCCTCCCTCTTCCAGGGCCCAGTGACCCTTTACAGGAAATATTCCATCCTGCTGTCCAACCTGAGCCTCCCCTGGTGGAGCTTGAGGCCATTCCCTCTGGGCCTGTCCCCTGGCTGTTGGCAGAAGAGCTCAGCTCCCTCCTCTCCACAAGCTCCTTGCAGGGAGAGAGCAATGAGGTCTCCCCTCCGACTCCTCTTCTCCAGGCTGAGCCCCCCCAACTCTCTCAGCTGCTCCTCTTCTTCTCCAGCCCCTTCCCAGCTTTGTTGCTCTTCTCTGTGCTCGCTCCACAGCCTCAACATCCTTCAGGTGGGAAGAGGCCAGAACTGACCCCAGGATTCGAGGAGCAGTCTCTCCAGTGCTAGAACCTCCCTGACCCTGCTGGCCACCCCGTGTCTGCTCCAAGCCAAGATGCCCTTGGCCTTCTTGACCCCCTGGGCCCCTGCTGGCTCCTCTTCACCCAACCCCCCCCCCCCCCCCCAGGTCCTTCTCCTCCAGCCACTTTCCAGCCAGACTTCTCCTCGACTGGAGTTGCTCAGGGTTGTTGTGTCCCAAGTTCTTGCTCCAACCTCAGCCCCTTTGCTCTCAGCCCATGGATCCAACCAGCTCTGATCCCTCTGGAGAACCTCCAACCCCTCCAGCAGCTCCACACTCCCACCCAGCTTAGTTTGACTTGAACAAGCTTGTGATGAGAGGTTTCTTGCATCCCCATGTATGCCCCTGTTGGGATTATGCTATTAGCAGTATCAGCCACGTTTCCTGGCCTCCCTTGTGTGCAAGCAACAGCATTGTGTTTCCTGGTCCTGGGGAGTCAGAGGCCAAGTCTGTCTTGCATGCTGTGACTGTTTTAATTTGTCTAGAAGCCTTTTTTTCACTGTTTTAATTTTAGAGTGTATAATTGCTTAATAGAAACTTTCTTGTGAAAAACCTCTAGGTGTCATTCAGCATGAATGCTCTTAGGAACAACTAATAACAAACTGAAAAATCAATTTGTATCTCAGGAGGGATAGAAGACTAATTCTGCAGAGAGAGAATTTACCTTCCTTGCTCCTTAAAGGTTTCCCAGCTCTACTTTCCCTAAGGGGCAGCCTTTCCTCTGTCTCTCTTAGAAACATCAACTTTTATGCTTTCATTTCCCCACTCCACAGAGTTCAGTGTGCTGACCGGCCATCTCTGTGCCTACCCAAGTTTGTTCTTTCTGTAACAGATCCTAGAGTGGTTTCTGTTTGGAAACATAACACAATGAGCTCCAAGTGCCCTGGCAGGATGGAGCTGGGTAAAGTCACAGAGAGTGGTAATGACTCTGTTGTGTTACGTTAATGAAGTAACCTGAAGTTGGGGGGCAAGGATTTGCAACCTAGCAAAAAAAGTTACCTGGGTTGGGCGGTAGCCAAGGAAGACTTGTTACTAGGGCAGAAGTGACCAATCAAAGTTTACCTCATGTTTGGCCTGCTTGGTCTATGTAAGCAGCCAGTTAATCCATAATAAAGGACTTCACCTGAAATCAAATTGATTTGTTGTGAGGTTCGTCCTTCTCTCACCATTGATATCTGGCACCCAAACAGGGGCCTCCAGATTTGGCTTGAAGACAGTTGGAGATTAGATTGCGGTGTGTGGGAAGGACGACCAAAGAGGGTACAAGCTTGCCCAGCACGTGAGAAAAAAGGTTTTTTGATAACTGCAGCTTAAAGGGAATATGGGAAACTCGCTTTTAGCCAGGCGAGCAGTCGTTGAGGAGATGGGCCATGGGCATTCATCTGAAGATGGATCTCGGATAGAAGCCACACTGAAACTCCTCGAAAAAACTCTTTCTATGAAAGAAATTGTTTATGAAAAAACAGCGTTGCAGTCTCTGATAAGACAGGCTGATCAAAGCGGCATTATTCTGACTGCCGACGCCCTAATGGAAAAAGAGACTTGGGAGAAAATGGGACAAAAGCTGTTTAGAGAATGTATCATGAGAAATATGAGCCTTTGGCAATATCTATCCCTCTGGAGATTAGTTAAAGAAACTTTATGTGAAGTGAGAGCAGAGAGAGAAGATTACACCAATGGGAGCAAAAAGCAAGATAATACCAGCCTGCTTGTGGAGCATGAAGAAGCCCCAGATAAAGAAGATGAGAGAGAGTATCCCTCTTCTCAAAGGAGTTCATCAGCTGTCTCGCCGGATGATTTGTTCAGTGAAGACTTCGAGCATTCAACATCACCTGAGCATTCCCCATGGCAAAAAGATTTTAAAAAGATGACAAAAAAGTGGAGAAGGGAAGTTGCCTACCAGGACTGCCTCCAATCAACAACTCTGAAGAGCAAACCCCGCCCCTTCCTCCGGAACTGACTGTGCCGCTCCAATCACCGACAGGGTTTGATACCATGGGAACTGTCAGGGGGTGGTGAGGTGTGGGGGCTGGGAGGGTGCTGGGAGGGGATCTCTGTAAAAGCTTATCCTGTTTTACTTAATATACAAACAGGAGGTAGTGAATGGGATCTGCTTTATGGGGAAAAAAAGTTACGTGCGTTGGGTGGTAGCCAAGAAAGACTTGTTACTAGGGCAGAAGTGACCAATCAATTGTTTACCTCATGTTTGGCCTGCTTGGTCTAGGTAAGCAGCCAGTTAATCCATAATAAAGGACTTCATCTGAAATCAAATTGATTTGTCATGAGGTTCATCTTGCTCCCGTCGTCAATAGGTTTTGGTTGGAAGATGTTACAGTTAAATCAAACAAATAGAATCCAGTTCAAATTCTTTAAGTATTTATTACATAGGAAAGTAAAAGAACAGCGCTGGGCAGTTCAGAGAATTGCAGCTTCTCTGGACCCGCAAAATTACTCCCTTAAGGAGTTCCTTATATAATGCTTTTCTTGGAGCCTCCTTAAAACTTCCTGCTCCCTCTGTGAAAACCTTCCGCATGATGTTTTTCAGGCAGCGCAGCATGGTGCTCCGGTTTTCCCACCAAGGTGCACTCTAGCTCCCCTGCCAGAGGGTCAGGTGCCCCCCAGCCCCCATGATCTGGCTCTGCCAGTTGCAGTGAGCCTATCTTCCCGCCAGCTGTTGTTGCCCAGCAACAGTGCTGGGGGGTGAGTGGTGAATTTTGTGAACTCAATCCACATGACCTCCCTTCTCCTTTCCCCATTTCAATGCAAATAAAACATCCATCCAAAAATTTATGTTATTACCAACAATGGCAACAGAACATCCCTACACCTGAAATGGCAAAACCAACTCCCCAATTATTTGATCAGTGAATTACCCCTTCTTATCTATTACAGAAGAGACCTTAAAGATCATGTAACTCCAACCCCCCTGCCATAGGCAGGGACTCCTTTCTTGACATCACATTGATTATAGCCTCATCCTAATTTAAAACTACACTCTTTCAACTTAAAACCATTCTTCTGTCCTATCACTGCACTCTCTTATAAAAAGCCCCTCCCCAGCTTTCTTGTAGCCTTCCTTTAACTACTGGAAGGCTGCTATAAGGTCTCCCTGGAGCCTTCTCTTCTCCAGACTGAACAATGCCAACTCCCTTGACCTGTCCTTGTAGGGAAGGTGTTCCATTCCTCTGATCATCTTCATGGCCACATGGGCATATCAATGCTTTATGTACGTTCCCCACTGCTGGGGCAGGAATTCTAGTAGCTACAGTATGCCTAGCCAATCTAGAGTGGTGTGCATGTGTGTGTACGTATAGTTGGTGCCTCTCTAAGGTACATCATCTTTCTCATGTTCATAATTTCTTTTCCCCCATTCATTACAAAGATATGCTGTATGTCTGCCTAAAGTTACCAAAACCCAATCTCAAATATTTATCTGTCATGTAATGCAATGGTTTACATTGTCCCTAATACTTCCAATGCCTGCTTAATAGAAATGTTGTTAGATGTTACCTGTGATGCAGAATTTCTGGATAGTACCCTTGGGAAAGTGAAAAAACCAACCCTGGTAGGCAACCAGAAAGGCTAACTATACCAAAGTTTTCTCTGGAAAAAGAAAGAAAACAGTGGGAAATACTAGATTTTTTTTTCCTAAATTTAATTCTCATCTGTAGACTAATTGACTTGACAATTGGAGGTCTTGAAGTGATATTTAGCACACAAATCTATCATTGCAGCTTCCAAGTGAGTAGGCAGAAGATACCAGGGCTAGCTAGAGGTCACAAAACATACTAATCGCCCCTGCTATACAAAGGAATTTAAAGCAACAACCCCAAACCATCTTGCTGGAGAGAGATACAGAAAGTTTGCATCTTCCTTGATGTTAATATTCTGCGCAGGGAACATTAACTAACTGCTGGAGATTTCATTCAAAGGTTAGGATGAATCTGTATCAATGCTTTTTTTGCTTTGAGTCACAGGATGTTCTTTTGGGGAGCACAGGGTAAGGTCAAAAAACTGAATGTGTTTCATCATTGCCAGCTCTCTTGAAATTCATGACTGTCTTGCTCCCTGCCATCAGTGAGGACAGCAATTTGGCCTCAAATACCTGAGAAACATCCTGTAGATTTGGGATATGTTTAGTAGTGTTAGGATATGTTCAGTGCTGTAATGCCTGTTAATGGCTTTTGTGCATGTGATGCTTTTGCCATGCTTGTTTCTTTTTTCAAATGATATTGAAGCAGCGTCTTCCTTATTGTTCATCTACTTCAAGGCACAGGCAGCTACTTGTTACTGAAATCTGTGGGAATGACCATAATGAAAAACTGAGTGTTAATAACCAGAGTAGTCTAGTGGGAAACAGGAATCTGTTGGAACTGTTGTCGCTGGGCAGACTCTGACTTCTGGGGTTTTGCAGATGTTTGTTGCTGCTCGGGGTTCATTTCTGGCAAAAGGGCTAACAAATGGTTATTCTTTACCATGTTACCTTTGACTGGGTAGTTGCCAGGGCTTCTACTGTGCTAATTCAGCCCTAGCAGGTGCTGTTTTCAAGTGAGACATGGGAGTCTCACCTCAGATCACATTCCTTGAAACCTCTGTCCACTACCTGCTGTCATAATTTTTTGTGCTTTCTGCCATACCTTCTCCTGCAGCTGTCATTGTTTGCACCTTCTATATCTCTGTCCTTTTCTTTCCTTCTTTCTTCTCCGTTTCTATTAGTTCCACACTCTTCCTCTACCTGATATTCCGAGGATACATTTAGTATTAGGAGTAGAGGCATTGTGGGACATCTCTGCTGATCTGGCTACTAAAGCTCATATGTATATATTTTGTTTATTGTTTTCCAAGTCCCTGGCTGGACCTAATGCTGCTGGTGGTCTGATTTCTTCCTTAGTTCCGATGTGATGGCAGCCCTGCTAGCAGCCAGCAGGTCTGGTGTTCATCTGGAATTGCCCCTAATGTGTTGGATGAGCTTTGCAACCTGGCCTGATAAGAGCCTCGTGGCCAGCCACCAACAAGATTTTAATTCTATTTCAATCCTTTTGCCAGAATTTGAGGTAATGTGTACTTATTTTACAGCTAGGGCTCATTTTTAGTGGAATTTGGTAAATAATTCAAAGTCGTCTTCACACATGAAGAAAATAAAGCAAGGCTAGGAAAGGAAAAGAAGCTGTAGTGTTAGAAGAAATCCTAATATCTAAATATCTTAATCCTTTTCTTAGGAAATAAGTAATTTAAAGAGTCGGGTTAAGTATAAGTACAAATGATGGTTTGTTTCGTTCCCTGAGGAAGATTTGTGAAACTCAGTGGAGTGACCAGTAATGTCTAAATTAGACATGTATTTGCTACTTATAAAAGACCTTATTTCTAACGGGTTTTTTTATTTTTTTGTTAATTCTCTTGTCTTATAACAATGAAGGAAGAAAGTGATTATATATTAGAATTATGACAGTGTAAATTTAGCATTGTCAGGGTGAACCTCTGTAGAATTTACTTGAAAAAAACTAAAAAGGCTTTTGATCAGTGAAGCTTGGTAGCAGGGATATGTTGTGGGAGACGAGGTGGTTGTACAGAGGGAGATATTCTATAGCATTTTTTTGAAAGAATAACATTAAGGTTTTTATTTTCTTTAAAACTTTCTGCAAAGATGTTGCTACATTTTTTAGTTATATTTGACACATTATGTGTTGCACATGACTGCACCTTCTGCTAGATCTCTTTTAAAGTATTATTTCCAGAAAAGATTTTGGAGACTTAGCACTGTGAAGTTTTCCATGAAGGTTGAGTTCGTAATGTTCAGTGTAGCCTAATTGCATGAACTATAAGGTATGGCAACTTCATAATTCCTGGAGCCCACTGAAGAGATCTATAGGATTTCCTGGCACTAAAGGTGTGTGCAACATTTCATAGGCTGGCATGCTGCCACTGTAAGGCTTTCTCTCCATCCTTTCATATGTTGAAACATCCAGTCATCACTGTTGCAGGCAGAATCCTGTGCTGGATGGACCGGAGTTTGATCTAGTCTGGCATTTATTGTCACTTCAATACTGGTTTTGTTTCTTCTGCTGGTGTAATATGCCTATATTTTGTTGTATGCACTCATGTGCTGCTGGATTGTGCCTGAAAGGTATAATCTCTAAACTCTTCTTTCTAGTTGTTTGTAAGAAAACTTATAATAAAAATCAAACATTTTTCTTCCTGAATGTAAGCTCTTATAACCAGTCTAACCTGCAAATAGACTGCACATCTGATCTTTTAGACTAATTTTGTTTTTCTTTTTATGGATATGCTTTACTGCAGTTGCAACCTAACATTGCAATGCTGTCATTGTTTATTGTGCTTGTCACTGAAGAAACCTACAATTCCATTATGGCTCTATGAGGTCTTGATAGCGTTGTTATTGAGTATTTTTGAATAACTAGTTGAATTTGACATGCTTAGGAAATGTGCCAGGGGGGTAAAGCAAACATTGCTCCCATTCTTGCATGTGGCAGCTGAATTGGCGGTGAAGAGGTCAATGAAGAATGCCACTCTGTCCCTTGGCCAGTATCCAGCCTCCCCTTCCCTATGGAAGTGAAAACTTATGAAAGGAGCTATATGTTACTTTGCTTGCCAGATCTTTTTTTATATTGGAGCAATAAATCTTTGAAAGCGTGATACGTGGGTTCAGATACTAGTACAATTTCTCTCCCAGTTCTTATTGGCAAGATGATCCAATTTTGTTATTAACTTGGGTGGTGTTATTTCTACTAGCCTCATTTTGGAGTAATTAAAGTAGTTAAAGTTTATTCTGTATGTGAGGGTCAGAGTTGCAGCTGTCTCTGTAGGGGGGTATCTCTTGGGGGATGTGACAGTTGGAAGACATCTGGGACAAAGTGATCATCATAGAATCTTCAGTTCATGATAGAATTTTCAGTTCTAGGTGAGGAGGGGGATTAGCAGAACAGTCACATTAAACTTCCAGAGGACAGACTTTGAACTATTCACAAGGCTGGTTGACAAAGTCCCATGGGAGACAGTCCTTAAGCGCAAGGGGTCCCACAAGGGCTGGGTGCACTTCAAAAAGGAAATCCTAGCAGCTCAGGAGCAAGCCATCCCCATGTTCCAGAAAAGGAGCCGGTGGGGGGAAAAAAAGAGCTTGGTTGAGCACGGAGATGTCAAGGGACATGAAAAAGAAGAGGAATGTGTATGAGCTTTGGAAGAAGGAACAGATGTCTTGGGTGGACTACAGGGAGGAAGTAAGATTGTGCAGAGAAAAAATCAGGAGGGCTAAGGCACAACTAGAAATCAAATTGGCCAAATCTGTGAAAGATAACAAAAAATCTTTCTATAAATACAGTAACAATAAAAGGAGGACCAGGGAGAATATTCAGTCCCTTTTGGATGCCAATGGAACAACTGTGACAAGGGATGAGGACAAGGCTGAGATACTCAGTGCCATCTTTGCTTCAGTCTTTAATAGTAAGGAAAGTCGTTCCCTGTGTGTACATCCCCAGGAGTTAGAGGAGCAGAACAATGCTCCCATGACCCAAGAGATCAAGCTAGACACCCACAAGTCCATGGGGCTGGATGGGATCCATCCAGGAGTATTGAGGGAACTGGCAGACGTACTGGCCAAACCCTTTTCCGTCATCTTCCAGTGGTCCTGGAAGACTGGGGAGGTACCACTGGACTGGAGGCTGGCTGATGTTGTGCCTATCTACAAGAAGAGTTGCAGGGAGGATCCAGGGAACTACAGGCCTGTCAGTCTGACCTCAGTGCCAGGGAAAGTCATGGAACAGGTGATCTTGAGTGCTATCATGAAGCACTTGCAAGAGAACCGGGTGATCAGACCCAGTCAGTATTGGTTCATAAAAGGCAGGTCTTGCCAAACTAACCTGATCTCCTTATATGACCAAGTGACTTGACTGCTGGATGAGGGAAAGGCTGTGGACGTGGTCTTCCTGGACTTTAGCAAAGCTTTTGACACAGTTTCTCACAGCATTCTGATACGGAAACTGTCAGCCTCTTGCCTGAGCAGGCACACACTCTCCTGGGTGGAAAACTGGTTGGCTGGCCAGGCCCAGAGAGTGGTGGTAAATGGAGTTAAATCCAGCTGGGAGGCCAGTGACAAGTGGTGTCCCCAAGGGCAAAGAAGGCCAATGGCATCTTGGCTTGTATCAGAAATGGCATGACCAGCAGGTCCAGGGAGGTTTTTCCTCCCTCTGTACTCAGCACTGGTGAGACTTCGAATCCTGTGTTCAGTTCTGGGCCCCTCACCACAAGGAGGATGCTGAGGCTCTGGAGCGATTCCAGAGAAGAGCAAAGAAGCTGGTGAAGGGGCTGGAGAACAAGTCTTATGAGAAGCGGCTGAAGGAACTGGGGTTGTTTAGCCTTGAGAAGAGGAGGCTGAGGGAAAGACCTTATTGCTCTCTACAACTACCTGAAACAAGGTTGTGGAGAGGTGGGATCTGGCCTCTTCTCAAAGTTACAAGGGACAGGACAAGGGGGAATGGCCTCAGGCTCCACCAGAGGAGGTTCAAGCTGGACATCAGAAAAAAAAATCATGGAAAGGATCATTGGGAACTGGCAGAAGCTGCCCAGGGAGGTGGTTGAGTCACCATCCCTGGAGGTGTTTAAGGCACGGGTGGATGAGGTGCTGAGGGGCATGGTTTAGTGTTTCATAGGCATGATTGAACTCGATGATCCAGTGGGACTTTTCCAACCTAATTGTTCTGTGATTAACATTTTGTTTCTTTAACAAAAAGTTACTTCTCAATGTACTGTAAATTTTGCTTAGGAGACACATAGTTTTGATTATATTCACTTGGCATATGGGAACTCTACTAAGACCTAAAGCAGCTTTGCAACACATCTATTATAGATCTGTTATGGAAGCCCAGTTCTTACAATCAGAGCATTGATTGCACACTATGGTGAGAAAGGTCTGGGTTTTATGGCTTTTGGAGTCTGGTGTGTACAATATTTTTGCTACTCTTGTCATTAACTGTAAAATTTCTCTCAAACTTGTCTTAATGATAAAGGATGCCCTAGTGTTCTATTTATAATCTATTATTATTAATGGAAACAGTACACTGAGTTCTATATGAATTGCTTTTGGATTGATGTAGTAAGGTGAGGTGAATCTGAATGTCTTCCTTCCCATCTTTTTCTGTCATTGCACAACACAAATCAAGCTTCCTTGGGTGAACAGGGGTCCTATGTCTGTGTTCATTGATTTTATTGCTCAGCATTCAAGTAGCCTAATGCTGACTTCTGTATTTGTATACATAAATTTTGTTTCACAACACATTGTGATGTTCCAAATGATATAGTGATACTTTTTGCTGAAGCAGAGAAAAATGTTTGAGAGAAAATGAGTTATTATAAAGGAATAAAGAGCTGAAAGAAAAAAAAAATCCCAACCCAACAGATCAATATTTATCTATCTATTTATTTATTTATTTATTTATTTATGGTGTTTTGGACTACATAATTGTATTTATCTTTTTTGCTCTAGGCACGCTACTTCAGCATTTTAATTAAAGACTGTAAAATCCATTGAGCTCTTATCATGATTGGAGCGTGAGAGTTGTAAGGTGTTACTATCAATAAATGCTGACATTTTAATTTTCATGTTTTTATAGAAAAGTTGTCTGTATGTTACTTGGTGTATTTTATGTACTTGTGGAGCCTGAAAATCAAGCTGTTCTCATTAGTATGTAAGAAAATGACAGTCACGTTGGTTTGTCGTATCTTGGAAGAAAATGAGGGACTCGGTACTTTTTTCCTCTATCATGTTGATGATAACAAAGTTTATTTTTCTGTAGTAACCATTATTTGATGGACTGACCTTTACCAATTTATGGCACTGATGTAGTGGAAGGGACATTTTTCCACTTGACCTTTATGCAATGTGTCAGCTTGTTCTGTAGCACCAAATGAGTTACAACTGGCAAATTTGATGGAACACTAACTTGACAGGAATTTATTGTTTCTAAGAAGAAATGTGTTGAAATGCAGAGCCTCTAGTAAATAGCATGATTTGCATATCCATTGCGAAGAAACAACTACTGCCTAAATCGCAATGTGAACACTGTTTAATGGAGGTTCTAGGCAAACAGTCATGAAACAATTCTTTTCAAGAGTCAAATCTATTGTTCTAACTTTCTCCTTTCTTTATTTTGTAATCAAATAATGTTGTTGTTCTGTATTTTAACCTTGCTTTGTCTTAACACCTCTGTCCATAAAAGGAAGACCAAGTCAGATAAACAGTTTTCAACAAAGAGTGAGGAAGACTTCTGCTCATATGTGTGTGTGTGTATATGTATTAGTTTATTTATTTGTATAGTAACAAAATATTGACCAGATATAGTTCTGGGTGTGGGGAGCTATAAATATATCTGAAGTTGAGGGTGGGTAATGTAAGGGGAACCGTAAAGGAGGACTAAACGGCCGTGCCCTAATGCTACAGCCAGGAGGCACAGAGGGCAGCTGCCCTTCAGATCTGTTGCAGTAAAGCAGTGAGAGGATTGTGCTCTTTCTTGAGGATAAATTTAAAAGCAAAGAACAAGTCAGTCAGTTCATATAGTCTTATTATAGTCCTTTTTTTGCTCTGTGTGAAGGGTCTAATACTTCCTGGAAGCAGTGTAATTCCACTTATACAATGAATAAGACAGAATTGTAGCAGAACCAAGGATGTGAGTCTATTTGAGTAATGAATCATCTTGGCTTTTTTGAAACTATTGAGCAGCAGGATTGATAAAAGAGCAGCAAATACCATCTGTCTGATCTACATATTTTACCATGGTTCTTCTCAAGTTGTCCAGCTGAGATAAACTAGAGAGGAGCTGAATAGGTGTGGGAGGGGAAAGCAGCTATCTTCTGTTGCATTTTCATGAGGTATTTGGAAGAAAGAAAAAACTGTTTATAGAGGTTACTTTGTAAATATATTAATCCTTGTTATTTCCAAGACACACTGCTCAAACAATATCAATAAGAGAGGATGCTACTGAGCAGAATCAAGGTGGGAGGCTGAATGGAAATGTTTGTTTTACTATGGCAAAACCTCTTAGTACTTGTTTAAGTGTAATGAGGTGGTGTGGGTGTACTAGCATAAGGTGAAATTCATAGCAAAATTCAGCACTGTAGCAGTACTATTTAGTGGTAACTCATGAAGAAGCTAGAGCTTAGTTATTGTGAAGATGTGTGCTAATAAAAAGCTATTGCATGTAGTGTTTTCATCTGTAGTTAATTTTTTAATGCATTTATTTTACATGCTTGCAGGAGATGGGCCCTGCAACAGGATCACACTTGACAGAAGTCCTCGCTTCTGTGTGTGGGTTCATGTTAAAATGGCAAATCCCTCATCCTTTCTGGAGCAGCTTCTTTTCTGAACCCCTTCTGGAGATGGTGGCAATAGTTCTCTCCTTGAGCTTGATTTCTAGGAGGTGCTTCTGCCTTTGCCTCTGCAGACTCCCACTCTTCTTTTCCCTTTCCCTCTTGGCTCTAGTTCTCACTTGGCTTGCTTTCAACACAGATAATGGTCTGGCAGCTTATTTTCCAGCCAGAGGAGGCTGTGATGAACCAGTGGAGAGGCTGCTGGAGGTACTAAAACTCAGGCTGGAAGAAGGCAATGTGTCTTTATTTAAAATTTTTAAGTATTGTAATATGAAGCAAGGAGGCACCTGTGAAGGTGCCTTGGCACTGCTGTGCTCCATTCAGGTTGGAGATGCAAGAGGTTCTGTCTGAAAAGTCTAGTAGGTGCTCCTACTTCACCTCAGCTAGACAGTAAGATTTGTTACCAAACATGCGAACAACTAATCTCACGTGCCATGTTGAGACATTGATTTTACTATAGAGTTGTGCAAGTCTGAGTGCTAGGTGGATTTTTGACAAGCTTTAGATCACCTGACAGGAGCCTCTGTGCTCAATTTATTACAAAAATTACAGGTGATTGTATCATAGAACTTCTCTGCTACATGGGCTCAGTGAGGAGGGGCCTGCTTCTGGAGGTGGGATTTTATGTTTCTTGCCAAATTGGCAATCTTGATGACAAGGCCTGATTTTATGTCCTCCTCTGGCAGATTGAGCACTCTAGTCTTTTACTTAATACAAGTTCTGCTATTGCATTTAATATTAACAAATGTTAGTTCGTTCAGCTGTTTGCTTATCAAGATGTGTAGAACAATACACTGTCTTTGCAAAAACTCTTCTGTGGAGGAAGTTGGACTGCTTTGCAGTGGCTGGTCTTGGCTAGGCTTTACTGTTCTTATGTGAATGTAATCTGGCTGAGCCTCTGACTGTGTTGGGTGGTCAATGGCATGTTGTCCATTCACAACTGCTTTGCTGAGTGGGACCCAAGTGGAGTTAAAGGGCAGTAGAACTTGCCTGAAGAGCCCTTTGACCTTCTCAAAGGGCAGCAAAGCTGGTGAAGGGGCTGGAGAGCAAGTCTTGCGAGGACTGGCTGAGGGAACTGGGGTTTAGTCTGCAGGAGAGGAGGCTGAGGGGAGACCTTATCGCTGTCTACAACTGCCTGAAAAGAGGTTGCAGTGGGCTGGGTCCTGATCTCTTCTCCCAAGTAAAAAGTGGTGGGGCCAGAGGTATTGGCCTTAGTTTGTGGCAGGGGAGGTTTAAATTGGATATTAGGAAAAAAGTTTTTACTGAGAGATGAGTGGTCAAATATTGGAACAAGCTGCCTAAGTCAGCGGTGGAGTCTCCTTGCCTGGAGATGTTCTAAAAGCATGTAGATCACAGAATCATAGAATCACCAGGTTGGAAGAGACCCACCGGATCATCGAGTCGAACCATTCCTATCAAACGCTAAACCATGCCCCTTACCACCTCATCCACCCGTGCCTTAAACACCTCTAGGGAAGGTGAATCAACCCCCTCCCTGGGCAGCCTGTTCCAATGCCCAATGACCCTTTGTGTTGAAGACTTCCTAACATCTAGCCTAAATCTCCCCTGGCGGAGCTTGAGGCCATTCCCTCTTGTCCTGTCCCCTGTCACTTGGGAGAAGAGGCCAGCTCCCTCCTCTCTACAACCTTCCCTCAGGTAGTTGTAGAGAGCAATAAGGTCTCCTCTCAGCCTCCTCTTCTCCAGGCTAAACTACCCCAGCTCTCTCAGCCACTCCTCATAAGGCCTGTTCTCCAGCCCCTTCACCAGCTTTGTTGCTCTTCTCTGGACTCGTGCAGAGCCTCAACATCCTTCTTGTGGTGAGGGGCCCAGAACTGCGCACAGGATTCAAGGAGTGGTCTCACCAGTGCTGAGTGCAGAAGTAGAATCACCTTCCTGGACCTGCTGGTCACATCGTTTCTGATATAAGCCAGGATGCCATACTTTAGTACTTATGGTGTTGGACTTGATGATCTTATTTTCCAACTTTAATGATTCTATTATTCTCCCCCAGCGTTCTTCTGTTCAGCCCTGCATGGTGCCCTGTGTGCTGAGAGGGGTAATTCTTATGCCCATAATGCTTCTCAGAGCTCTGTGCTGGGACAATGGGGACAGCTTCAGAGCTAGGGTGAAACAAATATCATAAACATGTAAAGTGTGTGTTTGAGAAAGGGAGGAAGGTTGGGGAACAATGATTTTTAAAAAAAAATCAAACAAAAGAAACCCCAAAACCAAAAACCCAACAAAAATCCCCTCCAGGATAATTTTTGTTTAAATAGGAAAGAGGGTGGGTTTTATTGGCTCTTGAAATTGGAAAATTAAGAGGTTACTCCAGGAGCTAAGAGGCTTTTATAGGAAACAGTCCTATTAAAGTACAAAAGGGCACTAACTTTTTTAAAAAGGTCAAATTATGAAAGAGATAATACAAGGTTTCTTATGCAAGAAG
The DNA here is from genome assembly GCA_033558105.1 of Coccyzus lansbergi. Classification (NCBI taxonomy): domain Eukaryota; kingdom Metazoa; phylum Chordata; class Aves; order Cuculiformes; family Coccyzidae; genus Coccyzus; species Coccyzus lansbergi. The sequence goes on along the minus strand of JAUMJK010000072.1, from coordinate 1,354,161 downwards.
CAGTTCAGGTTATGTAATTACAGCCATCCTTTTATCTGAAGATCTCACACAGGTGTTAATTAAGACTAATTAGACCCTTATGGAGCAATTGTTACTATCTACATTTTTAGAGAGGACCTAGAAGCTGAAAGAAATGGGATTATTCGTTTGAAATTGTGTAATGCAGCACTGTGGAATCGGTGCTCATGAGAGAACAGGCAGAACATAACTTGAAGCTCTACCCGACACAGCCATGGGCAGAACCCTTTTTTAGGAAACCATGCTGTGTCTCTCTACTGCTTTTTTAATCTGGAAATGTAGTTGTGTGTAGATGTATAAACATAAACTGAACTAAGAAAAGTTATTCTTTCTAGATGACCTGTCTTGATTATGCTATTCGTGGTTATTCTTTCTATTCTTTTTTTTTTTTCCTGACGTTATGTTTAAAATTTACAGGATACTGTGATGTTTTGGTTAGCATTCAGTGTTTTGGGAGCCAGCAATAAGGAAACTATACCTACATCAGTGAGGTATATTATGTCAATTCATTTCATGTTTTCACTTTAGTGTTTCCAATGGAGAGCAGAGGGTAGTTTTTTAAATGAGTTTCCTACAGGGGAAATTGAACAACTCTTGTGTTGTTTTTCTCCCTGTAGTATTCTTGAGCTGTTGATAATTCCATGCAAATTTTGTACAAATGCTGGTGGGTGAGCAAGGATGAAAAACAGAGATCTGAGTTACTCTTATAATGCTCTGTAGGACATTAGATTTTTGAGTGAGTCATCTTAAGTGTTTCCTTTGTTTCTTACCATGCCCAACATGGTATGGATGGGTGCCTGCCTTGTATATGTTTCCTTTGGGGCAAATCAGAGGTTAAGTGTGTCAAAATTGCCACCTGGAAGGCTCCATAATGGATTGAATTCGACAGGTATGTTAACTCTGCCACTACTGTTATGTATTGGTATAGATATAGAGGGGTGCTGCCCCCTGAGTCACCAGCTCTGCTTTGCACCATATTGTCCTACTGTATGACCTAGATCACTTATAAATACTGTGCTGTGCTAGAAATTTGAGTTTTCAAAGGCTTTGTTCCTCACGTGAAGAATGTGGCTATTGTTTCAGGGGAGGCATGTTATATCTGCTTCTGTAACAGACTTGCAGGCCATAAAAGGGGAAATAGCTCAGCTAACCTGAGTAATTTCTGGAATAAGAACCTGCAGGATTGGTTTTGGGTGTTTTTTTGAGTTTTCAGGTATGTCAAAATGAACAGGAGTCCATGAAAGTATATTACTTCCAGTACAGAGTCAGTATTTGAGAGGGTTACCTGGGACCTTTATTTGCAGGTAGGTAGATGGTCTATGCTACTTCAGAAAACATAACTGCTCATCAACATAAAGGGCAAGATTCTGTTTTGCAAGTTTTAGAAAATATTTTAAGATAAAGACTACTTGAGTAGTTTCTCCTTTGGGTTTCTGTGCCATTTAAGGGAAGGTCTTTTCATTTTCACACAGTGGAACCATTCTTGGCAGTAGGCAGGTAGTGCGAGGGCTGTTAATGCACCCATAAAGAGTGGGGGAAGTCTTTGTGTCAGGGCAGTGCTTTAGTCAAAGGTGGTGCCTTGTAGTGCTGTGAAGCTGATGTGAAGTATGACTTGATAGAAGAGCAAATGCTTCCTCTGAGACTGTTGCAGTGAGATCCAGCTGTGTTTCAGTTTAGCTTGAGAACCCATTTCTGTAGAGAGGTTTACTTTGTAAACTCTCTGAACTACACAAACTTTTTGAACTTTTTACAGAGTTTGGTGTTATGAGTGTCAGGTAAAACTGAATGTTTTGAAATTGGGAATCAATTGAACAATACATGCTTGAGAGACAGTTTCTTTGACCAAAAAAAGGTGTACAGCATTTACATTAGCTGTTCTGTATTTTTCTTTTCTTTCCAGAGTTGCAGGATCCAACTACAGTTGTTACTGCCCATATTTTTTTTTTCTTTTGTGTTTATCTGTCTACCAGAAGCAGTCTTGGAAAGGCAGTATTGAAGATGGTAGTTAGGAAATAGACAAGAGCTTAGCATTTGTGTATGTAAGCCAAATAAACGACATGTGTAAGCCAAATACCTAAATAAGATTTGTTTTCATTGGCTTTGTGTCTGTGACCTACCAACTTTATTCTAACCTTTATTTGTAGTCTGGAGTGTGAGGAGAGGAGTTTTGATGGAGGCCTCTGTGTAAATCTATCAGGAGAGTTCCTTTTATCGTCTTTTTCCCCTTTTGTTTCTAGAGGAAAGCTTCAAGTTCCTTGTAGAGTTTCCCCTTCTCCCTCCCAAACCTGTAGTGTTCAAAGTAATCAGTCCGGGGTTGTGTGCATGTATTTATATTCTCTTTGTAGTTCTTCATGTGTAATATCCATTTTATAAGAAAGAATATTTGATACCCTTTCATCAGCTTCATCAGCATGCCTTGCCACAGAAGGAAGATAATGTTACCTAATTGCATTTCACTTTTGGTGGTGCTGATCTGTAGCTGGTGGCTTAAGCAGAATTGCAAGCCAGTTTCTTCACATGTTATAGTCCCGGGGGAACATTTCACAAGTTGATATACGCTGCACTTTAAAAATCTGTTCTATTTCCTTTTAGAATTCAGCTTCAAGTAACATTATATCTACTTATTGGTGTTTCTTGGCCTAGACTTTGTACTGCTTTGTTGTGTGTTTTTACCGTGTGACCTTTGAAAGGATGGAGATAAAGCTTTGTAGAACTCTTGGACTTCCGTCATTAAAGAAGTGTGTGCTTTAGGTTGGTATTCTCAATATGTTCAGGTTATGCAATAACAAAGGAGCCTTTTCTTTATTTGACAGCTGGAACAATGCACTTCAGATTTACAGTATGTTCTTAGATGAAGCCTAGCACAAATAAAAATCCCAAAATAATCTCACTATTGCCTCTAGTCATAATATTCTTGATACAGAATCCCAGGTATAGTCCATGAGATTTTTTAATATCTTGTTAAGAGTATTTAGAACTTGGTTTATGAAAATTACTGATAACTCATAATATAGTGCAATTTGTTGTAGAGTATTGCATTGTTTCACTATTAATTGGCTGACTTGTCTTCCCATCACCCCATGACATTTATTGAGAGGCAGTGAAGAGAGGCAGGTGTTAAATTTTTTTGAAGCAAGGAAAGGGTCGTAGTGAACTGGGATCAAATAATTGTTAGACAACATTTAATACATAACCAACAATTCTTCATGTACGTGAACTATGCTGATAGGATATCTTTGCCAAAGTTCTTCCTCTATCATTTCCAATAAAAGGAACTGTATTGCTGGCCAAGGAGCCTTGCATTGATTTCTGCTAGCTTCCTTGTCCTGAGGGATTTTTTTAAGAGTAGAATTTTGTTCAAAATAGGGATCTATGCTGTTGTACTTTATAGCCTTACTTTTAAAACAGTGCAGATTAAGCCTGGAAACAGCAGTACCTGTTTTTCTTTCTGTACAATGTCATGTGTAGTGACAGTACTGTCAGTACTGCTTACAGAATCATGTTGATACCACATAAGGTGCACCAACAATCAACTTGTTTTTTCCTTTAGCATATCTTTTGATGTTATTATAAATTATTTTTACTGTAAAGGGATATTAGTAACGTAGACATCTCAGGGGTTTAATTGGAAATTTGGTATTTATGAAAGAATATGAAAAGCAAACAGTCAACAGGGCACTGTTGTTTTGTATTGTGACTTGATTAAAACAGAAATGCTGTCTCAAAAAATGCCTGTGCATTTAAACACTTGTTCTGTTCAAAGGAATTTGCAAATGCAGCAAATCTGGAAATGAGGACTATATGATATAGAGGCTGTATAAAATTGTACTGTTATTTTAGGGAAGTTACAAGGATGAGTAAGAGTTTGCCATGTAAAGAAAACTGCCCACTATTTCAGCAAGTGTTAAGCATGCCACGCACTCAAACGCAATTACTCTAGCATTTAAAAAATTGTGAAAGTGGCTAATTTATGCTGTAATGTAAACTACTTATAAAGCTTTTAGCAACTTTGCTGTTAAAAATCCTGTAAAAACTTAATGTTTTTTTAAGAGTGTCAGATTAAGAGCAGTGGAGTTTAAGCTGCTTCTAGTATGATGAAATTATTGTACATTTTTTTCCCCCATGTTTTTGTCTGATGCTTTGTCCTCTCCATTCTTCTTGTCAGCTGTCATTTGTTGATTGTAAATTTATTGGAGTAGCTTTTTTTTTTTCTCCTTCCTGTTGTGTGAGCCTAATGCAGTAGGAGTCATTCTGTCAAAGGCTCCTTGCAGATGATAATGGCAAATAACTGCTTTGCTTGCAGGATAGTCATGTTACAGGAAATGTTAATGTAGTTTTGTCCAGATAGTCCTGATGTGAAAGAAACATGACAAACCAAAACCAAGTCTTACGAGGATCAGCTGAGGGAACTGGGGTTGTTTAGCCTTGAATAGAGGAGGTTGAGGGGAGACCTTATTGCTCTCTGCAACTGCCTGAAAGGAGGTTGTGGAGAGGAGGGAGCTGGCCTCTTCTGCCAAGTGTCAGGGTACAGGACAAGGCAGAATGGCCTCAAGTTCCACCAGGGGAGGTTCAGGCTGGACATCAGAAAGAATTTTTTTACTGAAAGGATCATTGGGAACTGGCAGAGGCTGCCCAGAAAGGTGGTTAAGTCACCATCCCTGGAGGTATTTAAAAGATGGGTGGATGAGGTGCTGAGGAGCATGGTTTAGTGATTGATAGGAATGGTTGGACTCAATGATCCAAGAGGTCTGTTCCAACCTGGTGTTTCTGTGTGATTCTATGATTCTCAAGAGAACTAAGCCTTATTCCAAATACTTGTCTGTAAAACAGTATGCTTAAATACATTGAAGCTCCTTCATTGAATAAGTTAATAGAATGAATTGCTTTTTATGTATAACCTGTGTATTAAATGACATTTTTGGAAGTGAAGTAAGGGATAGAAGAGAAGGGGAAAAAAAATATTAAACCTTTGTGTATGATGGAGATATCTGAGTGCCTGTGTTTTCTTCGTGTGTCAGTGTTGTCTGAGTTGAAAGAATGTGCTTAAAAGACTAAATCAAAGCTAAAGGAAAATAGAATCCTTGAATCTGGTGGCTTATGAACAGCAAAGGCCTTCTGTGTCTGCTTCTTAGCTAGAAAATTCTATAAAATATGGTGTGAAGGGATCTCAGGAGAATGCATTTAATCTTGCTGGCCTCAACCTTAAAATGTATGCCTGAGCTGTTCCCAAGAACTGTTCACCTGACCTGAAAACCAGTGCTGGGTGGGAGATTTCCTGGTTCTTCAGAGCAGCTAGTGCTTTGCTCTCTCATGTTTTTCCTTATCTCCTTTACTGCAACTCAGGTTTGTAACTGAGGACTCAAGTTCTGAGGAAAGATGAAAAATATTGTATTGCTGCTTTCTTTGCAGCTTCCTAGTATGTAGTAGTAGTGGAAATTATTTCCTTTACTCTATCTTCCCTGGATTGAGGAACCCTGCTTATTGCTGTCTTTTTCATGTCTCCTATTTGCTGGACTTGAACATTTCCATTGCTTCTGCTTGATCTCCCTTGAGCTACAGTACTGGAAGGTGGACTGAGATAAGCCTTAATTGCATGATTCCCTGCTCCACAGCTGGTAGAGATGCCTTGGTCTCTCCATGCACTGAAGATATCAACCAGGTCAAACCAAAGGGGCTCTGTTCCAGGAGAGGAGCCTAAAAGCAGAGTACTTCAGTGTTCGGCTCAGTATTGGTGGAGTCTCTTGAGATATAACCCCTAACAGCAATGCTGAAAGGGTAACCATCATTTAGTGCTGAGAGATGATGAGCAGCTGTTGCCAGCAGCAGTACTTGTAAAATGCCAGTGAAACAAATTATTTAGAAATGTGTGTTGGTAGAAACTAATTGATTTCTGTGTATACTGGAATATATAGCGCAGGGTGCAGCGAAGAATTAATGAGAGAGAATGAATTGGCGTGTGGATCTCCTCATTGGTTTTCATCTCAAAATAGCCTGTTTCTAGGGCAAGGATGTGTAGAATGATGAAACAACTGGACACACATATGCAATGTGAGCATAATTATGTTGAACAACAATAACAGCATCATTGAATATCTGTGGAGAGTTGCCTCAAGTCCCACTTGGGTAACACAGAAGGCCCAGTGGTGAATGGTTTGAGTAAAAGGAGGTATTTCTGTGTGTTTTGGAGTTCAGTGGTCATTGGTCACAATCCAACCCTTACTTTTCTGTTTTATAACCGTGATATTTATGATCTCAGTCTTTGAGATAGCATGTGAAATGCTAATGCTAAAATGTTTTTCTGACCAAAGTATAGGCTCAGAACTATTATCTGGGCCAAATTCCAGATTCGTAGTGGTGATAGGCATAGGATGAATCTGCTCACGTGTGGTCCCCAAGAAATGCACTGCAAACATGATTAAGCTTAACTGCTGGAAAAGTGTTTTTTCTCCTTTGCAGGAAGACTATTGCATGTGTGCATGTGGACTTTGAGGTGAGGTCTGGACCCTGCAGTGATTTGTGTGGTGATCATTTCAGCTAGAATCTTCTGACAATGTTTTGCACCCCAATAGCAATAAAATCAACATGAATTTAACTACACTGGAGTGATCTGCTGACCTAGTCGGAAGATCTAGTCTTAACACATTCTGTGTCTTTATTCCACCCCATTGGTGCAGAAGCAGAAGGAAAATCAATGCTAATGATAGATTATTGTAAAAATGGATCATTTCACTAAAGCAGCAAACATAAATAATCCCTCTTCCTAAAACCTCTTTGAGAATGAAGAAAGAAAATAAGCAGTAAAATACACACAGATGGATGTTATTCTGGTAGTAATGTTGTGTTGAAAGCATTAGAATGGAAGGAATGGTAATCTTGCGGAATTGTAGGCAGCAAGGTCATGTGGGCAGTACTGAACTGTAAAGGTTTTCCATTTGTGGGCTATCTCAACACACTCTGATTTGACTAATGTATCATCAAAGGTGTACTGGCTTGGACCAGCCAGGCTTGTTATCTGCCACATGTGTGATTTTGCTAGTATACTGTTATAGTTAAAAAGAACAGGATATATGTACCAGCAATAATAAATTGTAATTTGAACTGTGTTCCTTTCTTTCGTACTATAGAAAGAAAACCAAGTATGATATAATTTATATAGGGAAGTGTTTACTATAAGAAATTTAGGGTTACGTTAGAGTCGAAGCACTGTCTTAAGGGCCACTTTTATTTTTATGTAGTTGACTGTACATAATTTTGTTGCATGATAAACTAAGGATAATTAGAGACAGCCTGGAATGAAGTAATTATAATTGCTTTGTTTGCATGCTCATTTTCTGCTGAAATATATTGCTGAGTTATCTTCTGTAATTCTTCAGTTTGTGACCTAATGTCATAGGCTAATAACACCTGATGTGTTATTAGGTGTAGGACACCTAATAACAATGCAGTTTTTTAAAAGATCGTACTTTATATGTGTAACTGACATCTAAGATTATTTAAATTTGGAGCATTGGAGAGTAGGAGCTTTCCTAGAATTAAATTCAGAGCTGTTACTCTAGGAAAAGAGTACAGGTGATAGCTTTGAGCTAATTCATTGGATCCTTACCAAAGCTTAAACTGTGAAGAGCTAGGAAGCCATGAGTTTTGTTCTTGTCATAGAGGAAAGTGTAGAGTCCTGGTTGTCTGATGTTTTCCATTGTAGTCTTAGGAGTCCATCTTTGAGCAGACCAGACTGATATATTTTATTAAAAGGGAAAGAACCATCTGTGAGGTGGGTTTTACTTTTTGTTGACTGACTTTTTTTTCTTCTTCAGGTAAGATGGAACCTTTTTGTCACTGTTTAGTAACTTCTTTAAAAAATTTAATTTCTAGCTGATAAATTTAGACGGAAACTGGAAGAACTGGAAAAAGAGAGAAAATCTTTAAAGTTTCAGCTTCCTTCAAGGCATCCTTCAATTAGCAGGTTTTTGGATAGTTTTGTTACCCAAGTTCAAGCAGTATTACGCTGGGCTGCTGATCATCGGTAAGTTTGTTGATTCCTTATTATAGAAAATGACAGTCCTATTTTTCTCAAAATTTGGAATAAAATTTACATATACTTTTATTAAAGACCTTTAAGGACCTTCTAACATATCCCTATGTGGCTTGTTTATGAAAATCCCCTTCTGCCTCTACCCTTTTTTCTTTCTGCATTTCTTTCACAATTGCTTGGAAACAAAATGATCATGATGAACTTGTAAATTAAATGGAGCTTTCTCTCACTGATGTTGAATAGGAATGGGATTGAATCCTTGACATGGCAGTTTAAGCATACAAAAGTAGAGCATCTTGAATAACAGTTCCCCATGGAATTAATTCTGATGCTTCTTTTCAAGCAATGAAAAGATATTGAAATATAAAGTAAAAACAGATTATTTTTTTATATGCATGGATGTTTGGGAGCTTCTATTTATGCATCATTTGTTAGGTGGCAGTAATGTGCTTAGTACTGTACAAAGTCACAAAAAAAATTCTCAGCCATCTCTTGAAGGGATAACGACTTCAAAGATTAGGGGAATGCGAAATGTGTTGAATGACCCATGGGAGGTAGTTAGCTTAGGAAGTAAAATTTGTCACTATTTCTAGATCTTTCTTTAGCTATGCCAATGGTTACTGTTATTACAAGTAAAAGTGTTGGAAGCTATTCTCAAATGCAATAGCACAAATGAAAGAAGAACCTTTTGTTTGTTGGCAGCTTGTATGTATAAAGGCTGCAGTGCACTAGTCAACACATTTGGGTGTGATTTTTTTATATATAAAAAAATTGGATAAAATCAGTAGAGGTAATAGGATTTTGTTGTGAAATTTGGAACTTTTAAGGTTATTTTTAGCCTCTATTTACGGTATTTAGCAACGAGGCAGATTTAAAAGAAATTGCACGCCCTCAAAGCTATTTTCCTTCTACTGAAGGGCCTAAAACTGTGTTACCATTCCTTAAGGATTAGGATACGTTCTACACTTGGTCATTGTAACATGTTTGCATTAATTTATAACAAAGGTTTTTGCTTTAGAGGTGGCGTAGCTGTCTTTGAAACATATAGCCTGCTTAAAATTTTCCTGTATATTAAATATATATTTTATGTACATAAATATGTCATGTAGATTAATATACATTTATGAAACTGTTCTGTTCTTTGAATGGTTATATCAAACTCTTATCTATGCACATGTTTGAGGCCAGTGTCATTCTTCAGAGTCAGATAAATATCCTCTTCACTTTTGTCTTAAGCACCCTCCTTTCTTTGAGTTTGGCTGTTGTTGTGACACCCTTTCTTTTTCTCATTTCATTCTTTCAGGCTTTCACACTGCTTTATCTGTGGTATGACTCTTGTTGATGTAGCCAGTGTACCCTTTGTCTTCAACAGGGATGTTTGAGATTTTTCTGTTCTAATAGCCATTTTTCCACCAAGTATTATCTAAAAATACTGTTTCTTCAATCCGTTTTGAATTGAAGCAAGTGGTAGGAGCCAGATTTGGTTACGTTTACCTTGGGAAAAACACCATGCTCATGCAATCCCACAGGTTTGGTGAGGCCAGAGAGATATTTTTTCTGTTTACTCAGTACCGAGTAGACAGCTGTATATGGGATTTCCAAGGAGATTCTGAGAATAATAACCCTGGAATGTATCCTAAATTTTGACCAGCCACTCAGACATTTCTGTTCATACAGCTTTTGGAAAGAGATAGCTCTTATTGAAAAAAGACTTCAGAGCTGCTGGGAGGTGTGGTTGGTTGGAGCTATGGCTGTCTATAATGACTGTAAGGCCTCATAACACAGGTTATTTAGTTATTACAGAAATACAGTGACCCTGTTGTTATGCCTCTTTTGTTTAAGTACTAATGCTGTTTATTTTAGCACCAGGGTTTTATTTTCCTTTTGCAGTACATTTTTCAGCCTACAGAGAGAGGGAATAAAGCATGATGATCCTGCAGAAGAGATGAGGACCTGTTGTTCTACACACTTGTTAAGCAGCTGTGCATGGAGATTGTAATTGTATGATTAATCATACTTAAATCAGACTTGTGATGCATGTTTTGTCTGTGGCATAGTTGCATTTGCTTTGCAAGATTGCAATGGAAAATCATGCTTCAAACCATCTTTTTTTTAAAAAAAAACAACATATTGAAATGCATCTGTACCCTTTATGTGGAAATACACAGGTTTGTCTCCAGAAGTGAACACAGAAATGCAATTGGCTTTGCAAGCCTGCATGCCTTTAATGCAGCAACATGCAAGATGAAATAGGCTTACATTGCTTACGGGTGCATTCTGAGAGGCTGCTTGTAGACTTGACACTTAATGTAATGCACTAATTACCTTGGGGGTCCAGTCATGCAAAGGTTTACAGCTGAGGGTTTTACTGACCACTGTGAGGAATCCTACTGACTGTGATTTTGAAAGAACTTGCTGTGCAAGAAAGAAGTAAAATTTGGCATGATGGAGCAAACACTCCAGATGATCACTAATGTAGTCTGTAGCTGACAGAAGCTGCAAAAATGACTTTGGCAAGTTTCTCAGCTTCTGTCTAAGAGAGATTTTTCTCTGTATTGATAGAAATTACAAGCCTTAGTTTTGTCTCTTTCAAGGCAGTGATGGATAAATTTCTGAAATATGAAAAAGCTGGGGAAGCCTGAAGCTATACAAGTTTTCTTGTTTCCTTCTTCAGCATGTTGCAAAAACAGTGTAAATGTTTGAGATAATAAAGGAAGATATGCCAAGGAAAAAATCTCTTGTTCTCTAACTGTTTCTGTTTAAGATGCAATCATTCTGGTGATGTAGTATTATGACTGAAGGTAATGTGTAGTATTCAGATCTATTTAATCTTTGAGACATCATTACTGAGAGATAACATTAATTTTTAGGTATTTTTCATTTTTTTTCCAAAGTGTTAGAGATGAAGAAACCCAGCTTTGGCACGAAAACGAACATGAACTTTTGAGATCCACTTACCAGGAGAGGATGCAGGTTTCAGCCACGAAACGAAACCAACTTTTTCAAGAAAAGAAATGGTTACAGGTAACAGGACTGCAGAGTTGTGTATAAGAACCAGCTCTATATGGAGGGAAGCTTGTAAGCTGTCACAAAGAATTAAATAAATTTATTATAATTGTGAGTTTGCTTCTGTGCAGCAATTAGAGCCTTGGCTGTAGTCCAGTAGATAATACAAGTGATGATGGGAGATGGCAGCCACAGGAGTTGTGTTAATCTTATTGCATTGACGTGGAACTGGAAGGCTTATGTGGCTTATGTGTATGCTTTAAGTTTCCTCATTATCTTTTTAAGTGTCCTCTTTATGTTCTAATTTGCCTTTTTAATATTTCACTGGTCTTCAGAAGTTTTTATCTGAAGACAAGAAGTTTTGAGGGAAGCCATCTTTCATCCATTTCTGATTAAAATTTACTATAAATACTTACCAGCTTTTGTTCCTGAAAGATGATTGATGCATTTCATAAGGATGGAGGAATGATCATGGAGTAGTTGGCATTTGCCAGCAATAACTTTGCATTGATGTAACAATGTGGTAATTTGGCAAATGGAATGTTTTTAAGTTGGCTTCCATCCAATTTCAAATCTACAAGCCTTTTAAGCAAAATTTAGCTTTTTCTTTTCACTGTCCTTGGAAAAATCTCAGTTTACTATCTAGTGCAAGTCTTTGTTCCATCTTCTCCTAAACCTTGGCAGTCACACTTGGCAATATGACATCTCAGCTAGTTGGTCTACTTTTCTTTTTTATTGTGGTCTTGCCTTGAAATCTCATTACTTTGATGCTTTTCTTCCTTTGGTAAATTCAATAGTATAATCATCTGTGTGTTTGACACATAAATAAATGTATGTATTACAGAAATGGATAAAAACATCTCAGATGGCCATTGGAAAAAACCTTACTTAGATGAAGAAATGGTTTTTTTCTATCCTAGTCATCACTTTTTTGTATTGTTTGGATTTATTTCATCAAGATATGAGAGGAGAAGACATAGCGTAGTTCAGCGTTATCGATGTCTAGAAAACTGGTTTTGGTCATCTAGATGTCCAACCAGCCACCTCAAGCTACTGAACTGAAAACTGCTGTGATTAAGACTTCCCATCAGCTAATGTTTTTATAGTTCAGGTGAATCTTTATTCTTATGTGGTAAGATTAAGAAGAAATTAGCTACATCATTGTATAGATGTACTACTTATGTACATTTGATCAGAATTATCATGGATTCAAGGTTTTGGAGAAAGCTGATTTGTGTTTGATGGCTCCCATCATCCCTTATTGATTGCTTCTGCCTAAAATCTCACACAATATGAAATCATTATTATTTTTTAACTTTGCCCTACATTATCTCCTTTTCCTTTTACCTTCTCTCCTCCTGGTTCTGCATTTGTCTGTAGGGACTTGAGAGCCCATGACAGTATCTGAAATTTATATGTTAATGTTTACTACAGTCTGTATGTACTTCATGGAGGCCACCAGGCCATATGTGAAGCTGGATGTTTACAATCAGTAGCGATTAGCTGTTGTGTTAGAAATCTCAGTTTAAAATTAAATCCACAAACTAAATCAGCTTAAGTTTAGAGGGCCAAATATCATCTGCAGATCCATGCTGAGAATTTAAGTCCTTTTTATTTGTCCCTGGAGGCTGACCAAGAGCATGTTAAAAGCTTCTTTGCTTTTTTGGAAAAGAACGCAAGAGAATTCGTTAACTGACTAAAATTTCCATGCTCCCAAGAATGCCTGTGAACTACTCCCAAGCAGAACAGCTTTCTCTCTGTGAATGCAGATTGTGTTCTTCTGGTGTCTATTTATGCTGTAAAAAATATTTCAGTACTAAAAGCGTGTATGTAAAACCAAATTCTGTTTGTGTCCCTTTCTGTTCTCATGTATGTTGCTTATTGCATTGGTTGCAATTACTATGTTTTCACAGAATATGAAGGTCTTTGTATTAAGTAGGGCCTATTAAGATTTTGGCAGTATTCTGAAACCAGTTACACAGACAGAATTGTGCTTTGTGCTTACTAAAAGCCTGAAAGACACAATGGATGTTTTTGGCCTGCTGACCTTTCTGTCCTTGACAAATGCCTGTGGGTTGAAACGTGGGCCATTCTGTTCTCTTGTTGCTAAATCTCAGGCAAAAAAAAAGGAGGAAAATGACTGATAAATCTATTGCGCAGCATTAATAGAGGTTGAAATTTTTGAACCACTCAATCTCTAAATATGCAAGGATATTTTCTTGTTGTGGTACTCCAGGAGCTCATTGCAGTGCAGCAAACCTGAAAATGTTTGTTGGCAAAACAAGCATTAGTGAACTAAACTTTGCTAAAATCGTAAACATTAAGGTTTTAAAGTGCAGCACCCAAAGAGAAAAAAAATGTCAGTCAGTTGTCTGTGCGTTGTATGTATGTTTGAGTGTCTTTCATTGTATAAGAATGCCTTTTAATTTTTTCCCTGGATCCCTGCCTCATACATTGCTGAAGATGTAAAGTACTTGTTCAGATATTCAGAATATCATTTTATCTTCATTACTTAGGATTCAGCCCCAGAACCCTTTCACTGTATGCCACTCAAACCCTCTTTTGGATGCAGATTTATTAATTTGTGAATGTACTCTTTATAAAGCTCTAATCAACATGGCATCTGAATGATTCAAACCCACTTAATTTTATCTATAACTTTCCTTTGGGGTGGAGAGGTATTCTTAATGCCGTTTTAAATATAGAGAATGAGGAGCTGAATTACCATCAGAAGCAATATGGTTGTTTCTAATGTCAGTTTTGTAATGTATAGTTATTTACCTGAAAAAAGGTTAGTGGAGTTTGGGTTTTTTTGTTTTTCATTTTTCTTTTTAGCTGGACTGAACATGGTCAGAGCTTTGATTTCTGCTGAGGGTCTATAGATAGCACTTCAGAGACCTCTCTTCTTGCTTGTAGGGTAAATGGTGAACATTCAGTCTGTGACTGTATGTTGAGATAATAGTTCAGTGGCTTGTAAAGTTTCACACAGACTGTAAAAAAAAAATGTCAGAATAGAATCAAATTCTTGAGTATGACATCCACATACTTTTGCAGCAAATAGTTCTCCTTTTTGTTTATTTTGTGTTTTTTTTTTTTTTTTTTTTTTTAAACTCTTCAAATTCTGGTACAAATGAGTCAAGGACCATATATTAAATAACTTTATTAACTCGGCACACCAGTAATCTTTGTGAAGTGCTACTTCCTTTGGTGCAAACTGCCTTTCAAGGAAAAATTAGAATGTGCTCTTGCAAGAAATATCGGTCTCATGATGCATGGGATTTAAACTTCTGGGAAAAAGAGTGGGATTGAACCTCTGGCCATTTTCAGTTAAGAGAATTTTTGCCTTTATTTAAATATTAATCAAAAGGGGTGGTCAGCCACTCAATGAATTGCCAGTTGCATCCTGTGCCTGATATTAGGTTGGAAGCCTACAGGAAACATTGCAGGCATATTCTGGAGGAGAGCAGACAAAGGACCGATCCCTTTAGCTGCCAACATGTGGCAAGATTCTGTTATTGTGGTTAAACTGAGATTTTTGGGGAAGTTTTTAACTTGGAAAGTACTCACGTATTTTAAAGGTGAAAGGTGACTGATGTTGTTGGAAGAGGTACATGAGATTTGCTGTTTAGATGATGGTTGGAAAATTCAGACTGTGGAAGCAATAGAGTTTCTAAATACAAGAGATGTAAGAATTTTTATACATCAACAAAAGAATGTATTCTCATTTAATGTTGTGCTTAATTGGGCAACCTTAACTAATGCTGCTTCTGAGACTTGTACTGAATTTTTCTAAGGGCAAAGGGCTTTCTTTAACAGGGCTCATAGTAAACTCAGGTTTCTGTTCTATGCAGAAAGAAATTGAAGACCTCCAAGCAAGACTGGCCATATTAGAAGCAAAAGATGAACAACTAAGAAGAGAAATTGAAGAACAAGATAGGCTTATTCAGTCACACAACTGTGAACTGACTGCTTTACTTGGCTGTGTTTCTTTGAAAGAGCTACAGGAAATAAGCAAGGCTGTGGATGACACTTTAGCATCGTCCTATCAAATTCCATTCAGTCTGGATCTTCCAGGGACAGTAAAGAGGTATTTGTTTCTTCAGTATGTTTGTCAGTGATGTAGAGTCTTGTATCTTCCTGATGTCCTGTTGAATTGAGCTGTGATTTTGCCAGCTAATAATCCTGAATTCAGATGCTTTGAAAATTTTCTAAGAACAGATGTTGAAATTCTAATATTAATATACTTCTTCAGGAAGGAAGACTTTGTAGTTTCTTGAAGGTTTTGATTTTTTTTTTAATTGTAAAAAGCTATCTACATAAAGTGTACATATCTATCAAATCACGGAAACGTGGTGGGATGACTCTTATAACTGGAGTTTGGGTATGGTGGGGTATAAACTCTTCAGGAGGGATAGAAAGGGTAGGAGAGGGGGTGGAGTAGCCCTCTTTGTAAGGGAGGACTTGGACACCTCTGAGATGGACTGTGGCGATGAGGAGATTGAGTGCCTGTGGGTTAAGATCAAGGGAGCCCATAAGAAGGGAGACTTTGTGATGGGAGTCTGTTACAGGCCACCCAGCCAAGGAGAAGCAGCTGATGAGCTCTTCTTTAAACAGCTGGGGTCAATCTCCAAGTCAGTGCCTCTTGTCCTTGTGGGAGACTTCAATCTCCCTGATATCTGCTGGAAGTACAACACACCAGAAAGGAAGCAGTCTAGGAGGTTCCTGGAGTGCGTGGAAGACAACTTCCTTGCACAGCTGGTCAACGAACCTACGAGGGAAGGTGCCCTCCTGGACTTGCTGTTTGTCAACAGAGAGGGGCCTGTGGGGGATGTGAGAGTAGGGGGTCGCCTAGGTCTTAGTGATCATGAGATGATAGGGTTTTCTGTCCTAGGTGAAGTGAAGAGGCTGCTAAGCAGGATGGTAGCACTAAATTTTCAGAGGGCAGACTTTGAACTGTTTAGAAGGCTGGTTGGCAAAGTCTCCTGGGAGACAGCACTTGAGGGCAAGGGAGCCCAAGAGGGCTGGGAGTTCTTCAGAAAGGAGATCCTGGCAGCTGAGGAGAAAGCCATCCCCGTGTTCTGGAAAAAAGGCCGGCAGGGTCAAAAACTAGCTTGGTTAAGTAGGGAAATCTTGAGTCAAATTAGAAAAAAAAGGAAGATTTATGGGCTCTGGAAGGGGGGACAGGCCTCTTGGAGGAGCTACAGGAGGGAAGCGAGGCTATGTAGGGAAAAAATCAGAGGGGCTAAGGCTGAGCTAGAGATCAGATTAGCTAAGTCTGCAAAAGACAATAAAAAATCTTTTTATAAGTATATTAACAGTAAAAGGAGGACAAGGGAGACCATACAGTCCCTTTTGGACTCAGAGGGAACAGCAGTGACAGGGGACGAGGAGAAGGCTGAGGTACTTAATGCCTTCTTTGCATCAGTCTTTAACTGTAAAGAAAGTTGTTCCCTCTGTGTAGACACCCGGGAAACAGAGGAGCAATACGAGGCTCCCATAGTCCATGAGGAGGTGGTCAGAGCCCTGCTTGGCCAACTGGACACCCACAAGTCCATGGGGCCAGATGGGATACATCCTAGGGTTTTGAGGGAGCTGGCGGATGTATTGGCCAAACCCCTTTCCATCATCTTCCAGCAGTCCTGGAAGACTGGGGAGGTACCTCTGGACTGGAGACTGGCTGATGTAGTTCCCATTTACAAGAATGGTAGCAGGGAGGATCCGGGGAACTACAGGCCAGTCAGTCTGACCTCAGTGCCAGGGAAAGTCATGGAACAGGTGATCTTGAGTGCTATCATGAAGCACTTACAAGAGAACCGGGTGATCAGGCCCAGTCAACATGGGTTTACCAAAGGCAGGTCCTGCCAAACCAACCTGATCGCCTTCTATGACAAAGTCACTCGGCTGCTGGATGAGGGAAAGGCTGTGGATGTGGTCTTTCTGGACCTCAGTAAAGCCTTTGACACAGTTTCTCACAGCATTCTGCTACGGAAACTGTCAGCCTCTGGCCTGGACAGACACACACTCTCCTGGGTAGAAAACTGGCTGGATGGCCGGGCCCAGAGAGTGGTGGTAAATGGTGTTAAGTCCAGCTGGAGTCCAGTGACAAGTGGTGTCCCCCAGGGCTCAGTGCTAGGTCCAGTCCTGTTCAATGTCTTCATCAATGACCTGGATGAGGGCATTGAGGGTACCCTTAGCAAGTTTGCAGATGACACAAAGCTGTGTGCAAGTGTCGATCTGCTGGAGGGTAGGGAGGCTTTGCAGGGGGACCTGGACAGGCTGGACCGCTGGGCAATGTCCAACGGCATGAGGTTTAACACGGCCAAATGCCGGGTCCTGCACTTGGGGCACAACAACCCTATGCAGAACTACAGACTGGGAGAAGCCTGGCTGGAAAACTGCCAGGAGGAGAGGGACCTGGGGGTGTTGGTCGACAGCCGACTGAGCATGAGCCAGCAGTGTGCCCAGGTGGCCAAGAAGGCCAATGGCATCCTGGCTTGTATCAGAAACGGTGTGACCAGCAGGTCCAGGGAGGTGATTCTCCCTCTGTATTCAGCACTGGTGAGGCCGCTCCTGGAATATTGTGTCCAGTTCTGGGCCCCTTACCACAAGAAGGATGTTGAGGCTCTGGAGCAAGTCCAGAGAAGAGCAACGAGGCTGGTGAAGGGGCTGGAGAACAGACCCTATGAGGAGTGGCTGAGAGAGCTGGGGTTGTTTAACCTGGAGAAGAGGAGGCTGAGAGGAGACCTCATTACTCTCTACAAGTACCTGAAAGGAGGTTGTAGAGAGGAGGGAGCTGGCCTCTTCTCCCAAGTGCCAGGGGACAGGACGAGAGGGAATGGCCTCAAGCTCCGCCAGGGTAGATTTAGGCTGGAGATTAGGAGGAGGTTTTTCACGCAGAGGGTGATTGGGCATTGGAATAGGCTGCCCAGGGAGGTGGTTGAGTCACCTTCCCTGGAGGTGTTTAAGGCACGGGTGGATGAGGTATTGAGGGACTTGGTTTAGTGTTTGATAGGAATGGCTGGACTAGAAGATCCGATGGGTCCCTTCCAACCTGGTTGTTCTGTGATTCTGGGTTCTGTGAAATATTAATACCAATCATCAGTTTAAACAAGTTCTTGTTAACTGGTGGTTTGGTTTTTTTTCTCAGCTTGATAATGCAGTAATTACAACACATTTCTCACAGCCTGAAAGTCTGTGTTAAGCACCGTTCAAATTAGTATTAGAAATGCTTTTTGCTTCAGTGAACTTCAGATCATAATGAAGTCTGATGCGATGAGTGTCAGGCTCAGGCACTGGATTCTAGGTGATAAGGGAAGGGCTATGTTATGAGGCTTTTAGGACACCCCTAGTTCAATACACAGTGTATGATTCCTGTAAGAATAGCTTCTCTTGTTAACCTTTTGGAAATAACCTGATCTCTATTTACAAAAGAAATACAAGGGCCTAAACTGTACTGGCAGTCAGTGGGAATATTGGTGATGGAAGTTGGAAAGTCTTAGTGCTGCTGTACCAGTAGGACAAAATAAAATTCCTGTTTATCCTAACTTGCGTTTCTTCCAGATAAGTAATAACTATATTACTTGCAATTTTTTTTCTCCCTTTATGTTTATTGGATTTATCTTGATTATATTAACATTCATGAGGAATTGCTGCTCATGTGTGATAATTTATACCATTTTTTAAGTCAGTAGAACATTTCTTAGAGGGTATATTCCCCTCTTTTGAAGTTCGTTTAAAATTTTAAATTTGGTTATGGGAAATAGTTTCTTGAATTTTCAAGTTCAATTTGTTTTAATAGTATATTATACCTGTGTTTCTGAGGCTGAGGAATGAAAGGTCTCAAGCATTCTGTCTGAGAACTCATTCTTTAACGAGTTTTGTCTTAGTTTTGGATTTGCTTATGAAAGAATATTCAGATTCTTCTCTTGTCACATTGCTGACAAAACATCTCAGTTGCACTTAAATCTTTGGGAAGTTATTTAAAGATGTGTTAAATCAGTACTGATTCAGCAGGGGCTTGCTCAAGCTCTTCACTCACTGGCACCATGGGTAACAATCACTTGAGGGAATGCAGATACTTATTATTTGAAGAACTTTAAGCAAGATTTAGGTTTAATTTTCTTGCTTTGTTAATTTTTAAAAGATAGCTTGAATGAAACTCTTCTGTTTTAGTTTTGTTAGTTGACCAGCTCTGTTTCACCAAGACCTGTGATCAGGTGCTTCTGCCCTCTTTACTGACTGTAAGTGGGGACAGATAAACAGTGTTTTGGGCTATACAAGTAAGCATGCTTGGGCAGGTATCTGTGTTAGTCTTTAGGAGCAATTTAAATCTCCTATATCAGATTATAGTTATGTGCCCTTGTCAAACCCTGAGATCTTTTCTAACTAGAGCTAATGGCAATGGTGTAGATGTTCCCCTGTTGTGTGGTGACATGGAAGCTAGAGTCCCTGGTTTAGAATGTGGAAGCTGAGTTTAGAATCATAGAATAGTTTGGCTTGGAAAAGTCTTTAAAGATCATCTAATTCCAGCCCCTCCACGATGGGCAGGGACACCTCCCACAAGATCAGACTGTCCAAGGCCCCATCCAACCTGGGCTTGAACACCTCCAGGCATGGGGCAGCTGCAGCTTCTCTGGGCAACTCCAGATGAGGTCTGGAGTATTGTCCTTATGGTCCTCTGTAGCCTGAGTGCATCTGAATTGACAGCCTCAGAGCAAGCTCTTACCAGCCAATGATTTCAGTGTCCTGGCAGGGAGCATGCTTCATCACAGTTAATAAGCTATGCCTTAATGTACCCCGGAATACAAAAGCAGAAATCTGGCAAAGTTTCAGAAAGCTAACAGGGCAGAGAATATCTGACTCTGGAAGGAATTAATGGTTACAGCACTCAGCTGAGATGAGAGAGAGACGTGGTGATCATAGTCATTGAGGGAGTTGGCAAGTGTCTGTCAGTGAAATGCGAGATTTCATTTTATTTTTCTTCTTCCCAACTTCAAAGCAAAATGAAATGTTCAGAATATGTCTCAACCTGGCTGATAGAGCCTTTCAAAGTAGCACTCATTGCCCATTCAGCAGCTTCTCCTCTCTTTGAAGGAGATGGTGCCTCTTTCTGAAAGAAAAAACACCTTCTTAGGTGTTTTCTCTACCAAATGTGACTTCCTGGTCTGGGAAATCCCATTCACAATTGGCCCAAGTGTTTTATATACTATATGTGCTACTCTATTGAAAGCACAAGCTGCTTTGGGAGTATAGACTGAAATCTTCAGTTTAGTGGTGTGATACAACTGCTTGACTTTATCATGTGGCCTCTTCCTTGCATTTGATTCTCAAATCTCTTCCCCCAAACAACTTGCTAATTTAGGTGGCTGAACAAAGAACTGCTTTTGCTTGATGGTCAGTAAGCCTATCTCCAGCATGGGATCTTCGCCACTTCTTGCTTTTGAGGCATACTATGTATCCAGATGGGCTGAGGAGAAGAATGTGCTTTGTCATTGGTTGTGGTTAATTAGCAATGAGAGCCAGACTCACTGTTAAACTTAGTTATGGATGTCTTCCTTTTAAAGCTGTGCAGTCCATCATATCACAATTACAGTGATCTTATGTCTGCATCCAGTTGGGTTGTGTTCTGTTATGTCTTTCTGCAAGATGAAAAAATAGCAAGCAGGTATCAAGACATCTGGTGGGGATATACTTTCTGCGTGCCTATGGGCATCCCCTACATTGTCATGCAATTAGAGAATAATTTAGGAGGTCGTTTTGTCAAACCCCTGCTCAAAGAAGGATCACAATTTCCAAGTGGGATCGGATCGCTCAGGGCCCCATCTGTTTGAGATTTGTCTGTCTCCAAGGATAGAGATTTTGCAGCCTTGCTAGGCATCCTTCGCTGTGAACTCTTCTCATATCTAGGCAGAATTTCTCTTGTTGTAAATTGCAGTGGCTTATGCTAAATCAGTACTTCTGATAGGCAGCTGCATGTTAGATAACAGGTTGAAATACTTGATGAAGCCAGTTCAGCATATTAGTTTTAAAATTCCAAAGACTTGGGATATTTAATGTGAAAGGGATTTTTCTGGGAATGTACACTTCAAGAATCATTGCAGAGAAGAAAATTAAGACTTCTAGCATTAGGGCCAGGCTTGAATAATAAAAGTATTACTCAAGCTTGGATGTTTAGTATATGTGTATATCTAGAAGGTTATTCAGTACTGATGGGCTGTGAATTAACAGTTCCTAGGTATTGGGTTGCAAGATACTACGTATTTACTCTGACTACCTTATGCTAGTCACTAGAGTACTGCTATAATGCACTTTTGCATAATTACTTGTTTAGTATGTGAATTGTATTCAACACAGGAATAACACAAAGCTGATGTGAGGCATCTCTTCAGACAATCTGTGCTATAATGAATCATGTGAGTGATTTGCAGCTTGGTATGTAATATGAATTATTTTCGGTTTCCTGATTTAAATGCTATTAAATAGCAACTTATTTAAGTAAACTTGAGGGAATTTGAGAGAATGTGCTAAATGAAGAATAATTGCCCAGGTAGAAGAGTGCAGAAGCGAGAGAACAAGCCATTGTAACATTGGGCTGAGCATCTGTTTCCAAGCTTATTTTTCTTGTCAAATTTTGTGACCATAGAATGTGGTGGTTCTTGTCATCTAGACAGACCTAATTTGCCTTGGTGAGCTAAAGGTTTTGATATAAAATGAGGGAATTGCTGTGTGAAACCTCACTTTACTTGCAAGGGGTTGTGTGGAGATGTGTGTAAAAGGTGGGAGTAGCTGTTGGGTACATCACAACACATGTCTGTTTTAACTGAGATGGCATATTGAAGTCACGGGAAAATAGGTCTGAGTGTTCCAGTGTGAGGTACTTTCTCCTGTATCATCTATTGAGAGGACGCCATGTCAGAAATACATGTTTTTAACATAGTGTAAGTTGAATTTTGTAATTAGGAAGTAAGACTGTTAATTATATGACTTATTCTCTTACCTACCTGTTGTTTCCTTCCCCTGCCCCCTTTTCATTTCACAGTGCAAACTGTGTAGTCTGTTATACCTCTGTTCATATTTCTTTTCACTTAGCATTTTCTGTTTTGATTTTATCCTTAGAGATGCATGAGACTTTATGGCATGTTATCCTTGAAATAAATTGCATAGTTCCATCTGGACTATTGTCAGCACACTGAATGCTGGTTGATAGAAACTCAATTAAATACCTTTCAAAATATTTGAATGCTTCACCTCTTTTTCCACTCTTACCATGGAACAATTTTTAATTATTAGGAATTTGTTCCACAGTAGGTGGGAGGGACCTTCTGAAGACAGGGAAGTTCACTATTCTGTATATTTGTAGCTATAATACTGTCATGGCCAGTGGTGCAAGAAACTGAACTTGAACTTTTATGCTACTAGTTCATTCTGCTTTAGTGATGCCTGGAACTCATCTGACTAAGATTAATATGAAGTGAAAAGCAGATGCTCAGGAGATTGAAAACCTTATTAGTTGGAATATACTCAAGGCATTCAGCAGCTTCAGTTGAGGCCAAAGCCTAATAAAGCCAAGAAGTTGAAGTTTTTTAGGGAAGTTGGTTTACTTGGGAAAATTTGGAAAAAGAGACTTATAAGTAGTTTCACTTATTAATCTAGGAAAAGTACCATTCAGAACAGACTGTCATGTACTATCATTGGGAGAGACTGTTTTGTATATGTTTTGTTATTCTTCAAAATATATGTCCATGTGAAGTTTCCAGTCAGATTAGCAGTTGGCAAGCCACGTGCGGCCATGGCTGCATGCAGCCATGTTTATTTACATCAACCTGTCAGCAAAAGTTTTGGCTTTCAAGAATTCTGTTTAGAAGCAGCAAACCTAATTGCATCCTATCCTTTCAAAAAGATATATGTTGTTTACTAGATAACATGCAGTCTATCCAGGAAAGTCTTTTTTCAATAGAAAAGTCTTTTTTCAAAAGAGACCTGAGGTTTTCTTTGGCTATTTTCTGTGAATCACAGAACAACCAGGTTGGAAGGAACCCATCGGATCTTCTAGTCCAACCATTCCTATCCACTAACACTAAACCAAGTCCCTCAAGACCTCATCCACCCATGTCTTAAACACCTCCAGGGAAGGAGAATCAACCACCTCCCTGGACAGCCTATTCCAATGCCCAATGACCCTCTGTGTGAAAAACCTCCTCCTAAACTCCAGCCTAAATCTACCCTGGTGGAGTTTGAGGCCATTCCCTCTTGTCCTGTCCCCTGGCACTTGGGAGAAGAGGCCAGCTCCCTCCTCTCTACAACCTCCTTTCAGGTACTTGTAGAGAGTAATGAGGTCTCCTCTCAGCCTCCTCTTCTCCAGGCTAAACAACCCCAGCTCTCTCAGCCGCTCCTCATAGGGTCTGTTCTCCAGCCCCTTCACCAGCCTCGTTGCTCTTCTCTGGACTTGCTCCAGAGCCTCAACATCCTTCTTGTGGTGAGGGGCCCAGAACTGGACACAATATTCAAGGAGCGGCCTCACCAGTATGAACATGCATACATATCAAAAATGTCCTCTGGGAATAGAAGGACAGCAGAACAACTAAGACCAGAAGTATGAAATGGCTTTATAGCATCATAATGTTTCTGCTACTGTGCACAGTTTGGTAACGTTCCTGACTCTTCGCTAGGCCTGTGTGTAGGGCAGAAGAGAGCCAAATTATACTTTCCATGCCTGATACTCTGGGTCTTTACTTCTGGGTTTACCTCTTGGGGGTTTTTGTGTTGTTGGGAACTCTTTGTTGTCTGTATGCTTTCCTGATTTCACAACCTTAGTACTGCTTATTTGCAAGTAGAATGTGATGTTGGTAGGTAGATTAAAGGAAAAGTAATCAAAACTTTCTTTAAATGGTTCAGTAGACCTCTAAGCACATTGCATCATTATGTAACAATTCCTGACCTTATATGGTGATGAGTAAGTTTTAGCTGGTCTTGGGACTGGCTGCACATGGAGCTGTTTTCAGCAAGTTACTGCTGCTTTCATCTTCTCATGCAACTTAATTTACTTCTGAGTCTTTCATTCGGTGGACAATTTTTACATGCTGCATCATCGTGTCTCTGCCTTGGGAGGATGCCAGCAATCCTGTGGTGCTCCCTTGTCTGAAAGACTTCTACCCTTCTGACCGGACTTTCCCTCTCATTTGTTACTGCTGTTCTTCCCAGATACAGTTATATTTCATGGATGATAGTGCAAGCATGTGTTGTTTGGTCCGTGTAAGATGCTTGCTCCTGTGATGTGTGAGAGGATAAAACTTCTGGGCTTCTTCCTCTGTAGTTACCTGCTTTGTATGGCAATCTTTCTACTTTTTTGTATGTCATTAAAATCGCTTTCTCACACACTGACACCAAACTGTGTGTCCATGTGGTGTAAAATATCAAAAGGCTAGGGAAAGGATAATAAGAAATGCAAATAAGTAAAATGAGTGAAAGAAGAGAGCTTTCCTCACTTTGTGTTTTTAAGTAAGATGCTAATTTCATCGTATGTCTTGAACTGTCAGATGTGCAGACAAAACAGGTAACTTGTGTAGTGGCCACCCCAGCTTTGACTTCATCACTGAGTAATGGGAGAAAAGAAGAGAGCGTCCTCAGTCACCTTACTGGTTCAGTTATTTCATTTTTGCAGGTCTGCGGGAATTGAAAAGTGGTCTTTGCATATGAAATACACCACACGAAATGCTGCACAGCCCCAGAAACTGCTTTCCATGTTGTTCACTTCTGTTCCAGTCATAAGCTCTGGGCATGACTCTTTAAGGCTTCTGGAGGCTTCATTTCCCCCACAGGCTGGTTCATGTTGATTTAATTTCAGTCAATGATAAATTGTCTTCCATGATGTGAGGATGATGCACAGGTCACTCAGTATTTGCCTTGCTGCTCTGACTTTATTTTTTTTTAAAGCTTAATGCAAAACTTTAAAACTGTTCTCTGTAGTAGGAAACATATCTCTGTCTATGCTACACACATAGTGGACCAAAATATAGTCACGAGGTTCTCAAAATATAGCTGATATCACTGCTGCCATGATAACTAGGTGTAATGAAGATGGTACGATGCCCTGGGTTTTTTTAATTGTAGTTCTTTTGTTTAATGATACGTTGATCTGTTTTATTCTGCACACTGCAACTTCACAAAATGTGCAACAATGGGATTGCAGCAGAGGAGCACAGCCAGAGGGAGGACTCTGCCCTGAAAAGTCCTTGGAGTTACTGGCTGCGCAGCCAACTTCCTCTACCCCAACGGGCTTTTTGATGGGAAACTCCAAACGTAGTGTCAAATGTTATAACCCAACCTGAGCTTTGATAATAAGATTCTCTCATTTCCCATGACTAGGTATGTGTTTTGAGGAGGCCGTAATTTCTGTTTTCTCAAAGAAGGTGGCTGGAGGCTTTTGTGAGAGGCTAAGACAAAGACATAGGTTAAAGAAGAGGTCTGGCTCTTCCTGTGTGATTGGACTAATTAGAAGACTCAGCTTTCTTTTTAGGTAGGTAGGTGTTTTCCTCTCCATTTCGTCTACCTCATATTATTTCATTCCTTTGTTATCTGCCTAAGATTGAAGGGTAGACTCTCTTCAGTCACATGATTTTATTTTTTTCCCCCCTCACTTGTGGGAGCCACTTTAGAAGAAACTGTGTACTGAAAGCCTGGCATAACATAAAATGTCTGTGCTTCAGCACATGAAGAGAATTTACTTGCTGCAAAGGTACAAACAAAAGCAATTGTACAAGAGCTGCCCGAGTTTGAAATTATGGCAGAAGACTTCTTGATCGAGTTGCCTGTGTCTGAGCAGAGTCCTTTTTTTTTTCCTTTGTGACCTGGCAGTTTATAGTGACTCTGATGCAATTGAGAGCAGTGGGGAACCTTGTTATAGGCAGGAAAAAGGGCTTCTGTGGAGTCTGCTCCTGCACCATAGGCACTCCTCTTCTTGGGAAGAACAGGAGATGTTGGAAACACAGCAGGTAAATGAAGGAACAAGTTCTCCAGCTTGGAGGACAGAGCCATTCCTAGCAACCTGAAGTATTTTTGAGCTATCTTAGAGGCGTTTTTAATTCTTTCTGAGCAGCATTATAGAAGGAAATCATTCTAGCAGAAAGATTAATACCACCCACTTGAGTACCCATGTGTGCAGTGTAATGAGGAATCTGATTTTCCCTACTGAGTGTCTGGTTCCCTCTGCTTGTCTGAACAGCATGGAGTGTGATGTAGCAGCCTGTAAAGTCCAGGCCACATATGTGCTGATCCCCTGGGTATGCATATGATGACATTTGTTTCTCCTTAGGGAAAAATGACCAGCTGTCCCAATCAATATATGATACTGAATTCATTTATATATAATAGAGAAAGAACTAACAACAATATCCACAGACAGACTCTTTCAGCCAGTAAGTAAAATGAGTGTCACTCTTAAGAGAGTAATTGCAGCTGCTGTGGGCAAGTTCCAGTTTTTGTGCATCCCAGATGGATGTAGCAGAAAAATGGCAATCTCTTGACATGTCAGAAAATCTGGGTAAAGTGTTTGGAAGCAATGAACTGCTGCTGCAGAGAGCTGTTTGATTGTGCTTTTGTTTTCAGTCTGGTGCTCTTATTTCAGGTAGCAGCTGGAGCAACAACTGCCGCAACAGCTCTGTCACAGAAGACAGAAAAGCAGTGGGAAATACAGCACCCCATGAGTGGTTGGTTGAAACAGGCAGCCAGCTTGACTGCCTGTATGTTGTGTTACAGGACCAAAAGATTTCCCAATACATGGCAATGAAAATCCAGCTTGGAATCATCGTTAAAGATGTTGATATCATCATCAAATGGCTGTAAACTGCTTTTTTTTCTATTGGAGTGATTTTACCTAAAAAATACCCCAGCTACCATACTATGCAAACTGAGGTGCTGCCTCAGTTGACCTATTGCAGGCACACAAAAAAAATCTTAGTAATTATTCTTGAAAAAAAATATGAAATGTCATATGAAGCCCTGATTTTTCTGCAAGCCTCTCATAACTGGGGCTAGTATCTGGCAATGTTGCAGCAAATAAGGGTCATCTCAGTTTAGAGTTCTGTGTACATAAGAGCCTTTGGGCAGGATATTGTGTTGTTATTACCCACTTCATATAGGTAAGACTCTTAAAGAGTTGACAAAGACAAGTGCAGTCACCCAGCAACCTGTGAGTCAATGGTGAACCTTACTGGTAAGCTGAAGTTAAAAAAAGCCATTGTGCAAGTGTACTTCTAGTTCAGCCTCTTGATAAATTCTGACTGAGGTAACGTGTGTATTGAAGCAATCCTTCTCATAAAGCCGCAGTGAAGGAATACTATGCTGTAGATGACAGCTAGAAGAGCAAATTGGTGGAGCAAAATCTGCTCTTTGATGTTTCACAGCTAGATGCATAATTTTGGTTCTCATTCGTATTCTTTGGAGAACTGTAGATTGAAACCTGCAGAAGATCCAAAGCTCCTGTACCTTAAAGTACCTATCTTGATAATTTTTGTCTCGGATCAGATTAATTTTTGAGATTGGAAGCTTTCTGAGGTGACACATTGTGTTTTGCTTCTAATTCATGTGACTAGTCCTTGCAACTGAAACAAATTTCGTTTTCAAAATGCATTAAACACAACTTTTCTGTCTATTTCATGTCACAGTCCTCAAGAGCATTGACAGGTTTAAGTAGAGAAATGGGATTTTCACTGCATCTATTCAGCAGGTTTTTTTTTTTTTTTTTTTTTTTCCCCCATTGTTAAACCAACTGTGTTGTCATACGGAAGTTTTCTCTGGGTACATTATCTAAGATAAATAATAGAGTTTGTTTAACTGGACTTAGGTTTAACCTAAGGATGATTTTGCTTCACAATGTGGAGATATGGCTTCTGTGGAAATCTCAGTGTTTAAAGACCCATGGATCATCGCACAAAATTGAAAAGGAACTTATATACTTGACTGAAAAATTGGTTTCCTGATTTGGTAACACTCAGATACATAGCGCAGCCAGGCTTATGAGCAGATCACGGATAATGTAAATCTTGTTATCCAATGTCGTCCTTGATTAGGTAGAATCAAACTTTGTGGTCAAGAGTTTAAAAAGAAGACAAAAAGTGGTGTTTCATTTTAGTGCATTTAATGCAATTTATCTCTGAATGTTCTTAATTGAACAAAACCATTAGACTAGCAACACCCTTGTAGGTCTTGTCCTGGTTAAAAAACTACATATAGTGCTTGTAATAATAATTCAAGAAAACTTTCAGTACAGGTATGTTTTCTTATTTTTTCTTGTAGTCCTAGTTGTACATTTCTAGCTTAAAGCTGTCTCTTGTTAAGTATGGTTTTGTTCAAAAGCTTTTTTTCTTGACTTATCTTCAAAGCTTTCTGAGATATGCACATCAAGGGAACCATAAAAGTACAAGAAAGTCATTTTTGATTTGATTTTGTACTGTGTATTTCTTCCTTAAAGACCCAGTGAAGGTCACTAGACTTAAGATTTCTGATGGATCTTTTTGTTGGATTTTTGCCTTGATGTAGGCTGTAGCAGATGTTTACACTGTATGTTACTCAAATAGTACTTCTGAATTCTTTTGCGGAGGACTGGACAAAGAGGTTTTAGGAAGGTCAGGTTTGGCTTGCTGTTAAAAGCGAGATTACAAGTGTAGGGATTGGTTTGCGTATTTTTGTCTTCTAAGAGAGTAGAGCTTGTGCCTTCAGAATCAGAGAAGGAATCATATTAGAAGACTTAGAGTTGGAAAAGTCATGCTGTCTGTAGGCTGTGGCTATTAGAATGAGGTTTGCAGTCACTTCTGTTACTTCAAGCTGTTTAAATTTAGTGATAGTCAAGAAAATATTCTGTATTAAATATTTTATCTAGAAGGGAATACGTATTTGTATGAACTGAAGGTTTAGCTCGTCATGCTTTCTTCATATGTGTGTACGATCAGAGTTGCTCCTGAATTAGAAATTCAAATATGGATAATTTTAAACTGTTCCAACTTGTACTTAGTTTTAAAGAAATGGAAGTGCTTTTTGCTTAAGCACTGTATTGTAGTGTGAAGTGAAATAAAAATATCTAGGTGACAGTAACGTAAGGAACAATATTTACTGTTAAAGGGCATCTTTTTGTCTTTCAGTCTATTCAGGTAGAGATCAGAGATGGCTGCCTACTTTTTGTCACTGAAAATATAAACTTTGTTATTAATACAGGAACCATTTCTATATAAGTAGTATGTATATTAATCTTGAATGTAGAGAAAAATATCATGATTTACCTTTTGCCTGTTTTCATTCTTTGAATTTTTTCTTAAGAAGGAAAACATAGATAGACAATAGCCTGGTATGCAAAGGGAAGTATACTAGCGAAATGGAAGGAAAGATTCTGAAACATTCCTTCCTTTAGTAGAAAGCTGTTTTTCCCAGTATTGTGTTAGTCAGCTTTCCTTTGAACAAACCCACTTCCATAGCGTCTGTAATTCCTGCATGTACATCATAACTTCTCAGATTTTTTTTAAAAGACTGTTTAAACTTTATCTGTTATATTATAACATTTAATGTCCTCTGTGGTTTTGCGGGAAGCCTGTGATAAAGCAAGGAATGTATGTATCAGACCATTGGATTCCTAGTATTTCTTCTGTCCCCTATTGCATTTAGCTGACTTCCTTTATTTTGCCAGCACACTGTTCCTTATTAGGAACATCATAGTCTCAGCAGGTTCCAGCTGTGTTATTACAATCCAACGTATGCAAAATCTATTTTTCTTTAAGGTCACTAATATGAGATACTTAAAAGTCATTGGCTTGCTTGAAGGATTTGGGTCTTAAAATTTTTACTGTACTGGGTTATTACATGCCAAGTCAGCCTCAGCTCCTCAATATGCAGGATTCCCACGTCCTCCTGCTGTTCTTCAGCTGAGTCTGTTTTGCCAAAGTATTACTTCGCTCATCATCCAGAAAGGGTAATTCCTTTGCATCTCCTTTCATGTTCAGGTCTAGTGTGTATACAATGAGCCCTAGGAGGTAGCAAGTCCACATTCCCTTTCTTTTCTTCTCTTCTCATTATGAATACTATTATGTGTAAATCCATTGGAATCCATTTAAATGATAGGCCTACACGGCCATCTGTATGAATGAAGAAATTGCATGTGATGTATATTTTGCTGTCAGTTCTACAAGTGTTAAATCTTTTTTTTCTCCCTACATTTAGTCAGTTAAATTGGTATTAATTGCATTCCTGTCTTATTCTAGTCCTTCCACCCGTTGAGTCAAGAGCTTTGCTTTCTCTATAATGGAGTTAGCTTATATTGAATTTGAGAAGTAACTTCTAAATGGTTCTTACAAGATTGCAGAGAATGTGAGGACAAGCAGTCAAATTCTTGATTAGCTGTTCTACCAGAGAAGAATAACAATGAGTCAAAACAATGGACATCTTCCCAGGCAAGAATTTATTGTTAGTCTAAGGAGCTTTTTAGAGCTATTTTTCCTGGTAGTAGCAAGTAAAGCAACTTTTAAGCAGACAGAATACCACTCTTAAAATGAAATATGATGCTCTGGGGTGTTGCTAAAAGAAAATACTATTTCTAGGTCAAATTGCATCTAACAGATCATGTCTGTTAAAGCCCATTGTTGGTAAAATGACTCAGTCTGGACTGCTTGGCTTCTCTTGTGGGTTGTTAGCTTGTCAGTTCATTGGAAAGCTTATGATAGGCTTCTCTGTGACAGTGCTTTGTAGTAGAAGAAAACAACCTTAGTTAAAAGCTGTTCATGGTTGCTAACTATGGCAGGTTCGTCCACAGTTTTGGTTGCTGCATGTGAATTGTATGATGGGCTAATCTCTAAAAAGGATAAGGGATTCCTGTGGTATTTCTCTGAAGACTAGCCAGGATTCAAAACAGGATACTACTGTGAAATTCATACCATAAACAATACAAATAGACTTGTGAGAATCTGTATGAATGCTGTAACTGCAACAAAAGAGTTCTTGAGATTCGAGTCTGTGGTAACGTGGCCATCTTCAGCTTGAGTCAAAATAATGGTTTACTAATGGTGTTCTTTATATGTCAGATTAACAGGAAATTCTTAGAACTATAGTTCTGCAGAATTATCTTAAAACTATGATTTTGCTCTCGTTGAAATGACAATGCCAAGTTCCTTATTTATTTTTTCAATGAATTGATAGGTCTTCACGAAAAGATACATGCTCATAAAAAAGAAATCTAGATATAAAGAGGAGTGTGTTTTCTCATTCAGCACCTGGATCTGAAAGCCATGTGGGTTTGTGCATCCTTGTTAGCAATATGGACTCTGCAACTGTGTCTTAGTTTGTTATGCTGTTTTGGATATGTGGTTTAAAAAGAAATTAAAAATTCATCTCTCTTCCTGTTAGCTATGTGAATTCTACAGAGGAGTGAATCTGTATAAGCCTTTCTGTGAGGAAAGTAAACAGAAAAGGAAAGATACATGCAATAGTTTTGTTAAATAGAGATGCCATCTTCATACTCTAATTCTTCTGGCTATAGCTGCACTTTACTTTTCGTTATGCCCTGGGTCTTTAGAGGTGACTGTTATAAGGCACTTTCAGAACAACTGGGTCAGTCACCCATTATTCATTCAATTACGCACTGCAGCCTTGCTGCTCCCCATTGACATCTGTACACAAAACCCAAGTTTGTTTTTACATAACCTGACCAGCTCAGAGGCTGATTGTGGGAGATGCTGAAATGCTGAAAGTCACTTGGAGCTCCAGTGCCTGAGAAAATAAATGAGTAAATAGTTCATTCCCTCTGGCATGCCCAGAGGCAGGCAGGAAGCTGATGCTGGCATCATTACACGTGTAATATTTTGTATTTTGCCTATATATTGCTGTAGATGAGGGAGAAATTGGAGACTTTTAGGTGGGAAATGTAAAACCACGTTTATGTAGCTAGCCAGCTGTGTATCTGTTTGTTGCCTTACACAGACATTGACTTACACTGGCATGAATGATTTATGAGAGGACTGCCACATCTGGAGCTGGAAGTATCCCTGTGTGCTGTAGTAGTAATGAGATGACTGGTCTTGCTGGGGTGTATATTGGAAAGGTGTGTGCTCCGTGAAGGAAGGCATTAGGGAAGGCAATGCAAATAGCTGTCTCATTAACGTGATTAAATGACACACCAGACAGCTGAATTCTGGCTTTGAGGCTGTCTCACTCCTGTGTGCAGCTGGGCAAGATGGTCCAGCTGGCCTTTCTGTAGATGGTCAGTGACTGAATGCAAGTCCAATTTTGTGTGCAGTGGGGTTCAGACTTAGATAAATGCCAACTCTTTAAACATTACTTGGCAAGTGCTGTGCTTGGAAAATATAAAGGAGTGAGTTCTCAAAAAAGAATTGAAATGCATAGAGATAGGCTGCAGAGACAGCGTTAGTGTCAAAACAAGCACTCAGTCTTCACATGCTTTCTGAATAACAGTGACTTGTGTTTTTTCTACCTGTAAAGTGAATAAACCACTACCTTATATTGTGAGAGTATTAGTGAAATAAATCCAGTGATGTTTCTGAAATGTTTTCCTACTTCAGTGCCAAGCACTTAAAAAAAAGCGTCGAAATTAATACTTCTTTATTTCGCAGGAATATCAGCAATAGGTTGTGAAAGAAATACAGTTTTTATAATGCAGCTAAAAAGAATTGAAATGCTGCTGGTGTAGAGTGTTGGCTGTCACATACATCGAATTGAGGTGTTTGACAGAAAAGAAAATAGCATGTGATAAAGTAATTGAACTCTATAAAAATGTACACTTGTGAAGCAAGAGAAAGGGAAGTATCAAAGTTGCAGACTTAATCTCTATAGTAACTCCTAATGTTTTATTTGACTTGGAATTTGAAATTTATCTTAAAAAGTAATTTGTAATTATATTTACAAGTTCCAAAGGCACAGGTTAACATTATGTTCAGTAATATCAAAGTAGTAAACCTTCCTGATTTTATATGTGGAAGAAAACCTTGAATTAGTTCATATAAGCATGGACAATGACTCAATTTCAGCTCACTTTTGAATCACTTTACTACAAATATTCTGTATGTTTTTATTAAACTAAACAAATAAAGTAGTGGTGTTACTTATAAAATTTTTGTGAGAACAAGTAACTGCAGTTGAACTTTTCTTGGCAGGCTTAGTAGTTGGGTTATAAGAGGATAGTTAACCACAAACTCTGTGTCAGAAATACCTTTGTATTAAGTATTTGGATGGTAGCCTAGCATGGCACCAGTTCTGGATCCTGCTGGAGATATTAAGATCCTGCTGCTTTTAAGAGATTATAGTTACACAAATAAACATAACTGTGTTTTGGATGGTAAGTAAAATGCATGTAAACTTATTAGGAAATGTAATGTACGAACTGTTTTGCGCACAAAGAG
The DNA here is from genome assembly GCA_033558105.1 of Coccyzus lansbergi. Classification (NCBI taxonomy): domain Eukaryota; kingdom Metazoa; phylum Chordata; class Aves; order Cuculiformes; family Coccyzidae; genus Coccyzus; species Coccyzus lansbergi. Next base: position 1,320,717 of record JAUMJK010000072.1, on the reverse strand, counting down.
GATTAAGTGGGTAGATACTGGGTGGAAAATATATTGCTAGCAACAGTGAACCCAAATATAGCGATGTCATCTTGGTATTGGCTCTTCTGTGTTAGTATAAGACATCTTAAAGATTATGTACATCCATATGAACTTGTCTTGTGTGGAAGACCATGTTGAGCAGAGAAGGTCACCTTTTATTTTATTTTAATCACTTCCAGCCTTCAGGAAAAAGAACGGTCATTCAGCATGTCCATTAAAGAAACCACTGCCAAAGTAAGTACACATCATTTTTCAGTTCTTCAGAATATCTAGAGAGGCAGATGAGAGCTTGCATCTTAATAAATTGTCTGTATTTTAGAAAGTTGGTTTTGTGATGTTTCCTCTAAACAGACTTTGCATGTAAATATTTTTAAACACACACTCCAACACCGCCCTTCCCCTCCCCTCCAACAACTTATATTTGGACAGGCCATGGTGATTATGCTTAAGAAAGCAGATGGATTAGTCTCTTGTTTCTTGGCTTATGTTTACTAGTGATCAGTCTTCTCACTACTCTCCATTTAGGAACAGAATCCTTAACTTCATGAAACGGAAGTGCACTCTGGTCTTACCGTAATGTTTTCACTCTTAATACTGAACCTCTTAATTTCCTAGCTGACTGGTTTAATTGATGTGAAGGAAGAGTACGAAATGAAGTATTTCCTTTCCCCATCCTTTAACTAATGGTAAACCAGCAATCTAATTCTCATTCTCCTTAAAAAATACAAATCGAAGTGGTGCTTTTCATTTAGTTTTCTTATTTCTCATGGCCTCCTCCCAAGGAAGAGAATACTAAACTTTTGGTTTCATTTCAGAATGGCTCAATGAGCACAGAGCATCTTTGCTGTAGGAGTGCTCTAGAAAAAAAAGGTATATTTTTGGTTGTTAATTCATACAGGTCTATATGTAGTGGGCAGTGGAAAATATTTCTGGCTTTTTATCAGCAATTAATTTATACTTTGAAATAAGTTTATTTTTCATGCTCTTTCTCTAATATTAAAATTAGTGAAAATTTGATCCTTTATAATCTATTTTTCCTAGTCATATTGACCAATATTTTCAGCGTGCACTGTTAAAAACAATTTAAGGGCTTGCATCTTAGTACCCCTTCCTCCTTGTCTCCTAATTTGAGCTCATTCACCACAATTCCTTGCTTATATCCTCATCTTGGGCGGGAGAAATTAGTATAGAACATTATAATGTGGTGACCCCTCCCGCAAATGCAGTATCAAGGAAAAGATTTTAATTGATTTATGACTCACCTACTAAAATGAATGAGACATTCAGTACCTCAGAACGATGTGTTGTTTCAAGCTATCTGCAAGCTAAAACATAAGTTACAGATTTTTGCCTTCCTCCCTGGAAAAATATGTGTCTCTTATAGTTTATTGCCACAGTGTCTAGAGACTTTTTCAATAAGAGCTGAAACATTGGGTAACAATTGTGAAGTCTATGAGAAAGAAATCTACAGCCTGTTTGTTTCTGAAAAAAATCAGTAGATAAAATTGTTTTAATTTCATTCTATTCAGATGTGATGGCTTTTATTTATTAGAGAAGATAAATAGGAAGCATGTAATGAGACTCCTCCAAATACTTTATTATTTTATTTATTTGGATTGACTCATCCTTATTATTTTCTTCTCAAACCGATGAGACTTTTAAACCTTTTAATTGTATGTGGAAGATGCTGCTTTGACAAAGGTCTTTTCTTTCTCTCTGTGCTACTAGTATTTATATAGTAGTTGTTTTAAGCTGAGTCTAAGACCTAAGATTAGCCCATTAATGAAGGAAACAATTTCGTTATCCACCACCTTCCTTTAGAAATTACAATCTGCTTTTGCTAATGGCAAGATTGTGCTGTATGGAGGGTCCAGGTGGTACTCCTTTTCTTCAGGCAGTTTAAAGAGAATTTCTGTATTTTTTCCCAGGTGCTCTTATGAAAAGATGTGAAGATTAGTCAAAACTTACTTTTATTGAAATGGTCGGAGGAAGAGTAAATTTCAGTATTTCAGTGCTTTAGTCAGTGTCCTTGTTCCTGTTTCTGCTGCTTTAGGTTAACATCATATGCTGGCAAGATGGACGAGGATGACAATGGGCAAATTTGCTTTTGATATTTTGCTGCTTTTCATCGTGATTCCACATATCTTTGCTAGTAGCATCCTACTGGTTTCATATAGGTTGGTTTTTTTGAGTAATGTTTGTGTGTCTGAACACATATTTGTTTTTTAAAAATTATAGTAATATTTGGCTGTAAAGAACTTCTCTGAACCTGAAAAGGGATTTATTTAGACTTAGATCTCATTGGTCCATGGGTGCAGTAGAGCTGATAGCCTACAACAGCAAAAGGGGCAGTGCTGGGGCCAGAGGCAGAGGCGCTTGCAGTTAGTCTAATTAGAGGAGGATGGCGCATCCCTTGGGTGCAAAGGAGGATGCTGGCTCTGTGAATGTTCATCATCTTTGTTAGCTAAGAAATAACCTTTCCTCAGTGACTGAGTAAGCTACTATAATTGTAGCTATTATTAAGACAAAATAATTAGAAAAAAATGAGAAGAATTGGAACTTATAGAGTGCAGCTGATGTAATGTAGAAGTGGTGCTATTTGTTTCGGGGATGTTATATTATTTTACCCATCTTATTCATTTTGTTTTGTTGAACTATGACATATGGTAGCTCTGAAGATTAATGTTGTCCATTTATCTACAGAATACACATGACAGATAGAGGCTTAGTAACATACTTATCTCATGTTCTAGAAGAATTATCTCTGCCAGGTGGAGGAACTTCCTTTCAGCTTCTGGTTTCTCCATTTGGTCCATTAATAAAGAGTGCCAGTGAGCTTCATTCTGACAGGAGTGCTTCCAAAGTGGACTGTGTTCACTAGAAACTGATTAAACCTCCCAGCTTATTTTGCATAATTGCCAAACAGCTGTCTACTGGTAATGACTTTAAGTTACTACCAGCATGGGATATATTCATGCAGTTTTCCTGAAAGGTTCCCTATCTAATTGCAATTCACTGATCAATTCAGTACCCTTAAAGAGGGTGCTGCTTTGAAAGAAGTCACTAAAACTTTCAAGTATTCTTGGGAGATATGCGACAGAAATGGTCTTTGGGTTCTTTAGGCACATTTATTTACCTCTGATGAGTTTGGGTTTTCTAAAATATTTTAAGTGAATTAGTAGACAAGTTGCTTAGAAGGGGTTACTGAAACAAAGTGAAATATCTGGGAATTGAAAAATAATAATTAATGCAGAAGTGATGATACATATATGTTTTTAAATTAATAGGAAGATTCCCAAGTATAATTTAGTAACAGTTACTGCTTGGAGAATAGTTATTTTGACTCAGGAAAAAGTATGTCCTATTTATGGTTAACAGATGCTCTTGGCTAAAGCAAGCGACTATTATCCATTTAAAAGGATTTACAGTTAGTGTCATGTCCAAATTATTACACTTGTACAAACAGATAAGCTATGAGAGCTGTAAGGATTTTGCTCTTAAAGTGAAATGATAGCTCTGCTTCTGTTAATAAGCATGATACATGCACGTGTTTCTGAGGGGGTGAAAAACAGCCAAGGAGGGCAGGGAATTGTTCTGCTGGAGATGTCATTTCACATTTTATATCTTCACAACTGACCTATACCTCACTTGGCTGTTGCTTTACCCTTTGTTCCAATGAATGCAATGTCTTCTCAATTATTAACTACTGTTTTAAATCAGTGTTCAATATCTGCCTCCAGAATTAGAGATTTGCCTTAGCTTGATGAGGAGTTTTTCTGTTTTTATTTTGCTTTCCTTCACAAATGATGCAATATGGAGTAAGAACCAACATTTTTGAATATGTGGGATTTGTATGAATTGCATATGCTGTATGAAGTTCTGAGATGGTAATATACACTTTAAAGTACAGAAACAGTTGATTTTTTTCTCCTGTCTCTCCGTGTTTTTAATACCAATCCTGATTCACTGGTGAAGCAATCTCCAGTTAAAAAGATTAAAAAATGAGATGAAAAGTCAGAAACCTGAGCCCTAGTCAGCTAGGGCTGATTGTGTATTGAGCTGGGTATAGCCCTATTTATTGCCTGTGCAGAGAACTAATGATAGCTGCTTTGACTTTTTTCAGTTAAGGTACGTAGCATGGTACGTTTTATGTAAAAGTTGGGTACATTGTATGTTACAGCATCTTAAACTTCAGAAGCTGGGTTACTTATGCAGCACTCCAGGCATCACTGTTAATGCTGAATTGTACAGAATTTGTATGATGGTCTTTCTTCTATGTGCAGCCTTGGTATCTTGTAGTAAAACATATCCTCTCTCATACAGGTAACTAATGATAATACTTTTCCATATTTTAAGAACAATGTGCAGCAAAGCCTGGTAATTTTGATTCATGTATGGTATTCCTGTGAAGACAACATTTTTTTTATTAAGCTGCTTCACCCTGCTGTAGAATGTTGTGTTGTGTCTGTAAACCAAGAACATTTGAAGCCCCATTTAAATTGCCTTACTTTTACATGAATGAATTGTATCTCATGGCTGTCTGCCTCTATCTAGGTTTGCACAAGTCAGAAACTCTGCAGCTCTTTGAGGAGGAAAGTGAGTGATATTGAGACTCAACTACCAACTCTACTTGAAGCCAAAATGCTGGCTGTTTCAGGTAAGTCTTGAGTGACAAGCAAGACCAGCGCTGAGTAGTGTGTTAGGGCAGTTGTCCTTTTCATAGCTGAGACTTCTTAGGAAGTGTCATTGATGTGCACTTGTTTTGATTCCTTGAAGTCATGGAAAGTTTGCCAAAACCAGGCTGTGTCCTTCAAGCCCCTCTCCACAGCTGAGACTGATGAAGTGGATGCTGTGTGGTAGTCAGTAAACATGCAGAGAACATGTGTTTGTATAGGTGAAATTCATAAATAATTATCAATAGCTATTCCTAGACATTACAAGTCATATGCCTGCAACCCTTTAGCTAAGAGCTTAAATTTACAACAAAGGTATAGTAATTACAAGTATAGCTTTAAATGACACTTTTAAGTGGAATACAATAATTAGCAGCTTCTGCCATTCAGATCATTAAACAACTAATGTTGGCAGCAAAAGAGCAATTTGGTCCTTGGAGCACTCGTGCATGTTATTTACAACCAACAAAACATTGAAATGTGATTATAGTCTGATACACAAGAACTTTATGTACCTCTTACTTGGGATTACTGTGTTATTCACTAAGGAAAAAAAAGGGGCAAGGCACAGTTCTGTCTCTTAAGTTTGAAGAGATGAGTTTTCTAATTCAGCAAATTGTTTGCAGATGTGTAAGTAGGTGTCCTTTTGCTGGACACCTGCCTCAGAGGAAGCAGAATAGGAGGGATTGTAGACTTGGGCACAAGGAATTCTCCAGTGTTAAACCAAATGAAAAAGGCTAGAGAGCTTTTAATTCGTGTTAAGGCAGTGTGTTATAGCTGTCTGTTGGTGATTTACCTTCCGAGTTAGATACAAGAATCTGGTGCTGGGATGCACAAAATATTTTCAAATGAAACCTTGTGCAGTGTCACATGATTTTCTAGCCAGAGGTGGATAGCATCAGTTTTGAGGAAAATCCTTAAGGAAATTAAGGGCCATATCTTGTATTGGTACTGAGGATGCTCAGTTTCCTTGCTTCTCATAACACCTTTTGGAATGGAGACCCTCTCTTTTTCTGTGTCCGCCTGAGAGAGGTAAGCTGAACAATCACCCTTTTTTGCCTATGGGCTGTTTCTAGAAACTGTTTTCACAGTACTGTGACTGATTGCCTTTCTGTGCTTTTTTTAGGAAGTATCAGTGCTATTTCTTTGAGCACTGTTTTTTTTTTTTTTTAATCCATACTCTGAGAAAAATCTTACTTTGGGAAATTTTAATACCTGTGAATGGTACAATCCCAAGTTGTTCCTAAGGCAAAATTCTGGAGGGAACTGAAAATCAAGGACAAGAGGTAGTTTGGTAATAGTTGATACAGTAATTTCTTTTCCTCATTGTGAAATATGGATACATTTAATTGATCTGATGACATTTGTTTATGTTAAATGCAGAGGATACGGAGGAAACACAGGAATAAAAAAAATAGCTCTCTGAAGACCTGAAGGTAAAAAAAATAAAATAATTTAGTATTGGAACATGAAATGATAAAATCAGAAAAGCAGGGATGCAGAGTGAATTGCACACGGAGAAGCAAGTCAGAAAGAAAAGATTTGGTAAATGCAGAAGACAAAAGAGGAAGAGATGAAAAATAGCATTTTTTTCTTAACAAGGTGAAAATAGTGAATAGTGGATAATACAGAGAAGGCTAAGTTATTCTGTTTCTGTGTATTCCTGTTATGCATAAGTGAATGACACCTCTCTTAAAGAAGGCACAGTCAAGAAGTAGGTCTTAACCTCTTAAGTACTGGTTAAAATTTAAGCAAGGCTGTTTATGTGCATATCCGTGGAACTGACAGGCAGCCAACGGAACGGTAATGAGCAGACTGAATATATTAAATTGTTAGGAGGTGGGAGAATCTTCTACTGGGTAATATGCAATTACATAAGGAGAACCGTGGAATAGCATGAAATTCAGAAGAAATTACAGTATGTATATATAAATATGCAGTAATAATGTTTTGTGATCATAGGTAAAGGTTTTCATTTAGCCTGGAAGCATCAGGCAGTGATAAATGTTATTTCTGCTTTTGTACTTTAGCAGTTAAATCATTCATTCAAAATTTCGTTAAGCAGCAGTACTAATGGATATGGAGAACATCTGTTTTTCTCTAAACAGATGTTACATTGTTTTTGTTTAACACAGCATTTTTCTTGAGGAAACAGTCAAAGCTAAAAGGTAACTAAATGGAGTTGTACACATCTAGATTCATGTACCCCAGAAGTTAAGTTAGATGAGCTTAAGAAAATAGTTATTAAGTGGGTACATTAGTTTTGCAGAGCTTACATGTAGTAACTTAATGGTGTGATGACTTGGAATCATGATATGTACCTCAGCTTTTAATGGCTACAGAATCACAGAACAACCAGGTTGGAAGGGACCCATCGGATCTTCTAGTCCAACCATTCCATACCTTGATAGCTTCAGACGATATTAATCTTTTATGTGAAAGGTACTTTCTATTCCAAATGCATTGATTTACAGTGTTGGTGTATTTGCACTAGAAAAGGTAAGAATATAGCTGATCATGTTTTGAGAGATAAATACCACAATAAATCCAAAATAAGCATAGCAGTTCTATTAGTCCTGTCAATACAATACAATACCATAGATTTTAAGACTGTATAATAAATGATACCTTTAAGACATAAGAGATGATGCTACATGTGTACATGTCTCTCTTCTCTATTATTCTTTCTTTGAAGAAATGTAAAATTAAATTTGGAGGAGAAAGATTTTTGGAGTGTTTGGTTTATTGAAGGTCATAGAATAAGTACATCAAATCCCAGTAGGATTTCATATGGGGGAAAAAACAGAAACCTGTACTTGAATGTTCAGGAGGTATTTCTATCAACAGTTGCAATTCAGATCCTTTATATCCCCATTTTCTTTAGTTCCAATTGGCATTTGCCTGTTGTGATAAATAATTTGCAGTTAATACTCCTGAGGTGCTTGTCCAGTATTTTTCTCTGAACGTAATTAGTAGAATCTTATTATATTTTTCATGGTCTTTAAGTCAGTAACTTTGGCTAATTATAACTAACAAGTACTCCTGATTGCATGAGATGTTACTGTTGACATAAACATTTGTAAAAACCTATTGATGAAATCCTATGTTTTAGCATTTAGTAGTTTGGCGGTTTTTTTCAACTGAAACAATACACACTACTGTCAGTGCTTAGAAACCACATGTGATTGTTACAACAGTTGTTTCTTACAGTAGCTCATAACATATACTTATAAAAAATTTATCAGTTATAGGAAGTACATGGCAGTCCATGATACTATACTCTTTCTGTTAGCACTGTGTGTCTTTTTAGCATGAAATTTTTTTGGGAAATAAATTGCAGATGAAATAATCCTAAACCAGTAAGAAAATTAAAATAAGATTATATGTAAGCAAGTGTGAATGTAACAGTAGAAATATTAAAATGTATTTTCCTACATTAGGCTGTTTTGCAGGAGAGCAAGTATTTTCTGAGAAATGATGTTACTTGGTTTTGCTTAGTGAGAAAATAATTTGGGAATAGGAAGGAGGATATAAATGTAAAATAATTTTTAGTTGTCATTTCATCTGTTTCCTTTATTTGACTAGTAGCGGTTGTTTGACATTTTTATAATGTCTTCGTATACTCTGTTTTTTGGGGTCTGTCCAGGGAGTCAAGGTGATGAACCTCTGAACCTCAGTGCATGCTCTTTTGGTGCCTAAGCCAAAGTGGTATGAACATTTCTCTCCCTGATCCTTCTCTGGCTTTCTTTCCTGGCTTGGTTGATAAAAATGAGCATGGTGATTTTTTGCAGCCCTCAAGATTATGGAGGCATAAGGTGAACGGGAGCTATAAGGGAGGGAGAAGAGATAAGGTAGGGAAGCCTGTGCGCTATGTGTCAGTGCTATTGGGTGACCCTTGAGCCTCAAAGGCAATTTCAGTTTTGCATACTTTACCACGTGGAAGGAGAATTTTATGTAACTTGCAACAACTATTTATTGGCTGATGTACATAGTAAATTTCTGGTACTAACAGGCCCCTGGGCTATACTTGTAACCCCCAGTGCAGACGCTTGAGAGTATCTGGTGGCTGAGCAGTCGCTGGTAGCTATGGCTCCTTGGAATAAGTTGTGCCTCTGTTGCTGAAATGCCATCTTCCAACCTCTGCCTCTTTCGCCAGCGTTATTGTACATTTTCTCGTTGATAATTTTTACCTGAGCCTTTGAGTTGTTATTACTGATTTAAAATTGTTATTGTTATTTCTTCTTTTCTCCACTTTCTTTTTTTTATTTTTTTTTTTTTTAAATTGGATTCCTGGGTTGCTCTCTGGCAACTACTTCAGTCGGGGTACAAGAAGTTTTCTGTGGCAAAGAATTTTTCCTCCAAATGCATGTGGGATCGAGAGATGGATTCTTGATGGATTTTCTCACTTTACCTTTCAGGATCACATCAATCATTCAGTTGCATTATGCTTGATAAAAATTTTGGCATGTGTTATCGCTTAAAAACAATAATTATGGTTGAAATATGCTGGAATTCTGTAAAATATTTCAGAAGATGGTAGACTGTCAGGCATTTCCTGTTTGATTTTTTTTTTCCAGAAGTGCAAACACGCTTACAGTACTTCCAAAATCCTACTTTTCTGTCGCCTTTTTTAACTTCTCATTTTCCTTTGTGAGCAGCCGAATTGTATTTATTTCTTTCAGTTCTCTTCTCATGTTGGAATGTATTTGTATTCTCATTAATCACAGGGTGGAGGATTTTCAAACTTGAATTCCAATGCCATTGATAAATACCATGGTGGCGAAGTCCCTGAGCTAAAATGTAACTTCTCATTTTATTATGTACTACTAAAGGGCAGTGTTAGTCTATGAAGAATTAGCTTATAGATAGTGATAAATAATGACCAGTCTGATCTTTCCTGTGTTCAAGCCAATGCCCATTATGTATGCTTTACTGTTAGACAAAAATTGTTCCTTTGCTTGAACTACACTGAGCATGGCTTCAGTAGGGGGAGGATGCGTACCTCTATTTCAAGTATGAATAATGGAAACTATGAACATATTCAATGTCCAGCATAAACATGAGGAAAAGTGAGAGTAAAATAGTAAAATTAAAAATTGTGGGCCATTAACTCTGTCTTGAGTTTTGAAGTGGAAATACTTAACAAAGGTTAAACAATAACACTTTTTTTTGTTTTTACAAAAAGGGACCAATTTCAAATCATATTCTTAGTCAATTTGTTACTGGCAAATGGTATCAAATTAATGATACATTATTTTGAGGCTAGTAAATCTGCCCAATATAGTAAAAATCTGACAATGAGCTGGTTATAGTGGATGTGAGTTTGTGGAATGTAACTGCCTATAGAGAAATATATTTGAAATGCAGAACACTATATAGCTGCATCATATAGCCATGCAAGTAAAATTTTGGGAAGAGAGGAAAATGAGGTATATATACTAGCTATACTTATAGCAAGTAAAAGCAATTTTATAACTACTTTGTGCCTGAGGATAATTTTTTATTATTTTTCCTGTTTGGGAGATTTTGCTTGATTTGGCTGGAATTTTTACCCTCAAATCAAGCCTTTGGAGCTTACCTGATACCACTATCTGTAGAGAGTAGGGGATGAAGTAGAGATGTGAGGAGAAAGCCCCAGAGACCAAGATCAAGGAGGAAGTTTAGACTGGGTTTTTGTTGCTGGATTTTGAAGTAACAGCTTTTTGAGCCTCTCAATGTTAAGAGTGTATGTATTCAGTTCCAGTGTACTGCAAGTATGTTGTTCAACCTGTTCAGAGCACTGGATACATCAATTTAGGTCAAAAGTGAAAATACGACTTTCCAGTGTTTGATTTGAAGTATAATCAGTTTTGCTGAGTTCATATGAAATGGTTTCAGCTTTTATTGTAATAATTTTACTTCACACGTTTGTTCCTCCTTTTCCCCTGCCCTTCCCATTTTATCCAAGTACTGTTGATTCCATGTATATATTTGAGTTGAAATGGTATAGATTTCGGATTCTGATAGTGCAACTGACTTTCTAGCATGGACATTTATGAAAAGTTTTCTGATCTTGTGTGTTCCCCATTTGATGTACCAGTTTGCACCCAGTGTGTTTATATGAATATGTACGCACTGGCTAAAGTCACACATTGCTAGTAAGCATCACGGCAAGACAGGAAGAATGAGGGGGAAAGTGGCATTTCACCCTTCAGTCCCCTTCACAGAATGCCTGTCTACTGTCTTGGCTCAGACCAAAAGCTCAGCTTTGGTCTTAGACTCTTAATTCCTTAGTTTTGTTGTCTCTGTACAGATTTTCTGAGTGAGAAGTCCTATTAGCTTTAGTGACCTGGATCCCTGGGAAAAATTAAGACTGACTTTATTTATCTAATGTCACCCAACTAGAACTCTCCGAGCAGTATGACTATATAAAACATAGTTGTGAGTAGTTGACAAAGTAATGGTGTTTGTTTAAGCAAAATAGTTATCATCATCAAAAAAGAGGAATTTTAACTTTTTCAGGTTATTAACAGAATAAGTTATTTTTTTGTGTCTTCAGAGTATTTCTACAGCATCCCATGTGACTGTGTCTTAACAAAAACCCCAGAAGGACATGGTTTTTAATGCTAACAGCTAGGGATTATGTATTAATTTTTAAGTCCACCTTCTTAGAGCACTTAGAAAGCAGTTATTTTGGTTGCTGTGATTGAGGTCAATGATGGCACTTGTGGTGTATGAGTTTGTATACACTCTTCTGAATCTTTCACTGCAGGCTTCAAGACGTTTCTGCTGTAACGGAGAGCTGCATGAAGCAGTCTTGGCTGTTGGGTATATATCTGATACCGCTTCCTCATAGTCTGTTTTTGATATAAGCTTCTCCTTTGGGAATTAAGATCCGTTCAATACATATTAAACTTTCATGTATAATATCGTTTTTTTCCTTGCTGTCTTCTGAAGTGTAAGAGCAGGCTCTAGATTCTAATGAAGAATCTCTTGCCTTCATGTTTTATTAAACCTCTTGTGCATTGGTGCTTGGCATCAGTTCAAGTAAAGTAAAGGTGCACTGGTTAATTGTAAGTCTTGTTGCATAGAAGCATCTGCCGCTTTTCCAGTGATTCTGTCTTGCTTATCTTTCTGATATATTTTGACCACTTGGAAATGTGACAGACTAAGATAATAACATTTGTGCTGCTCTTTCCCAATAAATGTGCTGATAAGCCATGCTTACAGTTATTTAAGAGTATAATTCTTTGTAAGATAGAATTGGCAAACAGTTTTAGCTGACAATTAGAAATAGAGGAGTTCTGAACTCTTAAAGCTGAAAAAAAAAAGATCCTCTTAAAGCAAGGAAAAGGGATTTACTGGAACTATCATAACCTTATGACTAAATTAAACAAAACAAAGCAATGCACCAGAAAAAAAACCACTCCACCTAACAGAGTTATCATACTTAGAATTGTTCTTGAATCCTGGTTTATTTGATACTATCTTTTCAAAAATTTTGGAAAGTACTGTCACTCTTTGGCACACCTATCCTCATATGGCCACTTCAGTAGGCAGTAGCACCTTTCCTCTATGAAGATGGTTGTAGTTATTTCTTGGAAGTGCTTTCATTAACCCTTATACTCTGGAGGAAGGAATCCACTCGGAGCAGCTGGCAGTGGTTTGCCATCGTCCAAGCAATGTCAATACTTGAGTCCTATCCATAGTCCCCTGTTGTGAAGGATCTGAACAGCAGCCAAACCATTCCTGTTTAAGACTATGACTGATGTTTTTGAGACAGCAGTTAAGACTAATGTAATGCCATGATTTAGGGTACTCTGATGTGGAATTGATGTTTTGAATTATGACTTAATTTTCTAAAATAAACTTTTAAATTCATCTGTTGTGTATAAGCAACTGTTTATTATATTCATGAAGAGGGGAAAAAGGCAAAGGAGACCTTTCTATCTGAATAATACCGTTGATATTATACAGATATTTCAGGAGTCTAAAGATATTGCACGTATTTCAAATCTGATGAGACATCTTACGTGTGTGACTGGATGTTCTTTACATTAATATTTGCTTCAAGGCTAAATGTTCAAGGTGCTTTTCGTTACTCAAGGCATCTACTTATTCAATCATATTGCCAAACTTTTGCTACGTTAGGATGATGCTAGAGTTCAGATCTTATGCTACAGGTCTTCTGCCTTCCATTGGACAAGTCTACATGGAATTCCCTCCCCTGCCAAGCAGCTGAATCATTGCAAGGACACAGGCGTATCTGTATAAATGTAGCATTGTAATAGTTACTCTATTGCCATTTAAAAATCATTTAATAGCTAAGCATCTCACTGTCATAGTGCAATTTATACTCAAGACTTCTCTGTGAAGTAAAGAAATGTTCTTCCCTATGTCCTTATAAAAATGGTTTTCAAAAAGGTTAAGTGGACAGTGTTACTAGGCTGCATTGTAAACGATCTTGGAATTGAGCTATTGGCTATGGAGTCCTGTCCAAAGGAACCACTAATTTTTAAAAATAAATCCAGAGCAGTGTGAGATGGAGATTCCTGAGGTATTCTGCCTGAGTACACAAGTGGAGAGCTTTGACTTTTAGATATGCTCTTTCAGAAGAGCCTCTCCTGACTGTCTTTACATATGCTATTTGAGAAATGCTGTGTTACTTAGAAACAACATTTTGGTGCTTGTTGTGAGCAGCTGCTTTGTTTAAGGAGGAAATACTTCAGTGTCCAGCAAACTGATAGCATCTATTTAAAAAACATTATGAGTTGAGGTGTTCTCCAAAACAAGAAAATAGTTTGACAGGTGATACCACAATGACAAATGAATTACAGTATGGTGTGTGGACCTGTGGAAAGGTTTTCTTCAAAAATGTAAATTGTATCAATAATAATAAAAATATATTATTTCTGTGTTTATAAGGTTAAATGTGCTACAGTTATGACTCTCTTCATAGGATATTAATGAAATGTGTACTTGTAAAGCAGTCTTGTTTGTGGGGTTTTTTTGGTGGTGTGTTTTTTTTCTTCCAAAATTTCTTTCTGTTGCTGTTGGGAAATATAGTTGCCTAATTTTCCTTATTTACTCTGTAGCCTACTGATACTGCAAGCGTGTTCCTCATTGTCTTTTCTCCTTGCCCCCACAAAACATGCAGGAAGTAATTTTGGAACTGCAAAGGATCTGTCAGAGGAAATAAGATCGTTAACATCTGAGAAGAAGGGACTAGAAGGACTTCTCAATGAACTGTTGGTTCTGAGTGCCCGAAATGTCCAAAAATTAGAGAGAATTAAAGATGATTACACCAGACTGAAGCAAGAACTTGAACAAGGAGAAGCTGCCTTTGGTAAGTAGTTCAGAGGCTGTTACAGCTTTTGCTCAGTCATGAGTGCTTGGAAGTCTGCTGGGTTTTATGAACCATCCTGCATTTCACAAAACATACTGATTTTTTGAGGAAAGTTTGGCCAGGGCATAGGTAAGCAGTGGGCCGAATATTGTCTCAGTTGTTTCAGGTTGAAGGGAGAAGAGGTGGCCCAGAAATGTACAGCTTTTGGAAATCTCTCAGCTCTGTTCTCATAAACTTTTCTAAGTCCATTTTTGTAATAATGATGATGAGACTGGGCATTTATTCATACAGAAAAACTTATGTAGTCTCCTATGTGGAAGCAGTAGATATAGTTGCCTGTAACAACAGAACCATATTTAGTATATCTATCTTATTTTTGACATATACAGATTTATATGAAACTTAATTGGTAATAAGTCTTAACATATGAGCTGCAACGGATGCCTGATTCTGAAGACAGGGAAATTTATGCTTGAGATTAGAGTTGAACAGCTTGCCAAACACAGCTCATATAACTATAAGCAGGGGGTTTGGTTTATAGTGTCATGGTGGAATTGGGGAAGTTCTATGCAATTACTAGGAAAGTTTCTGACAACAAAATTGTGAAGTCATTCCTAAACTTGGGTTTTCCTCTTGTCTGCTGTACCCTGTCCTGAAGTTAAGCAGGTCAAGTGGCCTTGCTGCTTGGTGAAATGAAAAACCTGAATAGCATTTAATTGACTACAAAACTACTGTTACTATAGTTACCTCTAAATGGCCAACTCTAAATCTGGAAGCCACATCAAAGCTCTAGGGGTTTGAAATATATCTTTCATATTTCAGGATGTTGTGAGTAGTAGGTTCGTTGAAGAGAGTAAAGTATATGAAGTTTCTTTGTAGGCAAGCGGAGAGGCCAAAGCTGTTGTAGAAACAAAGTTTTGTAGGCAGTGGAATATGTTGTAAGGCAGTAGTTTAAAGATGTATGGAGGAATATATATATATATATATATATACACACACACACGCTCTACTAGATAAGAACTTTCTTAGAAAATGCATGGTTAAAAATTTAAAAACTGATTTCTCAAAGTTGTGCATTGGAACCTAAGCCATGTTATTCAAACCCACATCAGGATAGTATTTCCTCGTTGCTTGGATTTGCAAGTGAGTTGAAGGATGTTCTTACCATCCAATCTGTCCATTTTGTGGCTCCTTTGTTTCTAGGATAATTAAACTTCCAATAATAAACACACACTTCTCATCTGTGTTTCTTAAGAAAGTTTTTAAACAGTCACTGTGCAACACTGTTGCTGAAGCAACATAATTGGTTGCAGTTCATAGATTCTTTTTTAAACCCTAGCATTTGTGTAGCCATAATTAAGTGTCATCTTGGTCTGGCCTCCCCTGTCCCACTATTTATGACAATCAATCACAAAACATTGGATGATTACTGTGTGGATTGTTCTTTTAATTTACTGTGATTCTGTAGGTGCAAGGACAAATTTATCCTTGTGTAAAATAGAACTCCTATCAAGCATGTACTATTTGAGGATGCATAAATTGAAATTCAAGATCTTCCGTTTTTATCATTCCTGCCCTTTTGCTTGTAACCTATACCATTTTCTCACGTAGTTTTGAGAAGACCAGCATGAGTTTGATACCGACATGTTTAATTGAACGAAAGCCTTCTGGTGGTCTCTGGGAAAGATTAAACAGATTATACCTTAAAGATGACATTCACATTCACCAGCTGTTATTTTGTAGAATACTTCCATATTTGAGGAATAAAGCATAAATAATTGGAGTATGATCTTGTTACCATTTGTTTTTACTGTTCAAAAGAGCTGGAGATAATTACATTGACTTTGTCTGTCCTGTGAAAGGTGTGAGTTGTGTTGGGATAGTGAAGCTGGCTTACTGCGCGACCTCAGGCTTTGTGGTTCTCTTAAACCAGTAAAATCCATGTTGCTGCTGAGACAAGTGGTTCTGCCTTGTTCTCCTGTTCCTGCCCAATTCCATATACCAGCTCAGTGCTGACTAGAAATCTGATCTGAGCAACAGGATAGCCCACACATGTGGTGGGAGCACTAGCATTGATATGAGGGACACAGCAGGGATGTGGGGCTTGTGATGGGGGAATGTGTTGACCTGCTGCTGTTGGTGACATGGTGATTTTTGGAGACTATAGTGTCACAGGAAAACAGCTCCTAAAATGCTTCTGCTGCTGGAGCTAGTAGCACAGCACAGGCTCAACTGCTCTGTGCTGAGAGTTAAATTAGTGTGAGTGGTTGGTACGATTATTTGGTGTAGCCCATTCCTAGTTAGTTTGACTTCTCACTCTAGAGCTATGAGCCAGGGAGAGAAACCCATCCCCAGTCGAACTCTTCTAACTTAGGATATTACTGTTTATCTTCTCTTACTCTCTGTCTGCCCTTCGGACCAAATTAGTTACTCTAACTTAAACGGCAAAATTGATCAGGGCTAGGCTGGCTGATATGTATCCCGGTGTGCAGTAGGGATGTACATGTGGGTTCCTGCTTGCAGGAAATTGTGCTGTGCTTTAGCTCAACTGTTTATGAAATAGGTGTCTGCATATGAACTAAGTGTAGGTTACCGAAAGTAGTGTGGAGAAAGTACTGCTTAGACTGTCTCATCTTTGTCTTATGGTAGTTTAAATATGTTAACGAGTTTCAATGACTTTCACTGCAGAAGGTGCTTCATTTTTCTTGGGGAAAGATAACTGGATCAACTAGAGCTGTTGCCTTCTCTCATTCTTGCTTTCATATTGTTTCTAGGGCATAATCTGCTACTTTCCATGCATCAGATGCCCTCCCTCTTTTTTTTTTTTTTTTTTTTTTAAATATAGCACCTTAAAATGTTCTGCACAGGTATTCCTACACATGACTATTTCTGCATCATCTGACACTCAAACTGTTACCTTTCATGCCTGTGAACTTCTTAAAAACTTATTCTGAAATTTTTTTTAGCTGAAGGTAATATTGCTTTGTCTGGAAAATATTAAACCAAAAAAAGTGAAATGCTAAAAAACAAGTATGTTTGTCTTTCTCTTGTGTATAAATTGGTCACCTGTTTTTTACTTCATTAATAATTGTTGATTCCTCATAGTAATGCATATATAAGGAAGCAGACGTCAAGGGAAGAGGCTTAATCACACAATAATCAGAGCTGGAATTTTAAATAGGACACATCATTAGCATGTTAATGAATTTTCTCACTTTGTGCCAGCTGCCCAAGTATAAAAGATATTGCAGATGTAGTGCAAAAATCAGGCTTGGCTTACTGTGCTGAGAGCTGTCATTGCTCACTATAAAGGAGATCTGACAAAAATCCTTTCATATTTTTAGAGTTGCTCAAAATGTCTTTTTCCATTGGATAACAGAAGCATTGACAAATAACACTCTGTATTAGCATTTTAGGGTGAATAGAACTAATCGTTGTTCTGAGGGCATCAGAACACTTCTGTCACAGTGATCAACTGTTATTGCTGTTTTACAAATAGGAAAGCTAGAGACTCAGAGGTCATGTAAATTTATCGGAAATGGTGGTGAAACAGTTTCCCAACTGATGCTCTAGCATCAATCTTGATTGAATTAATCACCTGCAATAAACAGGTTTGAAATCAAGGGATACTCTGAGCTTTACATTCTTTAGGCTGCAGGTACATACATAACCTAAGACATGGTTCTGGGAAAACCAGCGAAAGTCCTGTGCTTTACTGTTGAGCAGAGTCTTGCCTGATAAAGTCAGAGGACTTTGCTCTAGCAAGGAAGAGAACTCCTTTGGAGGCCAAAACAACCAAACCTGTGTTCTAGACAAGTGAAGCCTAATTACTTCCCCATCTGCCAAACTGCTGGATTACATTTTAAAATCCTGGCTTGGGTTGACTGGCACTCGTAACCCAAGTCTGTATATAAAACTTACTCTCTTGTCTTGGTTTCCTCATGACTGGTACAGTCAGTCAGGTTTTCCTGCCTCATTTGCTGAATTCCTTTTCCTTGTGTGCTGAAGCATTTTCTGTCCCCTATTATGCTTTTGGGAGAGCATCTCCTGGTAAATAATATATATATGCTCAAAACTAGGCAGGACTGTATTTCGTGATCTAATTGCTAGGTTGTGCCTGTCAAGTTATCTTGAGTAGAATTTCTATTCTGAATTAATTTCTAGAGGAAATCTAAAATAAAGGTTATCATGCGCATCAAAATATCTTTTTTTTAAAAAAAAATTGCTTGGAGGCTGATACTTCAGTCTTCACTGCTCAATTCTCATTGACATAATTGAGTTTTATTGTCTTAGAAGTTGGGTTTGCAAGTCCTAAAGCTTTTATCAGCCTGCATCTAGAATGAAGCTTTCTGGAATTGAACAGATATGGCTGATAAACAATAAATTAGGTGTAACAGAGAGGTTTCTTTAGAAGATGGAATTATCTTTGACACTCAGTTTTTCTTTCTGTTGTTCAATGCATTTGCTCTGCATTCTTGCATGTTTTTTATCCTTTAACAGAAAAGAAACCCACCATAGTCCATTTTTTTCATTTACTTTTAAAGGAATGTATGTTTTGGCTTAGCTACTTAAGAATAAAATATTCAGAATGTACTTCGAAGAAAAATAACATTTTTGGTAGCCTTCTTATAGTCATTGTTCAGAAAGCTGCATATTTGGCTTTTATGGAGGATGCAATTAATTAGTCTATCTAAAGCTTAATACCATGAACAGAGGGAACCACTATTGGTGCTGCTTGAAGCAGTACTGGCTTTGCATGCTGAAATATTTATGAAAACCAGGTTCTGTTTTGTTCTGTTGCATAGGATGTGATTTAGTTTATTGTTAAAGACTGCTTACTGCCAAGTATTTTTACTTTCTTTCAAAGACACATTTTTTTCTGACAGATTCAACACTGCAAGTCTGACTAGAAGCACATGCAATGTGCTTCCCATTGAGAAACCTTTCTTTTATATTGTTTAAATATTTGTATTTAATAATAGCTTTTATATTAAACTTATCTATTTCTCTTCATAGCTGATTTTTAAATACTTTTTGCAAATGTCTAAAAACTAAGAAAAATTTTTTACTGCTTTCAATTATCTAAAAGAATACGAACTTGATATCTGCCTATGACATAAGACAAAATGATTCTGTGTTTTGCTTCACTGATTTTTCAGGTGTTATTTTTTTTAATTCAGTACTGGTTTTTCTGATCCAAATAGGCTTTCCAGATTGTTTACACAGTTCATCCTGTGTCTGAGTGATTATCTGATTCTAAACTGAAAAGCTGAATATTTTGATTGCTTCTGTTTAAATAAATCATTAAGGGAGAACCACATAGCATGTAACAGATGGGCTTTCATGAAGAAGAAGCTGTTCTGAGTCTCATTGTATGTCCACTTCTAATTTGTGCAAGGTCATTACATTCTGCATGTCACACCTATAATAAATGCTTGTTGTCATTCAAGTGAGTAGTGAAACGGAACAATTTATTGCTTATGTCTGTGGCCATCTCTGTTTAAATGGTGATCTTGTCAGATTTAGCTAGCATTTACTCTATTTAGCTTTCACATGAAGTATAAAGCCCTCAGTGATGATGCAGGAACGGAACTGGCACTGCAGCTAGTAGCATCCTTTATTCTGAGCTGATATTCAACCAACGCTCCAAAGCAGTGCTTCACAGTCTTCTGTCAGGCAGCATGTAAAAGCCAGGTACACATAAGGAAAGAAAACAAAAAAAACCCCAACAAAATACCCAAGTTCAATCTTGCAGATCTTTTGTGTTGTTGTAAAATACAGCATGAGTGATTGCACTCAGCTGATTAGTGTTCTCTCTGCAGTTTCATTAAAAAAATTGATATTTCCACATTTGCTTGGACTTGTGTAGTTTATGCATATTGTGTGCTTGTCTGCATTTCATGGATTGTGAACATAATTGTAGTTTTATTGTGTCATTTTTAAAGCACTTGGGATCCTTCAGATTAAGGACACCCATAGTCATCTTTTGGTCTTATGATTCTGTAGTGGCAGTCACTGTGTTTTGACTTTTCATCAAGCTTTGAGTATCTAATTCAGGCTGGTGGTTTTTGTTCCATGTCCTGTTTCCATAAAATTTATATAAAATAAGTAAAATAATTTCTTAAATAACAGCTCTGTTAAATAATGTTTTAATTTAAGTAATTGATGTTTTGTTTTTTGTTATGGAATTGACATTTTTGATTGCCTGTAGAATTTAGCAACTTAATTACTAGGTTCTGCTAAGCACTAGCTAAACTTAAATGTGTAGTACATTTTAATTTTGGACATCAATTTTTGTCAAGATTTGAAAAGACTGGAAACCATTCCATTCTAGTGTAATTAAGTTTGCAATATGTCTTGAACAACTTAGAGTTGTGGTTTTTATAATGACAATTATAAAGGTCATCTTGTCTATTGTTGTTCATTTAAATATGTAAAATACTTGGATTTTTATGTGGAGGATAGTTGGTTTGGTTTATATAAATGCAGTAGAGATAATAAATATAATCTGGCTGTTCTATGTAATTAGATGCAAATATCTGTAATGCAGGAAGTATGAAATATGTTCAAGTAACTTTGACAGAGCAGCATGGTTCAAAGCCTACTAGTATCGATGAGTCTTTTGGTCAGGCTTTTTTAATGTTGGTGCTCAAGGGCGAGCTTCCCTCTCTTTCTTCTGAGATCTGATAGTATGTACTTCACTGAAGTGTTTTAGATACTTGTGTAATATTCTGTCTTTGTAAACAGCAGTATGACCTAATTACATACTGAATAACTCCTGAAATGACCTGATGTTGGTTTTGCAGTCATAGAGGTTCTTGTGTACCAGATTCAAGAAACAGAGCTTGGTCTGAAGTTTTATGTTGGCTTTCTTTTGGGGGGAAACTTACCATGTGTTTAGCTAGGATAAGCAGTAAAAAGGTCAAAGTTTCCTTAGTTGGAGTCATGGAAGTACAATCTGATGGTGAAAAGTGTTACTGTAGAGCTGCAATGAGAGATGGATAACCTCAACCCTGTAGTGCAACACACGTACTTGAATGTGCTTGTGCAACACACATACTTGAATGTGCTTGTGCACATACAAACAAATGAACAAGCAGAGAGTTCTGGTAGTATGACAGACAACATCTTCCTTTATATCTGAAATGCTGTTGCCAGCTATCTACACAGTGTGTTAATCTTGTGCGGGAGAGGGCGGGAGGGGATAATATCAAATTATTCCTCGTTTGCCATCTCTGCTCTGCTTTGTTCCTCTTTTTTAGTTCAGCTGCTTCAGCTGATTGAGTTGCAATGGAATGAATATGAAGCAACACAGATGAATTTGGAGTCAAATTGGAGAAGTTTTTATTAGATTCTAATTCTGCAGCTGTATCTTCTGAGATTGAACTTTCAAAATTTTAATGACTAGCTAATTTCAGAAGGAATGAGATGCTAAAATGTCAGAAAACTAGGATTAAAAAAAGGAAAAAAATAGTCTTCTGTTCATCCAACAGATGTAACATGTTTCTATATGCAATTCTAACTACTTTAGCATGATGTTATCCTGATGATGACCAATGAACACTCTTTAAGGCTTGCCACTTCTTCTGGAGTTTGAGCAGATAGTACTGGCATGCTGCTGTACTTTGTTTTATTTAATTGTGAAACCCTTTTTTTCAGGGTGGCATACAACTACTATTTCTAGACCTTTTATCAGGGGAATCCCAGTTTTGGCTGACAGATAGAGCTTTGTCTATTTGGAGCTGCTCAGAGAGCAAGCAGAAAGGTGGCACCTGTCCAAGGGTGGTAGGGTGCTCAGAAGAAGAAAATTAGTGACGTATGTAGTTACACTTAACAGACAGGATCAAATTACTTGTCAACGAAAGGTAAATACTGCATTCCTCATCTCATGGATGAAGTAATCGAGACAGTCAGGTAATTGGTTTTGTGGTTCTGTTCATTTCACCATTTTTTACAGGTACTGCTTGTATATTTGGTCAGGACCTATTGGA
Source organism: Coccyzus lansbergi (assembly GCA_033558105.1). Classification (NCBI taxonomy): domain Eukaryota; kingdom Metazoa; phylum Chordata; class Aves; order Cuculiformes; family Coccyzidae; genus Coccyzus; species Coccyzus lansbergi. Next base: position 1,298,707 of record JAUMJK010000072.1, on the reverse strand, counting down.
TAGGATTACGGAATGTATTTGACAACTTAATCCTGAAGCATTAACAGGTTGGAAGAGTTAAAAAGATGTTTGGCAACTTAAACTGAAGTTTTATTGAAAAAGTTAGTGAACAGGTAGCCTAAACTTCACAGGTTTCTTTAAGTTATATTTCAGTTTTGATTCTAAGTGTTACGCAGCAGAGTTTTGCTTTGCTTTCTTGTTTTTTAGACGTTGTTCAAGTTCAGTTAACATGACATGATATTTTTAAGTCCCAAAAATGTGCAAAGGACTCTTTAAGAGGCTTTGCTTCATTTACTTTCTTTTGAGGATAAGTATAGGGATGGATAGCATATTTAAAGAATAGTAACAGTTTGTTTTCAATTAGCACTTCAGTGAAAGCAATCAGGCAGTTATCCTTCCAAAGATTCAGACTTTCTGCAGATTAAAGACAAATAATATGTTATTTTAGATTCACTTAACATGTTTGGGGTCATCTGGGATCACTGATGTAAAATATATGTCCTAGAATAGGATAATACTGCCGCAGAACCAGAGAGTGAAGATGTTGTTTAACTATTCAGTTGCAGGTATTTTTTTCAGATGTATGTATTGATCCAGAATCTTAGCACATGAGTCATTTCCACCCAGAAGTTTTCATTCAAGACTTCTGGTGGTATTCTCAGGTTACAGTGTACAAGTTTGACTTTGTGCTTGCATAAAAGTATGCAATTTGTAAAGAATTGTGCTGCCCTACATTAATGGCAAATCCACCTTGATGACTGAACAAAAAACTGGATAATTTTCGGAGATGTTACCTTTTATCTTTGCTTTGATATTGGCTGATAATATTTGGATACAGCATATGGGAGTGTGAACAGCTAAGCCAAAAGAAGCCCCTTGAATACCATTCCATTTGGAATACAAGATATCCCTCATGAAATTGTTTTTTTTCCAGTTTTTGTTCCCATTAATTGTAAGATGCATAGTAGTTAGATCTTTGTATCATTTTTTCTTGTTACTGATTTTTTTTTTTTTAGGTATTTACAAATACAGTAGTAAAGATGTAAGCTAAATAAACATTTGTGTAATTAAGGTATTGTAAACAGGGATGTTTTCATCCTTGACTGACTTTAGTAGTTTCATTCATTTTAAATATGTAATTATCTGCCATATAGTTTACTTGAATAACCACAGGGTTCCAAGTATGCTGTAGACTTTATACCCGCAGATAAGTGGAAGTGTAACTAAATTTGGAGTAATGGAAAGTATTTGTTGAAAGATGGGGGAGGTATAACATCTCATGATAAAAACAGAGTACAACCACTGAAATTATACTCCTCTGTACAACAGTTATTTTTTAGTACACCAAATTATTTTGACGCTGTATCCTAAAGGATATCATAAAGGATACAGCATACAATAGGAAAACCTGTTCCTATTCACACTTTTTACCAACATACAAAAGTAAAAATTTAGAGAGTTTAAATGTAAGAAAGGCATTATTTGCTCTGACTGTGATTCACCAGAGAAAAATACACTTATAATTCTTAGTGTTTTTTCTCTAAGCTTTTTGTCTTTTTCTGTACCTCCATTAAATCCTAACTGATAACTCTGAGGCAGTGGAAATATTGTTTAGAGCACAGTTAGGTACCTTATATCTCCTGGAAGTTTTCATCTAAGAATTTTCTTCCTCCTCTGTCCCTCGAGACATGAACTGGAATAAAAGGCAGAAAACCAAGGAACTATTAATGCCTAGGGTCAGGAACTGGAACGCTGTATCTTTCAGTTTGATTTCTCTCTTTACTGGAACAGTTTGCTCACATTTAAGTGCCAGGGTTTCCTTGTATGAGGACTGGAGGGTAACGACTGCCCCTGTTGCAATGTTGTTATGTTGTGAGGTCTGTGGTCCTCGGACTCAATACGTAAGCATAGGAGACAGAAGTAGCAGGCTATTTCCCTTGTGTAATACAAGGATTTTTTCACATAATTGCACAAAATCTGTAGTCCCTGTGCAGCAGGTGCTAGTAATTACTATTATTTCTGATTAACTGCCAAATTTCAACAGATAGGGTGAGATAATGTAAGAAATACATGGAACCGGATATTCAAAAGACTAGTCTTTGTTGTATTTCAACACTGGTTTATTTCTTTATACAAAAATAGTATACTAGATAGAATATAATTAAAACTTTGAATTATGCTAACCAAGAAGAAGATTCAGTTATATTTGTGGAAGATACATTTCGTTTCATGTGCATGTTGAAGGCTTGGGTAAAGATAAACAGACAGTGTTTGCCAAGCTGTGTAAGATTAAACAGTTCATTACCTGTTGGAATTATCAGCTGGAAGACACATTGCATAAATTGGACTACAACCTTTATATGTATTTGGCTGGATTATACCTCTTATCCAGTGAGGTGCATTGAAATGTAATTAACAACATGAGCCGGAAATGACAGATTGAAACTATGTGTATTTTTGTGCAGATAAACAATCCTGTATTTAAATCAGGAGTTGTAATAACATTTTCTTGACTCATTTTTTTCAGTTTCTTGGTTTCTGAAACTGTGTATAGAGAAGAATTATCTGTGTTCCATGACAGAGAAAAGCAAATAGGCATTAGCCAGTTTACTTCTGGGGTGACTTCAAGAACTTTTGGAAGATGTCAGATACTGTGGAAAACTCTGCGAATTGCAGATCTTTTGTATTCTTGATTTTGAATGTTTTGTCTGACAGAGACTTTTGAAAATACAGAGGCAGAAATTCTGTTCCATTGGTATAAGAAGTTTGCCTCTAGTTTCTGCAGAGTTCAGGGCTTCACCTCTGGCTATTTAATTCTGCTTTACTGAAACTGCAGTTCCTGATCTGAGTTTCTGATCCCAACTGCTTGGATGCAGATCTTTTTGCTTTGATGGAAGTGCTGTGCACATAAAGAGTAGAACTTGGTCAGAAATATTTTCAACTAGAAAATCCTTTAGTTTTATCACCAATCATGCATTTTGCACATTGTTGATCTCGTCTGTTAAAGAAGAAATAGATATTTTATTTTGTACGGTTTTGGCTATGTGCTAATTACTTTGACATTAGTTCTATGAGTTTATAGCCCTTTCACCTTTTGCAATGAATTTCACAGAATCACAGAATCACAGAATCACAGAACAACCAGGTTGGAAGGGACCCATCAGATCTTCTAGTCCAACCATTCCTATCTAACACTAAACCAAGTCCCTCAAGACCTCATCCACCCGTGCCTTAAACACCTCCAGGGAAGGTGAATCAACCACCTCCCTGGACAGCCTATTCCAATGCCCAGTGACCCTTTCTGTGAAAAACCTCCTCCTAATCTCCAGCCTAAATCTCCCCTGGTGGAGCTTGAGGCCATTCCCTCTTGTCCTGTCCCCTGTCACTTGGGAGAAGAGGCCAGCTCCCTCCTCTCTACAACCTCCTTTCAGGTACTTGTAGAGAGTAATGAGGTCTCCTCTCAGTCTCCTCTTCTCCAGGCTAAACAACTCAAGCTCTCTCAGCCGCTCCTCATAGGGTCTGTTCTCCAGCCCCTTCACCAGCCTCGTTGCTCTTCTCTGGACTTGCTCCAGAGCCTCAACATCCTTCTTGTGCTGAGGGGCCCAGAACTGGACACAGTATTCCAGGAGCGGCCTCACCAGTGCTGAATACAGAGGGAGAATCACCTCCCTGGACCTGCTGGTCACACCATTTCTGATCCAAGCCAGGATGCCATTGGCCTTCTTGGCCACCTGGGCACATTGCTGGCTCATGTTCAGTCGGCTGTCGACCAACACCCCCAGGTCCTTCTCCTCCTGGCAGTTTTCCAGCCAGGCTTCTCCCAGTCTGTAGTTCTGCATAGGGTTGTTGTGCCCCAAGTGCAGGACCCGGCATTTGACCATGTTGAACCTCATGTCGTTGGACACTGCCCAGCGGTCCAACCTGTTTAGGTCCCTTTGCAGAGCCTCCCTACCCTCCAGCAGATCAACACTTCCACCCAGCTTAGTGTCATCTGCAGACTTGCTAAGGGTACCCTCAATGCCTTCATCCAGGTCATTGATGAAGACATTGAACAGGACTGGACCTAGCACTGAGCCCTGGGGAACACCACTTGTCACTGGCCTCCAGCTGGACTTAACACCATTTACCACCACTCTCTGGGCCCGGCCATCCAGCCAGTTTCCTACCCAGGAGAGTGTGCGTCTGTCCAGGCCAGAGGCTGACAGTTTCCGTAGCAGAATGCTGTGAGAAACTGTGTCAAAGGCTTTACTGAGGTCCAGAAAGACCACATCCACAGCCTTTCCCTCATCCAGCAGCAGAGTGACTTTGTCATAGAAGGTGATCAGGTTGGTTTGGCAGGACCTGCCTCTGGTAAACCCATGTTGACTGGGCCTGATCACCCGGTTCTCTTGTAAGTGCTTCATGATAGCACTCAAGATCACCTGTTCCATGACTTTCCCTGGCACTGAGGTCAGACTGACTGGCCTGTAGTTCCCCGGATCCTCCCTGCTACACTTCTTGTAAATGGGAACTACATCAGCCAGTCTCCAGTCCAGTGGTACCTCCCCAGTCTTCCAGGACTGCTGAAAGATGATGGAAAGGGGGTTCCTCTGGTTTTAGACCAGAGGAAATTAGAAAATAAAGCCTATGTATCTGAATAGACTTTGTGACTGAGGCTCCTTTGTTCTTGCCATGACAGGCAGTCTGAGGCAGCACTGTTCAGGTAGTTAAGAGTATTCTTCATTGCCTGCGGTTTTTCTCGAGTGAAATAGGAAGTATTTGCTCTGATCAAAGAATTGATTTGGACAACAGTTGAAAGAAAAGATGAAATTTTAGTTGGTCATTTGAACTAGTTTCCCCCATTCTTTATTTTAAAGTTCTTTGTTTGGTTTAGTATTGTGAGTTGCTTTTCCCTAACGAACTATAGCACTTGTAATTTTTTTACACTGTTTCACATCTTTTGGAATGTCAGAGGTAGTGCTCAATGATGGTTTGACGTCAATAACTGCAAAAAGGGAATTTGTAGAGCAGTCATGAGAGATTAAAGGGTTGGGAGAGAGTCCTAGTCATGGAAGGCTCAAGGTGCTTAGTGTACTTGCTTAGCTTAATAAACCAAAATCTGAGATCATTTGATGGCAGCTGCCTGCTCAGAGACCATAACAATAGCAGAGAGATCTTATAGGTGACAGAAAAAAGCAGAAGAAATCACTTATAATGGCTAGCAATTGAAGCTTGGCAACTTCAGATTAAAAAAATTAATCATTCACCTCCTAACTGACAGGACAATTAGCTTCAGCAAAGATTATTGTAAATTCCCAATATCGGTTTGGTCTTTTTATACCTAGTTCCAACTGGAAGTATTTCAAGAGCAATCTTACTGCCTGTGTTTTGCAGATGGGCAAGGATCAGTGTATGCAATAATCTCTGTTAAATCAACAGTTCCAGAATGCAAATCTATCAATATAATGAGAATTACAGAAGTTATTACTATTTTGTTGGGGTTTTTAGGTGAATGCAGCCCAATGCACAATGTTATTAACATTTTCTATTAGTTTTACAATTCCCTGGATTCTACAGTAACTCTTGGTTCTTCTCCCCCCCCTTTTTTTGTTTATTTTTTTTATTTACTAGCTTCTCATACTTTTGTCAGTCTCTGTGGGTCATTTTCTTACCCAGCTTACATGCTATATGAAATTGCTTTCTTACTATTCGATAATTCATTGAAATTCTGCTCATTTTCCAGAATAGTGCACAATTCACCAAGACCACTCTTTCAACCTGATATATTTATTCTTAAAAAAAGCTGCTATGTCCAAGTCTTCTCTGACTCCTTTAACTTCTCACAGGCACGGTATGTAGGTGTTACCTCATTCTTATGCTGCTTGCATTTTGACTCTCATGGTGACCCTTGCTGAGGTTGCTTATGTAGAATCATAGAATAACAAGGTTGGAAGAGACCCACTGGATCGTAGAGTCCAACCATTCCTATCAAACACTAAACCATGCCCCTCAGCACCTCATCCACCCATCCCTTAAACACCTCCAGGGAAGGCGAATCAACCACCTCCCTGGGCAGCCTGTTCCAGTGCCCAGTGACCCTTTCTGTGAAAAATTTTTTCCTGATGTCCAGACTGAACCTTCCCTGGCAGAGCTTGAGTCCATTCCCTCTTGTCCTGTCCCCTGTCACTTGGGAGAAGAGACCAGCACACTCCTCTCTACAACCTCCTTTCAGGTAGTTGTAGAAAGCAATGAGGACTCCTCTCAGCCTCCTCTTCTCCAGGATAAACAACCCCAGCTCTCTCAGCTGTTCCTCATAGGGCCTGCTCTCCAGACCCTTCACCAGCTTCGTTGCTCTTCTCTGGACTCACTCCAGAGCCTCAACATCTTTCTTGTAGTGAGAGGCCCAGAACTGAACACAGTATTCAAGGAGCGGCCTCACCAGTGCTGAGTTCAGAAGGAGAATAACCTCCCTGAACCTGCTGATCACACTGTTTCTGATACAAGCCAGGATGCCATTGGCCTTCTTGGCCACCTGGGCACACTGCTGGCTCATGTTCACTTGGCTGTCGACCAACACCCCCAGGTCCCTCTCCTCCAGGCAGCTTTCTAGACAGACTTCACCCAGTCTGTAGCTCTGCATAGGGTTGTTGTGCCCCAAGTGCAGGACCTGGCGTTTGGCCATGTTAAACCTCATGCCATTGGACTCAGCCCAGCGGTCCAGCCTGTTCAGATCCCTTTGCAGATCCTCCCTACCCTCCAGCAGATCAACACTTCCACCCAGCTTAGTGTCTTCTGCAAACTTGCTAAGGGTGCACTCAATGCCTTCATCCAGGTCACTGATGAAGACATTGAACAGGGCTGGACCCAGCACTGAGCCCTGGGGAACCCCACTTGTCACTGGCCTCCAGCTGGACTTAACACCATTTCCCACCACTCTCTGGGCCCGGCCATCCAACCAGTTTTCTACCCAGGAGACTGTGCGCCTGTCCAGGCCAGAGGCTGACAGTTTCCGTAGCAGAATGCTGTGAGAAACTCTGTCAAAGGCTTTACTGAAGTCCAGAAAGACCACATCCACAGCCTTTCCCTTGTCAATCATTCGAGTCACTTTCTCATAGAAGGAGATCAGGGTAGTTTGGCAAGACCTGCCTTTTGTAAACCCTTGCTGAGGTTACTTATGTAGTATATGAGCAGATTTGTTAGGGCAAATGGAGACTGCAGGAGAACACAGAAAACTCTAAAAGCATAGAGTATTTTACAAGCTGTCTGACTGACCTAGAAAACAAATGTTCACTGGTCTAAAGGGAAGATGTATTCACAGTTTTGCAGGATGAATTACCCAGGCACTGGGATCTTTTCCTGTCTTGGAGTGCTTTGTCACAGTGCTAAAATGCTGAAGCGTGGCTGAGAACAATCAGGGTAAGCATTTATTAGTTCTGCTTTTGTAGCATTCCTTTAGGTTGGGTACATCCTTTTATGCCTTTCAGAGAAATATAAATAAGTAAGGAAATCCTTGTCTTTTAAAATTCTCTTGGGTTTTGGGAGTTGTTTTATCAGTTCTGAAACCCCAGAGTCTGTTGTCTTTGGCATTCCTATGTTTATTTTATACCTTCTTTCTAGTATTAAGCATTCTGCAAAGCATGTGCTTTAATGTTCTCCATCTCTGATAGGTGCTATGCATCTCTGCAGCAGAAAAGAAGTTGTAGCCTTTAAAGTCTGGCATTAAGTTGTTTACAACTTTTCCCTTTTATTTTTTTATTTTCCCTCTTCTCCTTTATTGTTCTTCCTACTGTTATTATATGTCTTCTCTCACTGTATTCCTTCATCTTTCTAAGTTCAGTTGACATGAATTTTTTCCATTATTCATCTGTCTGTTTTCATATTTGTTCATACTTTTTTTGCATTTTCTGTATTTTTATCCTTGTATGCATAAAGTAATTTATTGTGTTATTCTTTCATTTCTTATAATAGTTCTTCTGGTGGTTCCTTTTCCTGTCACAGAGCATGAGAATACTCTGCCAGGGAAGGTTCAGGCTGGACATCAGAAAGAATTGTTTCACAGAAAGGATCATTGGATACTGGCTAAGGCTGCCCAGGAAGGTGGTTGAGTCACCATCCCTGGAGATGTTTAAAAGACAGGATGAGGTGCTGAGGGGCATGGTTTAATGATTGATAGGGATGGTTGGACTTGATGATCTCAAAGGTCTTTTCCAACCTAGTCATTCTGTGAAGAGTGACTCTGTAATCAGAGTTTAGGTAGGAGAAGTCATGTGGATGTTGTAACAATAAAACATCACCTGCACTGACAAAACTAATATAGCTTTTGCTTCACATCGATACTGTAGGTGATTTGCTGTCTTCACATTATTTGTGTTGTTTCAGCTCACTGTGTGAGTTGTCAGCAAGCTCTTTAACCCTTCCTGTCTTTGATAATCAGCCCCCACTCCCACTCTGTGAAATCACATTCTGGCTATACGTTTTGGTTTAATTTGTCATCATTTATTACATTGAAATATGGATTTGGCCTCTTTGCTAAGAGCTATAGCTTCAACAGTCACAGGCAACTGATTTTTCTGTAAATAGTTATAACAGTGAGTAGGTATATGGGCTACAAATTGGTTGGAAAATGGAAGCGGTTTACTAGCAAAGAGAAAGGAACATGAAGTTAAACTTGTCAGAGTCTTCTATCATCATCATTTATGCCAGCTTAAAGAAGTATTACAAGAAGCATTTTGCAAGTTCTTGGGTTTTTTGTCACTTACTTTGTGCTGATGTTGTCAGAGAGTACAGAGAAGGTACTTCCCTGGCTGGTAGGGCATGGTACCAGCTCAGTCAGGGAAGGGGCTGTTCCTCCGTTGTCCTGAGAGGGCAGCTGTGAATGGGATATTGGAAATAATTTATTTTTCATTTTGTCTAATGAACTGGAAAATTGAGGGAGGGAAAAAAAGCAGCCTTAAGTGGAGCAGGCAGGGTGAAGAGAAGTTATTGTATATTGGAAGAAACTCTTGATTTAGTGATCCATGAAATGTTTCCTTTTGCCAAAAGCAAAGCTTACGCCTTTTCCCCCTGCATACCTCCAGAATGAGGTGAATTCAATTCTACCTCCACCTACCCCATTCCTTATCCCTCCATTAGAGAAGAGGTAGGAGATCAGTAGCCCAATTGTGAGAGCTATGTCAGTGTGCTACATCTGGATTCAGCTTCTCTTGCATATAGAACTTGAATCCATGTCTATGGCTCCCCTGGCCCTCAGGATAGGGGCGAGACTGGAGTGGGGTCGTGGGTCCCCAGTAGCTGAATGTGCTCTGGAGGAAGAACTGTGTCACCACTTGTGTCCTGATTACCGTACTAGAACTTTCTTGATTTAAGGATTAGAAAAACCATCCTGCTTTGTTGTTAATTGTAAACTGTCCCTGAAGCCATGGAAAGTTATAATTATGCAATTTATATGATTTATTGCTTGCACTCAACAGCCACTCTGCAGTGCTGTTCCCATTACTTCTGAATTGGATGCGTTTACGAGTTTGACGTTCTTATTAGTAACACATAAATACGATTACAGGTAGCGTGACGTTATTGGCCAGACTTTTTTGGGAAAGAATTAATTTCAATAGAAGTTACTTTCAGGAATGATTTAATTTAGAGAAAAGCCTCATGTTTGCTGAGTTTTGTTTGGTACGTGGGTTAAAGGGCCATCGTTTGCTTACATGAGGTGTTGCGTTGTTGCAGGTTTTACACTGAGAGAGGCAACCTTTGTACTCGTTAGGGCAACACATGTCAAATTTTACATTAAAGAAGGAAAAAAAAAAAAAAGAAAGAAAAATACCCTTTATGCTTCCTCCGAATGTTCCGTTTGACCTTGGTGAAAGGCTGTAATTAGTCTGCAATTAGTCCTGTCAGCCTTCGCGGCGCCAGGGGGCGCTGTTGCCGCGGGAGATACAGGGCTGCGCTGAGCGGGAGCCCCTCATCCCGGGGTCCCTCCGCGCTTGGCATCACCAGCCTCCCATCCAAAGGCAGGCTGCGATTAGATAAATCGGCACGATTACGGGGCTCCCTAGTAGCCAGTCGTCCTCTTAAAACCTGATTTAGGACTGTTATTCTGGAGATGGAATTGCGTTTTGTTCCGTCTGGGTTCTTCTTGAATGTGCACCTTGCTATAATATTCCAGATGGCCGTCATCCTAACAATAGATAGGAATTAAGAATGGTAATAGGGGATATTTTATTTAAATCCACTTCTTTATCTTTCATTACTTATTCACTCTCTATTGTACCCTGGTGCCGTATTCAAAACACTTGAGGACTTAACAAGGGGAAAAATAACCATTTAAATTAGGATATTATGTCATCACCCTTCCTGATGGGATGTTTTTAAAGCAATAGTGCAGCGTGGAAGAGCTGGAGCTGTTTCACATTGAGGAGGAGGCCTCACAAACTTAGTTTTGTTCAAGTTGCGTTTTGCAGAAGCAAAGACTCTAATTCTGAAAGAGGAAAAGACCAACTTACATAATTGGATGGGAAATGTCACAAACAGGTATGATCTTGTGTGTGCTGCCAAAGTGATAATAACTGAGCTGAACCTTGTTAACCACACAAATAATGAACTCTTGAAATTATCATAGGAGCACTGAGAGAGCACACCACGTATGTATTTTGTGCTCCTTCTGCTGCTGCATAATACGGTAATGGTATTCTGCACTTCCCATATACCTATTAAAAACCACACTACTAAGAAGCATTTGTCTTTTGGATGCTGAATGGAAAAGTGAATGGTACAGGCTGTGTAATATAATCATCAAGAAGATTTTTTGTAAAAGCTTTGCTGAGTTGTTTGTTTCTTTACTTGTTGGAGCATCACAGAATGTTTTGCTGATATTTCTGACTAAAACTTCCCTGAGCAAAGGGTGCAGAACAGGTAGTAAATACAGTAGTGTGGGAAATAGGATATCCACATGTAGGTCTGAGTGTGGGTTGATTCAGAGCAATCTTGGTTATTGATTTCTTCGCAGAATGAGGTAGTGGAGGAGTGGAGAGCTATGCTGAGCCTGTAGTTCTCCTTGTTCTCTGCACTAGGTTTCCTGGGGTGGATGGATCCACTTTCCTGCTTGTAAACAGACACTTAAAGAGAATTAATGTTTCTTTAGAAAGTGATTTGACCAGTTGTGTCTGGGCACCTAGTCTTGAAATATCAGGAGGCTGCTTTGAAACTGAATTATTATCCCTGGTCACTGCTGGGGATGTAGCAACATGTAACGAAGCCAAATTTTAAAATGTCTGTGTAGTAATGAGTCATTGAGCTGTATAAAGTGCTTTTTCATAGAGAAAGAATGTCTTCAAATGTCAGTACAGGACGGAAACAAGTGGGTACATTGACACTGCTCTAGACTTGTTCCTGTGTAACCACTGTGTGTATAAAATTAGCCTACTATCCATGATAGTTTTTACAGAGATGGAAACACCATTTTCCTTTGTTGCTTGTGGAATTTGAGCTTACTGAGAAAGCTTATTTGGTTTGTGGTCTCTGTACTTAGTTTCAGGACAGCCAAATGCTTCAAGTCATTGTTTATAAAAAGCAGTCCCTTCTATGTCTTAATTTCGGACTTCAGGATGGATTCACTCATGGCTAATTTCAGAGTTTGTGTAGTCTGGACAAAATCGTTAGTATATGTCCGCGTTCCTACAGGTACAGCTCAACCTTTCAAGGTGTTATACCTTGATTGGAATTGCATATGAGCACTAGCACTGCATTATAAGCATGATACTTGAAATCCCTCTTCACCTTGTTCCCTGAAAGTCATCAGGATTTACATTAATTGGTATAATAGTGACGGTGTGAGAGAATGAAACAGTATCTGCATCTGTATCAACAAGGAACCTAAAAGTATCAGTAATTTGTGAAACTTAAAATGTGCATTGGGGAAAAACTTCCATTTTTATTCAGCTACTTTCTTGTAGAAGACACAAACAGCTGATTATTGCTGGTAAATCTAGCGTGGCACGTTCTTAGTAAGGTATTGGATATATAGAAGGAAACAGCCCATAATAAAAATATTGATTCTTTTTATTTAGCATGCACTACCTGCCTGCTTTTGGAGCTCAACAAAATTTCAGGATGTGCTTGTGTAGCTAAAAGTCTCATCTGATTGTTCAAAACATTTATAAAACAGGCCTGATCAGTGGAAGGAAAACAACAAGTAAAATGTTTTAGAGGGAGATATTATTATCTGTAAGAATCAATACAAATATTGCAGGTGAGTTACTGTTTCAGGGTATTTATGTTCAGATATGCAGCCATCTTCCTTTCAGTCCTGGTGTTTAGCCATTTCTTTGGCAATAAGAGTAAAATGTGAATTTCATAGATGACCTTACTGAGATGGTTTATTTTTTTTCCTTTTATTTTATATTTTTTAAGAGCTCACTTTGCTAATTCTATTCTATGAAAGATGTGGAAGCCCGTACCTGGACTTGGAGTTGGATTGCATTGTTGTCTGGAATTTTCTCGTATTTTTCTTTGGAGAAGAACACCTGGTATAAGATGAAATGTGAACAGTTTTAATGAGTGCAGTTTCTGAATCCCTTTTATGCACATAAAAATGATAAATAAAGGAGAATGAAAACAGATCTTGGAAGTTATCATCACTCAACTATCCTGGTGTTATTGTGGAAGAGAATTTCAAAAACATGGGCAGGACCTAGAGTCTCTGTGTTGTCTTAACCCAAAGCCTTGCAATCAGCAATTTCTCTTCCAATGGATTTGTGTGAAGACATGAGTTATTGAAGTTTCTCCTTATAAAGGCTTTTTCATCAAACCTTTTTCTTGCTGAGTTTTGAGTACAGTTCTGTTTTGAGTAGTACAGTTTGTTTTGTTCTGTGTATGCTGTTTTGCCTTCCTTCCAGAAAGGTCATATAGGTGAAAAGAAATTACTTAGGGGATTGTTCTTAAAATGCTACTATGAGTGTACTTGTTTGGTATGCATATAGTTAATCTGGCGTGTCTGCCCAGCTGTGGCCTAGTGTCTGCAGTTCACACTAGGACTGGGCATGGGTAGGAATATGAAGCCAAATTTGTTGTGTGGGTACTGGAAATCATCCACATCCCTGCCTGTAAACACGCAAAGTGGTTTTGTCTATTCAGAGTGCAGTTGTTGATACTGTGTAAAACTCTGCTTGTTTGTTTTAGAACCTAATTCTACAGATTTAACTGTTTCTAGCTTGCCTTCCCCAAGGAAAATGGGCACTTCAGCAGGGGATTTCTGTAGATGTGACTATGGACCTGTGACAAACATCAGGTTTTTTACTACAATCATACAAGTTAGTTTTGTCTTTCTATCTCAGTTTTGAATCTTGTTCTGTGAGCACAACTGAAAATAATTTGTGAAGATCAGTTTAGGAAAAAAATCAACCCTCAATTACAGTGTGACCACAGAAACATTTTGTTACGGATTTGAATGAAGGTGATAGGAACTTCTAACATCGGGGTGAAATAAGAGAATTGGAATGGGATGGAATTGTTAGAGGGTGATACAAAAAGAGGTTGGTAGTCTCTCGTGGAGACCCTTGGTAAGCAGGTTACTTATGCTACAGTCCCCATTTCAGCTGAGTTTCATTACTCAGGACCCTGGAAGCTGCTGTGAAAACCGCACTCTCTTAGAGCTTGCCCAGGTAATTAGTTTTGTGTAAAGAGTTGTGTTACTGCTGTTGCTGTCGCTGTCAGATACAGATGAGATGAAAGTTGTGAAACTATTTACAGAGATCTCTGGAATTAGAATGTAATTAAACTTCTCCCCTTGAAAGATTTTTATGACAAAAATGTTTTTCAGGAGGAGTTTACGGAGTACCCAGTGCTATCTATCTTAGCATTCAATGTAATATGTGCATGCATTACATGAACTTGTAAAGTGATATTCAGGCTAAAAATTATGGGGCTTTCTTCATAAATTTGAAGGGCTGGAAAATCTTGTGGGAAATGCTTAATAGAGTTTATTTGGTTTGCTTAGAGGACTTCGTTGAAACGTTAAGCAATGTTTGGCTTTTTGTCATGTTAATCATGAAGGTGGTGTGACAGCTCAGGTCTGTGAAGGACTAAGTTATGTGCAGATGGTCTCTGAGGCTGTCAAGACAGTAGCATCAGTGAGAGGTTTGTAGACACTGGGGCTCATTGGTATTCCTCTGTCTTTGAATTGTCTTCAATTTTTTGCAAGAACGTGTATATGCTTTTCCCCCCAACTGCTGGTCACTGCATCCTTCTGCCACAGGCAGGTTTTGGTTTAGACTCCCTCATAATAATATCTAGATCATGTTAAATGCAGCTGTTTGGACCTTGGTTTTCAGACACTTAGTGTGGTGGGAACAGTGTTTTCCTTTGAGCCCTAAACCAGAGAGCCTCGAGCAATGTTCGGTTTCTTTGTTTAGTTCTAAAATGTCATTAATTGAAAACAACAAAATAATATTGACCTTCATAGGGAGAACATTTTCAGTTTTATGTTGTCTGCAGTATCTAGCAACTTGCACACTGCAGATGTTTCTATTTTCCCTCACCCTTCTCCCCTCCCTGCATTTTATTTTTTGTCCCTTCTTTCCCTAATAATCAACTCACTCAGACACTGATGTTCCTCTTTGGGTCTTTACCTGATTTCTAAAGAAAAACAAAAAAATGCTTTGGGAGTCTTGCAAGAATACACTTTCCAATGCAACCCCAACCTCAGATTTGTTTGAGATATGTTACAGTTATGCCTTCATTCGTCATTGTGGTAGCAATATGGTAAGTTTTTGGTTTCAGTACAATTGACATGTACTTAAGGAATCCTAAAAACCAGTATTTTAAAAATCTAGAAAATAATTAAAAAACCCAACTTAAAACCTCTCAAAAGATAGGTAAATAATTAAAATAATGTTGGAAGGAGGACTTCAAATTACCTTTTAAATCTAAAATTAGCTATTGTATAGCGTTTCGAGTAGTTATTACCTCAATGTCAAAGTAAGTTGCAAGGCAATGTGAAAAGTTCAAGTAGGCTTGACAAAACTGAATGTATGGTTAGAAGTGGTTCATCTTCAGCTGTGTTTGTTTCTTCTAGCAGCCGTATAATATCTGTAGATGGGATTTCTAGCTAATATTAACAAATAGCATTAAAAATCTTTAGAATTTTTGCTATCTCAATTGATTTTCCTACCTTCCTTTGTTTAGAACTAACTTCTCACTAGTATTGCTAAATCTGTCATTGTGGTTGTCTTTGCCCCTGACTTTGAGGAGTTAGGAAAAAAAAAGTATTTGCCTGTAAGTGCTATTTAATGTTGGAGGTAGTGAAGCTGACAGTAAACCAGCTTGGGATATTATCATGTGTCTCAAGAGTCTCCCTTTGCTTGGCGTTGTCCAGTGGAGTAAATTATCTCAAGTCTTGAAGTCCCATTAACTTGGACTAGAATTTAGGCTTTTCAATAGCATAAATGATTATAAAAACAAGATGTAAATCTTACTTTATATATATTGCTTCCAATATCTTTTCAGACTTTTTTTTTTATCTTGGATCATTGTTTAATGACAACTGAGTAAAAAAAAAATTTTCACCTAACTGGTCTTGCAGTATATCTTTTATTTAACGTGAAGTTCTCACACTAATGAAAATTTGACAGAGAAAATAAATTTCTTTGAACAGAAAGGGGATTCATTTGATCAAGTATTAAGGTTTATGGAATTGAGCCAGAGAAGTGCAATTTTCACACTATGTGTTTTAAATGCTTTTGGCTAATGTTATCTGTGGAAGGAGAAGCTACAGTGCAAATGTTTCTGAAATTATCAACTTTGTAAATGCACACAGCATTTGAGGGCTGTGGCAAATGAGGTAGGAGTGTTCATCTCCCTCACTATGCTACTTTAATGTAAATTACCCTCCTGAATATCCATTTTGTGTAAAGGGAGCTGTGCACAACAGATGCTTCATATACTTAGCTAGGATTATTTAAAAACCAAAGCATCTCTGTAAAACCTGACCCTTTCTTGGCCATCAGTATTTCATTTGGCACTGGCATTGTCTCTCAGAAGTAAGTTCATATAAGAGCAGCACAGGCAGCATCTCTGCCCAGAAATAAACATTGAAGATGATAGGAAGGAGAGTTGTTAGTGATATGTGATTCCAAGCTGGAGTTAATAGCCATAAGGAATCGGTGATATATTAATGCACACATGAAGTATTAAATATTAAAGGGAGTTGTTTGCCAGAGGAATATACAGGTGTACCACACAGGCTGCCAGCAATAACTTGTTCCCACTGATCTTATAAACAGTCTTTAGCTTGTTTTGTTTTAAATCAGAACACCTTAAAGGGCAGCATATCTGTGTATAACTGTATGTCCCAATATGGTCTTTCACAAATTAACTTTGGCAGATAATAAAATGAAGAGCAGACTTTTTGGGCCCTCAGACAAGACCTGCTTCTACAAGACTTTGGCGTGAACAAAAGTAATGTAAATAAACAGTGCTCTGGATGACACGTTTGCTTGGGAAATAGATAAGTACACTGATATGGGTTATTTTTAATGTAACTGTAGTAATGAATTGTTATTTGAGTAGTCATTCCTGGCTGTGCTTTTAAAGATGGTATCACAGTGCATACAAATTGTCTGTATGTGTTCTCAAAGAAGGTCGTTCCTGATGAGTGCTACATTTTAGTCTAAATATTTTAATTTTTTTCCATTCCTAAATAATTTATATTCTCTTTATTACTGCTTCCTGTTAATTCCCCCACCTATACACATCATAGGTTTGCATTTTTTTTGAGAATATGTATTTTCTGTCTTTATTAAGTTCTCTTTCTTCCTGAGAGAAGCAGGAGTTATTTTTCTGCTGGAACGTATGCAAAGCCTCCCAGCTCCATTACTAATGTAAGGGTTCATCCCTTGAAAGTAACACTGCACAGTGTGTGCTAGCACAGACTTCTTCCCTGCCTTGGAATTGGCTATTATTTGTTGAGCTCTGTCAACATGCTCAGTGCTGTGTAATATGAAGAAAAAGAAAGATAGGATTTCTGCCCCTAAGGGTTTGCAGTCTGTTAGATGCACAAAATGGATTAGATAATGCTAAATATGGCACCGGTCAGATGCACAGATTAGTCTGAAAATGCCACGGAGCTTTTTAATATAATTTTCTCCTTTGATGGATGCAGTCTATGTTTTAATGAAAGTATAAAAATACTCTTGGCTTCCCTGAAGACTTTACAAAAAGCTACATCTGAATAACTGACAGGTAGGATCTATCTTGCCAAGCTTAAGCTTATTGCTAAGCCAAAATATCTGATAAAGATGGTTTGCCTACTGGCAAAGAATTAATTGGATTTCATACTTTGAGTCCTTTCTTTCACTTCATCATTATTATCATGGAGTTACAGGAGGCAGAGATACAAAAGACCTATTAAGTCACCGAGGCGATAGACTTCTCAAAGCCTGCCTTCTATTACCCTTCTTTTTTTCTTGATAGTCAGGCCTGCCTTAATTTCATCTTGTTATTCCTAATTGTATCTAGGTTTTGCCAACCTAAATATTTCATTTTCCTTGTTGGCATATGTATCCTTCAAATATTTACTGGCCGTTACTGTGTCCCTGAGAAAGTTGTTCCTTAGCCAACCTCAGTGAGGTTAACTTTTAATGTCTTGATGCAATCAGTCTCTTCAATCTCCACTTATCATTTTTGTTGCTTCTCTAATAGCTCTCTCTAATGTGTTATCTTTCTGGTAATGAGGTGTCCAGACCTGAATGCAGTATTTCATATGTGCCTGTGCCAAAGCTCTGTGGAGGGAGACTTTCAGCTCTCTGTGCTGGGAATTGATGCATCTGAAAACTCAGGCTGAACCCCTTGAGCTTTCTTGTGCTGTATTGTGTAGTAAAGAGGAAACCAATTGATTCAGATGACAATGGCTTTGTATCATTTCAGGTGATAAAGCTATATTATGTGTATTTTTCCATGCAACTGTGAATGGAATCATCTAGATTTTAATCTCTGCAGGAGTGAACTATACTCACAGAAAAAAAAATTGTTTCTTTTATCCCCTCTTAATAGTGTGGACAGTTAAAAGCTGAACAGACAACTGATGTTGAAATAACACCAAGGAGATTGGCAGTGCCCCGCTGCTGATCTCTCCTTTGCACATCTGTTGGCACTCTCAGGGGGCTGGGAGGAATGGTTGGGATAGGAATGATTTCTGCTGATTCATTATAGTTTATTTACGCTACATTGACTATATTGGCCATGGAGGTGTCCCTGAGGAAGCAGAAGCTAGAAGACCTAGTGGTCTGTAGGTGTGCATTATTTGTTCGTAATTAGAAATGCATAAATCCTCACATTGGAAAGAGTGTGTGGGGTTGCAATTGGGATGTGATGCTTTGGGAATTATAAAGGAAGAGTGCTCCTGCAACAATCCTTCATTATTTTAAAGTGCATCGAGAGAATTGCAGCTGTGGTTTATATACTCTGTGTAGCAGCAGATACAGGGCAATGCGAAGGGAGAAGAGGCCAGGGAAGCGCTGCCTGTTCTGGCAGCAAGCTCTGTTTTGTGGCACCGTGTCAGCCCCTGAGCCAAGCCGCCAGTTACAGAGTGGATTTAGAACCAAAGGTGAAAACAAATGGTATGAAACCGGATTTGATATTATTATGAAGCAATAAAGAACCAAGCTTGCTATGACATGTTACGTATATTTGTTCATGTTTAGCTTTTTGTGTACAGAAGTAAAAAATTTAAAGGGAGAGGGCAACCACTGATCTGAAAGGGAGTTTAGACTCCAAGCACCCAGGATTCCAGTTTATTTGGAACACTGAACCTTCTGACAGCACCTTATCTTTCTTGCTTCTCCTGCAGGAGTTGCAAGCTCATTTTTCTCTTTCAATTTATTTGACTGATTCATTTTAGCGGCTGGTTTATTGAACGCTGAGGAACTGACTGCATTAAGCCAGTAACAAACTTGTTTTATTTCCAGATTGTTAGGAGAAAAAAGCTGCATGTGGACACATAGGACTGCAATCTTAAAAACATTTTGAATCCGTAACTGGGTGTGTCTACTACCTAATTGGAGGCATTATTTCCTTTTGATAAATTTTGATTGATTTCTGATTTCATATGTTCACAAGTCATTACAAGCAATTTATTTAGTGAATTAATACCATTCTGCAGTATTCTTTTATGCCTTAAAAAAGGGCTCACTTTTCACTCAAGCTGAGTTTGTTTTATGTATGTTAAAATCACTGCAGAAACTTAGCTTACTATTTTCTAATAAAATAAGTATGAGGATAATGAATATAAAGCTACAGCTCTGACAGCTTACAACTATTCAAATAACATTTATGTCATGTGCTCTCAGAATACACAGTATATATTCTGACATACAGTGTGATTTAGTTGTGAATGAACATATTTTAATGATTACTATCCAAAGAAAATGACATTGTTTAAAAATCAGCTAAAAAGTAAAAGCACAGATTAAGACTGCTTTAAAGGTAGGTTTTGTTCTAGTTATAATCCAAGATTAAAACTGTCCCAGAGAACAATGTGGTGGTTTTGCATGTTCTGCAGTTGTGTATTTCATGCGGTGATATTTGCAACTTTGCCTGCATTCCTGTGCAATGTCTATTGTCTTGTGTTACTGTTCACTTCAGCACATGTGTTGGAGGAAAGTGTCTGACTGATCCCCACAGTGGTAACCCATGGTCCTTCTTAGCACTGCTTTGGGACAGTTAGCTCTACAAAGGGATCTGATCAGGCTGGATCTATGGGCTGAGGCCAACGGGGTGAGGTTTAACAAGCCAAGTAAAGAATCATGCACAACAGCCCCGAGCAGCACTACAGGCTTGGGAAGAGTGGCTGGAAAGTTGCCTGGCAGAGAAGGACCTGGAGATATTGGTTTACAGCAGCTGAACATGAGCCAGCAGTGTGCCCAGGTGGCAAAGAAGGCCAACAGCATCTTCACTTGTATCAGAAACAGCATGGCCAGCAGGAATAGGGAAGTAATTCTACCCCTGTACTCAGCACTGGTGTGGCCACACCTTGAATCCTGTCAGTTCTGGGCTCCTCACCACAAAGAAGACATTGAGATCCTGGAGCATGTCCAGAGAAGAGCAACAAAGCTGGTGTAGGGGCTGGAGAACAAGTCTTTCGAGGAGCAGCTGAGTGAACTGGCGTTGTTTAGCCTGGAGAAGAGGACACTGGGGGGAAGACCTGTTATCACTGTCTACACCTGCCTGAAAGGAGATTGTAGCAATATGGGTGTTTGTCTTTTCTCCTTAGTGACAGGTGATAGGCCAAGAGGGAATTGCCTCAAGCTGTTCCAGGGGAGGTTCAGATTGGGCATTAGGAAAAACTTCTTCACAGAAAGGATCATTGGATACTGGCTGAGGCTGCCCAGGGAGGTGGTTGAGTCACCATCCCTAGAGGTATTTAAAGGAAGGATGGATGGATGGATGGATGGATGGATGGATGGATGCATGAGGTACTGAGCAGCATGCTTTAGTGGTTGATAGAAATGGTTGGACTTCATCATTGCAAAGGTCTTTTCCAACCTAGTGGTTGTGTGTTTCTTAAGTGCCTAGGCTAGTATCCCAGTATCTTGAATAGCTGTTCTTCAGCACCTACTACTCTGTTTTGAGTACCTATGTGGAGGCAGATCCTGGTTTTGACCAGGAGGCATGATAGGAGGTTCCCTGATAGTTTTTTTCTTGTAATTGAAACAAGCTTGGATCTCCTGATAATATGAAAGGAAATTAAACCTCCCAGACATACCTAGTTGGGGTTTTTTTGTTGTAAATGATCCTATTCTGCCACAGATGAGTAGGCATGTATTATTCCCAACTGTCTGGTATGTTGAGGACAACAGGGAGGAGCAAGGAGCAAAATTGCTTGCTTCATTACTGTCCAAAGTTTTGACTTATTTTTTAACTTTCAGTCAGCCTAGTGCATACAGAATATAAAAAATATGGTGAAGCAATACGTATAGTTATTAGCCTTGAACCGCAAAGTGTGTTCTACTTCTGTGCCTTATTTCATGTATCTTACTATGCAATACACTGATATATGCTAGGGGAAAATGAGTCTGAATTAAATTAACTAAAGTAGAATGAATGATTTACAAGCATACTAGCATCATTCTTCCAGTTTTCTTAAGGATTTTTTTAAAGTACAAGTTAATTGGTATCTCAGTCCCTCTGAAATAAAGATCCTTTTACGCAGGGCTGAGGCCGTGAGAGACGCTTTACATCATTTAGTCTGACTTTCCTCTTAGTATGTTCCAGATAAATCCTCTCTTAATGGCTCTCACAGACAACATAATGTAGCTTTTCCTACTGGTCTTTAATAAGTTATTGAGGACTTGATCTGAAAGAACTGGATGCTGCAGGGCAGATTGGCTTCTAGATGCTAGATTCTCCAGTGTGTGGTATAGCACACTGACATGCGTACGAGTATCCTATATTGTGCTTGGGGAGGATTAGTGCCTTGGGACAGGGATCTGCAGTCACTGCTTAGAGCTAGCCAGTAAGAAAGGCTAATGGGATAAATGAGTCATCAGCCTGGTGTCTCTCCAGAGCTTAGATATTTAACCTAGACCTTCAGGGAGATGTTTCTTTCTATTTTATTCATAGCCTGCAGCCCACTCCTGAAGACAGGGCAAAGTGATTTTTTTTTTTCCCTTCCTTCTAATTTTTTCCAAAATCCTAAGCAAAGCGGGTTGTTTTGCTTTAGAAGTAGTATTTAATTTCTCTTATCACCTTACAGGACTGACAGATTTCACTTTGGAGAATACCCAGACTGCCAGGGAAGGAAGGGGAGCCTAGTTTTACTGCCAGGCCTCTTTGTCTTCCACCAAGTGGATATGCAGTAATATTTCCTGGTGATCTCTTTTTCCTCTCTAATGAGCAGTGGAACATTTTGACTTGATACTCAAGGTAGATGTGGGGGATCATGCTCCTGCTGAAACAGGGACACTAAACCCACAAGACTTTAGCTGGTGGTGGAACTCAGATGTTGTTGAGCTTGGAGGCATATTAAGTGATTTAGACCACCAACAAATTACCAGGATAATATATCCCCAGTCTTCAGAGAGCTTGTGAAGTAAGTTACATGTTAGTAGAGATCAAAATGTTTCAAATGAGTTGTTTATATTTTGCTGTGAAATTACTTCTCTTGGTTAATAGTATCAAATAGCATATTCTGTCAAATCTACAGATTTCCCAAATCCTTTATTACTTCCAGTTTAACTCTTACATGTTTTTGAAACATCAAGCAAATACTAGAAAAAAAATTGCTATAGCACAGAGAATGTTTGCAAAAAGTTAGTTTCCCTTAGACTTTTCTATGGAAAGATTTTTTCAAGTTTGTTTTTAAAGCAGAACTTTTGCCAAAGCATCAGCAAAACTTTCAGTACAGAGGACTAGTAAATTACTTTTGAACCTGTTCCATTCTTGCCAATTGTGAGTCAGTGCTATCATTTTTGGTAAGATAGCATTCTTGTGTCCACTCTCCTGTCCTCGTTACAAATTACTGCAGAAATTATGGAATAATTATGGAATATGGAAGTTTGCTAAGTAGAAAAACATCCTTGTAAAGAGAACACTTTTAACATAAGATACGAGCATTCCATATCGGGATATACTGCACAAGGCTTGTCTTTAGTCCTCTTGGGAATTAAATTTGCTATATTCTCAGTAAAACCAGTTAAACTGCATGGCAAAAAAACCACCTTAACTATAGTGTTGGAGGTAAAGAGGGAAAAGGGGAGGGGTGGAGGTTTTCTTAACCACAACCATATCTCCCATCCTGATTAGTGTTTTGTTCTGGTTAGGGATGTCTTACAAATCCATGTCTTAGTGACTAAGCAAAAAAAAAAGAGGTTATGGCTTTGAAAAGGTTCTGTCTAATTTAGAGGATGAAGTCATCCACTGAACAATTTTGGCACTTCTGAGTATCTCTTTGGATGTTAGTGGAGGTTAGACACCCTAGTACAGAAAATGAGAACAAGGCATCCTGTAAAAAATCTAAACCTTGTTTTTCATTCCTTTAATTGCTACATTTAACTCCTGTCCCTTTGAATAATTTTTTAAACACACTGTTGGCTGGAATGGCTTTGAGAGTCCCTCCCAGTACCAGTACCTTCTCTCCCTGCTTTTCCTTCTGTTCCTCTGGGCAAGCAGGTTATTCTTATAATTAAGAAATGGGGACTACTGGGATTTGGGATAATTACAGCATCACTTTTTCTTATATTTTAGCAGCTTTCTAAGTCTGTAAAGGTTGTGAGCATTGTATCAAAATAACCGTCTAATTATTTTTTTCCTTTCCTCCTTCATTACTGTACCGTTGGTTTTGTCACATAATTTTATAATGTTGCAGAGCAATCAAACTCTGCAATTCTTTTATTTTTGATAAGTGAGATTTGTGGCAAAGTGAATCTTATGGTTGTGTTGAAGTTTGCTGAGCCCTACTGCTAATGCTTTGCTGAATTCTAGTCTGTGATTCTGAAGAGGGATGTAGTGGAAATGTAAATACCACTGTAAGTGAAGGATGGTAACTTCACAATGCAAGTGACCAATTGCAGCCAGTTAATTCCATGAGGAATTAAAAATCAGGACTTACAAAATGATCTCTTAAAAGAGTAGCTGTCATGATCTGTTGGGGACTGTTTTGAAACAGATCAAGCTTCCTCTTAAATGTCAAAGTCTAACATTAGATTTTATGGAAGATATATTCATACTTCTGGTTTTTTCCCACTTCAGCTATAATTTGAAGACTTATGTTGTTAGTTTTAATTACTCAGTATGTGGTGTAGGGAAGCATATTCGGGTCAGTCACTCCTGATGAGAAACAACGTCGGACAGATCTCAATGGAATGGTTTTTTTCTCATCTGTTGGGTCATCTACTGTTCAGCAATCAGGCAATCAAGTGACTTCTAATACGCTAGTGACTGCTTTGTTATCACTTCAAAATGAATGCTTTGATTACCTTCTCATGCTTTAAATTTAATGATCAGATTGGCCTCTGCACTGCAATTTTAGTTTGTTTTTAGTGTACCATTTTTAGTTGTCATTCAAAATAACATATTTCAGAAAAATTGCTTTATTGCATCTCTTTGGGGAAATGAGAGAAAGAGATTAGAATTGAATTGTTAATACAAAACTATGCTTTGTTAAATTTCTAAGGAGAAATACTTTTGGGATGTTTATTGCTGCAGCATATATGGATATGAATGTGTTGGTCATGCACCAAGCAGTTTTTGTTGGCCCTCCCTCCTTTTTTCCACAAAAGAAAAAAAATTATATGTATGTATCCTTAGTTTTTCTTTTTGATTGCTTTGTTTTCATCCTCAATTCTGTCACTCTTAGACAGTAGTGGTAGGGGGTTTTTTTTGCTTTTGCTGTATGGTTGCACAACTTTTAAGTTATCCCTCAGTGACCAACTACAGGCCACATTTTTCATGCAAAAACACTGAATGAATCATCCTATTTTCCTCCTTTTTCCTTTTTTTCCCAGTCTTCTGCATCTTTATATTGCCTGAAAAACAGCCTCACGGTGAAGTTTTTTAGTTCATTATACAATATCCAAGCTTAGGTTTCTATCAGCATTCTGCAGTGAATTTGCCATGGTTGCTTTTATTCCTCTCCAGTTTGCTGTGATAATAGTTTTCAGTACCTTCTGTGAGATCTTCTTCATTTTCCTGGAACAGCAAAAAGGATTGTAACAGATGAAGATGTTGTGGGGGTTCAAACTGTGTTAGGTGAAGCCCATCATTTTATCTGCCTGCTTTGATGACAATGAAGTAAAGAATAGTAACACATTTTTTAAAAAAAAAAAAAACACCAACAAAACCCCTTTTGGTGTTCCCTTCATGTTAAGTGGAAATTTCCCTGCTCTTCTCCTGGGAAATTGCTGTATGCAGCTCCCATGTGAAGACTTTTTATGCATTTGATTACATTGATTAGTTAAGCAGAATTTATGTCCACAGCAGGAGCCTGTTTTTCATCTTTGTTGTTCATCACTGTCAATTTTGCTTAATTAAAGTCCTTTACATTTCCAACGACTCTATCAAGTCACTTATTTTACTATAAATGTTTTAATCACTCGGTCATTATTTACATTTGAAATTTAACTGTTGCTGAATGTGACAATGTTAATAGTCAGTAATAACCTAAAAACTAATGCCACTTGGAAATTTTCCATGTTTAAACAGGATCAAAGTACCTAAATTGGTTTTTTTTAAATATACTTTTGAATTGTCTTTGCAGTCTGCTTTTGTGCTTAAATATGTTGGAGATGCTTCCTGATTGTTTAGGGTACTACCTAATACTTATCTCCATAAATGAAGGACAGTGTTCTGATATTGCATTTCATCTCATCAGTGCTGCATCTTGATTGCTTCCCTCACCTCAGCATCTGTTCCTCTGTGTGAAGTAACTACCCATTTCTGATGTTCCCCCTTTTAAACTGTCTGCCCTCTTGCCTAAACCTTAGTTGCCTTGCTCTCTTCTGAACCTTTCCATGTCCCATTAAAAAATTGTCAAAAGAACAGTCTGACAATCTAGTGACCGTAAAGAGTAATTAATTTTTGTGTTGCTTAATTTTTTTTCGTAAAATATGTGAGCAGAGTGGGAATTATTTGGAAAATGATACAAACTTTTTATTTTCAAATGAGAATTTTTTACTGTTTTTTAAAAAACACAACGGTGTCTATAATCTAAAGTATGATTAATATCAAATTAAGCATGAAAGAATCCTGTGCAACAGCACAAAAGCTTTGTGATGAATATAATGCTCATATTGCAGCATTATCCCCTAGCTCATGGTAATTATTAAATTTCAAAGTATCTGGAAGAGAAGATGGAACAACTGTGTTTTTAATGAATCTGTAGTGAGTTCTAAGACTGGGTAACCATGTGGAGTTGAGAGATTTGCATAATAATAATTGCATGTGGGCTAAAAATATAGACCTCTTTTCCTGAAGAAGTTAGAGTTGTCTTCGAATTCAGTGAAAACTCAGGTTTTGTAGCTTGACCAGTGATAACAGTAACTAAGGAAAAAGAACTGTAAGGAAGATTAAGTAATGGCACTTCTCTTTTGCACGTGTAAAAGTGTGCCTTATAGCGATGGATTTTATGGACTGTATAATTACAAAGAAATAAGTTTGAACTTTATACTAACTAGATCTCCTTCAGCCAATATTAGCATGGAGAAATGAATAACTGCGAAGCATAGGTAAAAACCTCCCAGCACACTTACACATCAATAAACACAGACAATAATTTTTTATTATGAGGATTGCCAATGAAGGAGAGAGATTGTTTCAATTTCAGTTGTAGGAGGAAGGTCCTTGCTTAGTTTGGAGGTGTTGCATGCTACATTGCATTGGTGGGCTACTTTGTTTTTTTTCAGTTTTACTCCCTGCTGTATTTCTTATAGTATACAGCGAATGATCCAAAACTGCGTTTGTTGATTTTCTGTAACATAATAAGGAAGAGCTCCCAATTTTGAGTAGAACTAGGGGATTCTGGGGGATCTTAAACGGTGAACTGGAAATTCTGTTTTTCTTATGATACTGATTTTGAATTTATATTTCAAAAATACAGTTGTACAGTTTTCCAGGCAGCCAGTGTTTTACAACAAAATGACTTCTATATGCTGCCTGTCTGGGCTTGTTCCATCTTTTATTCTGTCAGGATACATTTTTAACTTTGTAGAAGTGGAGTGTTTTCTTGCTGGTATTAAAGGGCAGCATTAAAATGAACCTTGTTTTATCCCCAAATATTATAATTGAAGAATACTCACTATGTACTATTGTACAGTGTTTGTGATTCAAAACACTGTGCTGGTCTAACCATTTGCAATAGCAACTGGAAGTGCAAAAATGAGGTTATTCTCTCTTGTTAGTCATCTCTTTATCCCTCTGCTCCATTAGGTGGTCAGTTTGTGCTGCTTGGCTTCATCCACAGGTGGTTAGTTCTCTTTCTGTCAAGATTCTTTCTGCTCTGTTTCTCCCCTAGCACTTGCTACTGATAAATTCACAAGTGTTTTGTGACTTCACTGATCTGATTACATTTCTCCAGAAAGTCCTCTCTAGAGCATTTTCTGCTGCTCTCTACTTTCTGTTGTTGCACCGTTTGCGTTTTTCTAGTCTGATCCTGAGGTGACTTTGGATATGAGGTGCTCTGATATAGTACAGCTGGCTTATGGGAGGCAGTGAGGGAAAGTTGCTGAGGTTCACCTCCTCTCCAAAAATCCCCCTGGATCTGTATGGATAAATGGGACTCTTGATGACTCTGTGACCTGTCCTGCAGAGTATGCTTGTCTTGAGCACTGGTTGGACAAATAATAGGAGTAGGTCAGTCATTACCAATACATCCTAGAAAGTGTTCTTTTGTCTCAGATCTGTTCTAATATTGGTGTGGGCTTAAAGGAAGAGGGAGGGAAAAAAAGAGAGAGACAAGAAATACAATCTGATTCTTCTGTGGGCAGGTGGACATTGTCCAGCAGTGTAGGGACGATTGCTGGCAGGTTATATGAGCCTGTGTCAAGTTAGGTGATTACTCACTAGGTGTAGCTAGGATCATCACATATCATTCATTTTCTTTTGCCTTGCAGAGGTACGTAAGTCAGGCCTTTTTTTTTTTTTCCCTCTGCCCTGGGTATGAATGTACCATGTTGATCCATTAGTCTTACACTGGTGAGGACAGCTGCTTCTGATGGTGCTGAGGCAGTTTGTGTCTGAGGTCAGCAAAACCAACCATGTCACTTCAGCTTCTGGTCACAGGCTAATGAAATCTTTTATCTCAGTGAGACGTCTATGCTTTCATTCACTCTGTCTTGTTGTCATGCTTAGCCCATTACAAAGATGTAAATTCCATTTTCTGAGCCCCTGTCTCCACCCAGAAAAATAGAAGTTGAATAGGGTCAGTGTTGCATATGGGTTGCAAAAAAGCACATGGGTTAGTACCATGCTTATCACAATCATGTGGCTCTAGGACTGCACAGGAGGAACCGTCATTTTCTTAAAACCTGAAATCCCTAAAGTGAGGTCTCTGGATTTATGAAAGGTTGTTTTTTTAAAAAGTTCTTTCCTGTGTTATGAGTCTGGAGCAGCATGAGTCTAGACAACATGATTTGAACTCAGAAAAATATTTATTCATATTGGTGTACCTCTACTACTGAGCTAAAATGATCTGTTAATAGTGTCCAGAACAGTCAATGACTTAATTAGGAAAAGAAAATGTCATTCAGAAACTTATTATTTTCATGAAAAATAATCTGGCTGCTTTGAAGTAGCCTTAATTTTGAATCCTTGCCATGATATTATTTGTGTGTGATTCTGTACTCAAAAAAATTGGGGTTTTTTTCCTGTTTAAAATGTGGTCTTGAACACTTTATCAAATATTCCTTGTTTAAGTGCAACTTCAGGAATTTTTGAGATGGATGTTTTCTATGAGTAACTGTTAGTGTTTTTAAACCACCCATCACAGTTTTCATTTTATCTCAGCTGGAAACAATCAAGAGATTAGCAAGCAGTGATTTTTGGCCTCAATTCCCATATCAAAGATGTTTGCATTGACTAGATAAAATGCATTCTGAGGCAATATGTGCAAAGGCTTGTTTATTAGTAAGAAGGATAAAGTTATCCTCACTTGACCTGAATATTTTTTTGTGCTTTCTCTGGATGCTTCTGAAGCATTTTATTGCTTTATTTATAAGAAATATGTAAGAAGTAATATTAATAAAATAGTGCTGTTCTTTATAAAAAAAAGTTAATGCCACTGAGAATCATACATTTTTAAGTTTCATCCGAGAATAGTGTAAAGCAAATTTTGTCTTCTTACTTCTTAAAAGTATTGTAAATGAAAATCCATCTATGCTTACTTGTATCAGTGTAGTGTTAAGGGTATTATACAATAAAACTATTGCTGTATCTCTGCTATCTCATTTGAGCCCATTCTGTTGTATCCCAGTCAAGCCCCAGAACCCCTAGATGTTTTGCATTAGGCTTCTCCTTCCATATGGGTTGTCATTAAGAGCAGATCAACCTTCTGACTCCTTGCTCTATCCTTGTTACATCTTCCTGTGCCACTTACCTGCTGCGAACCATGAATGCTCATCAGGAATTGAAGCAGTAGGCTTCCAGACTCTGGCTGTTTTATGCAGGTGGACAAAGGAGCTGTCATTGAGGCATAGAGATTTCTGCTCCTTTTTTTCCAGTAGCGGTGCTGTCTATTTGAATTCTTGGATTCATTCTGCAATGCCTCACCCATCAGTAACTTGTTCTGATGCTCTCTGTCAAATCTAAAACAATCTTCATAGAAAAACTGAGTCCTTTGAAATACCTGAATGCAAAGATTGTGTTTCTTTCAAAATTCAGAGTTTTGCTTCTTGTTCCTCACAACAATTTAAAGAAGATACTACCTTTAACTGCCAATTTTTTTTCATGCAGTATGCTGAGGTTTTGGGGCTATTTTGATGCAGAGCTTTAGTGACATCACATAATACTATGGGAAGTTTTTAAACTCAAAATCCATTATTATTGGAGAAAAGATGTAATTGCCTAGGAAGAGCAATTAAAGAGAGATCTTGGAGGTGTAGTTTTGCTCCCCAAGAGGTAAAAGTGCTGAGGAGTGCTAATCTTGGCAGATGACCAGGAAAAAAATTATATAAAGTGGAACACCCTCAGTGAGATAATTAGTAACTGAACTCAGAAGAAATGAATGTCAAGGTAAGTAGTGGGATAGATGTTTTTAATTTCTTCACCTCTCCTAGTGTGCACATGCCTGGAAGAAGGATCTTTCTGTCTCATATGAGGAGTAGCATATCTACGTAAGCTAGAAGTGTTTGAAACTTGTAAATCAAGCTTGGTTTAAGGCTTGTTTTTTAAAAAAAGGTTTTGATGGTTTCATGAAAAGCCAGTTGTGAAAGACACTTGCTTCTGCTAAGGCAGGTTTCCCCTGCTCTGTGTGGGTTTTGTTGCACTGATTCTTGAGGAGTTTAGCTTTCCTAACTGATCCCTGGCTGCACCCACAATTTCCCTGTATTCCTCCTAGGCTACCCAAATGTGCTTCCACCCTCTGTAGGCTTCCTGTTTGTGTTTAAGTTTGTCCAGGAGTTCCTTATTCATCCATGTAGTCCTCCTCATGTTTTTGCCTAACTTCCTTTGCATCACTTCTGAGCTTGGAGGAAGTGACCCTTGAGTATTGAACAGCCTTACTGGGCACCCCTTCTGTCCAACGCTTTATCCCATAGTACTCTACCAAGCAGATCCTTGAAGAGGCTGGAGTCTGATCTCCTGAAGACCAGGGTAGTTAGTGTGCCATGCAGCCTCCTTGTTGCCCGAAGGATCTTGAACTCCATCACTTCATGGTCACTGCAGCCAAGGTTTTCTCTGAGCTTCACACTCCCTACCAGTCCTTCCTTGTTGGTGAGAACAAGGTCCAACATAGCATCTCTCCTCATTGGCTCTTCTGTCACTCAGAGGAGGAAGTTATCGTCAACACACTCCAGGAACCTCCCAGATTGCTTATGCCTGTGTTGTCCCTCCAAGAAACAATGGGGTGGTTGAAGTCCCCCATGAGGACCAGGGCTTGCAAATGCAAGGCTGTGCCTATCTGTCTATAGAGAGTCTTATCTGCTCACTTCCTGATCCGGTGGCCCATAGCAGAATCCCTCTTTCATGTCACCTGTCCCTGTCTTCCTTTGAATCCTTACCCATAGGTTCTCTGTCAGCAACTCAGCCATTCCCAAGTAGAACTCCTATCAGACAGAGGGTGACATGCACTCTTTGATTCCCTTTTGTGTCCTTCCTAAAGAGTCTGTATCCCTCCATGCCAACATTTCAACCCAGCTAAAGCCAATCCCAACAGAAATATATTTTTCAAGGGGCTTTTTGAGGGATCTCTTCTATTTTTTAATTACTTCTACTAGAAAGTATAGAAACATTGTTCTAGGGGGGGAAGGGGGGAAGAATTTCTATTAAAATTATAAAGGGAAATGTAAAAAATGATAACAATAGGAAGAAATTGAAACAAATCTGTTGACTTGAAATATCATGTGACATGTACTTGAATTGGGTGTTCCATATTATACCGTAAGGAAAATAACTTGCCTGTGATGAGTTGTGCTGATGCAGCTCTGCAAACAGCTGTTCATACTGAGATTGGCCTTTGTACGTGTTGGTCATTTAAAGATGTGAGGGTATAGTCATGTTGAGTTGGACACCTATTAAGTAATGCAGCTAAAAAAGGATTTTGCTGAAGTTAGTTATATTAGCTGTTCTTTCAAAGACACAAAGACATTAATATCCATGCATAACAGATGGGGAAATTTGTTTTGTGCCAGAGGGTCTTCCCATTTCTGTTTTATTGTCTTGCCCCTTGTTTTCCAATGATTATCTAGCTGATGTAAAATTAAGTACCCTGGTACCTCCTAACCCTTGCTCTGCAGCAGTTCCTGTGCTATGATATGCCTTAACATGCCTTAATATGCCTTCTTCCCTGAAAGGCTGCTTTCCCTACCAGCCCACCTTAGTGGTAAATGATCTGTGTCTGGTTTCTGGGTTAAGGTGAATGCTGACACTAATGCTCTAGGAAGGCAGACAATTGATGCAGGTGCTAAATGCTGTGACTGCAGAGAGATGAGACACCTTTGTTAACAGTCTTTTGCAGAAGAGTGAGTGTAAGTGTAAAAAAAAAAAAAAAAACAGAAAAAAACAGGTCAGAAGCACAGCCCTGCTGAGAAGATGAGAGGAGTGAGAGTTTTTCTGTGGTATGTACCAGCCGATTAAATTTTTTGCTTTGACCTCTGCGAGGTACACTCTCTCTTCAAGGAGAGTTTGAGGGCCCCCCCAGTAGACATTGTCAATCAAAATTGGTCAGCAGATCTGCCACCTATGGTGCCCTGACCTTCATGAACTGTTGGCATGTCCCAGGTCTCCTTTGGGGATGGGAGGTGTATCCCTGTGCAGGAGGCTGGACAATGTTTCAGTTATCGAGGATATCCCTATTGAGCTTCTTAATAATTCTGGTCTTTCAGGTGACATGATGATCCAGTCCATCACCTGTAGTGAAATGCGTGTTGGCAGGATGTAGTGTATACTCTTTTAGAGCTGAGGGTGGGGTCTCAGTAATGTTTTTTGAAATGGAACACCAGACACCCTTAATTTTGGTTGTGTTTAATAGATTAGGCTGTGGGTCTGTTGAAGCAGTGTGCAGCTTGGAGCAACAAACTGAGCAGGCAGACTCTAGGATTCGTCTCCTGTTTCTGCTTCATATTTTCTCTGCTGATGCTGACAGTACCTACGTCTTTCTGAGTCTGTTCATGTAACTCTGAAATGGTGAAACAGTTCATCTCTCCTTGAAGAACATCACTTAGTTTTTGGGATCCAGCAGTGAATGGTGCTCATTTATAAAAGCAGGATGCTGAGCAGTTCCTTGGCCCAGGAGCTTAGTAGAAGAGGTAATATGCAGCCATCAGCTGCAGGCTGCTGGGTAAGAATCATCTGATCCTCAGCAGAAGTCCGAGTAGCCTCAGAGCTACTCTCTTTTCACCAGGAGATAAATCCCAAAGGGATCTTCTACTAGCTATCATATCCAGTTGAGAAGAAATTTCATCCACTTACTGTTTAAAGAAAAATGAGAATCCCTGCTCTTTTTTGGCACTTGCAGTGGATAAAGCACACTTAGAAGAAGCTGAGATTCGCCCTCAAATACAGTCTAGACATAGAAGCTGTTGCTTTTAAGATCAGGAGCTTCAGAGTAATAGTTGTCATTCCTATAAGCTTGAATTCTCATCATGGTAGCTGCAGTACATTGCTACCTCCATTTTTTTTTTCCTGAGAAGTGCTTTTCTGAAAGAGAATTTTCTGAACAGTGAAGGATTTTTGATGTTGTTGTCCATCTGGTCCCTTCCTCCTTATCTGATATGCCACAGTTACCCAATCCACAGCATAAGAGAGAATTTAGAAGTCATAAATACCCGTAGGTTGTTTGTGGAAAGGATTTATAGCCAATTAGGATACCTGTATGATTTTCCTCTGCCTAAAGAACTATTGTATTAATGTACTGTTCCTGAGGTTTAGATCATCCTCAAACTGAAAACTTAAGTCCCTCATAAAAATGTACATAGAGCATTCTTTTCCCAACAATCATTCAAAATGAAAGGTGTGTTATAGATTAACACTGACACTGCGGAGTCTGTTTCTGTGACAGCTGAGGTCCAAACAAGAAGTATTCTTG
Source organism: Coccyzus lansbergi (assembly GCA_033558105.1). Taxonomy (NCBI): domain Eukaryota; kingdom Metazoa; phylum Chordata; class Aves; order Cuculiformes; family Coccyzidae; genus Coccyzus; species Coccyzus lansbergi. Next base: position 1,265,505 of record JAUMJK010000072.1, on the reverse strand, counting down.
AAATAGTTGACAAGGTAGGATAAGGACTTTTATTTTTGTTATACATGGAATGAGTTATGTTTGTGTTGTATTTCCCATGCCTCAGTAGAAAGCAGATTACATTAAGGCATTTCAAAACTGATGAAGTTTCAAAACTGTGAAGTCTCAAGGTGGCACAAATCAAATATAAGAAATCCAATGCTGCTAAGAAATTAGCCATTACCTGTTTCTTAGCTAGGAAGATCAAGAGATGAAAGTAAATCAAAGATGACTCTAGACTACAAGGCAAGTTTTATTGCTCAGTGATAGAAGCTTTTATGCAAGGATTTTTTTCCTTTCTGCCTTGTTTTGTTTACCTCTCCACTTCTCCTTGTCCCATGCAAACTCAACAGGTCTGTCCTGCCATCTGAATCTGGCTAAGTCATGATATGCCTGGCTGACTGAAGAAGACTGGCATGCCCTAGGAGATCAAGGAATTGGGTCAGAAGATGGCACTGTTCGCTCTCTGTAGGGCTCCAATCCTGCCAGGGTAGTCTGGGCTGGAGACCGTCTCCTGGGGTGTCTGCTGCATAGTATGCCCCTGCTCTTGTGCCTTCCTGATTTCCAAGCAGAAAATAGATGACTACAATAGTAACTGGAGGCAGGATGGAAGAAAAAAAAGTGAGGAGCACTTTTCAAAACAGTGAGCGTGGATTTTAAGAAATGGTTACAAAGTCCAGCAGGAAGAGACAGTAACTTCAGACAGGAGCAGTTGAATTGTCAGATTTTTCTGAAATGTCCATGCCTGGCCTCCTGTTGTCTATTGACTAGTTCAGCTAGGTAAGAATTCCTACAGATCTTCCAATTTGGTGGGAGAACCAGTGCACAGAATTCTGTTTAAAAAAATTATGGAAACATCAAAATGTTAATGCTTTTCAAAGAATCATGACAAAGATGCAATGCCAGAAATTTCTTATCCTGACATATTTCACTCTCAGTTTTAGTGAAGTAGCTCACTTTCTGCTGCTGATTGCTGTGTTGTACCCTGTTTAAATATTGTCTGGGAAAGACCAAGGAGAACAAGGCTGTTAAAAAAAAAAAAAAAAAAAAAAAACCCACACAAAAACCCCAACCCCTCAAAAAACCTCCTGGGTCCTCTGGGATCATTTGAAATTAATCATTATTAAGCATTTCTGCCTCACAACTTTTCAGAGAGCAAGTATTTAGTTACTCCTTCTAAGTGTGTTTTCTTAGGGAATGGATCCCCTCTGGACATCTCCTTTCATTTGGGGTAATTTAGTTTTAAAAATGCTGAAAATAGCAATAATGCACAATTAAGAAGACCACTTATAAGGAGGGTGATTGAAGACTTGGTATCGTGTGATACACAGAGGAAATAGAAGTTTTTTTCTCCTCAGTGCTTTCCCTGAACCTGAGCAGATGCATGTTGGACAAGTCTGACTCGAATTCCCATACACTTGTGTGTCTGTATATGTTAAAGAGAAATTTCTAATTGATGTTTCTATGAGGATATATGAATGCAGAAAATCAGCCTCACCCAGAAAAAAAAAAATGGCAATTTCTCTACCTCTTTTTAATGGGTATAAAATGTGATGGAAGAAACATTAGACATCAAGAACCTGACAGAAAAGAACAGCAAATTGAAATGAGCAGCTGTAATTGAAATAAGGAAGGAAAATAATGTATGAGTTGATTTTACAAAATTTGGAGAATCCAAGTTCAGCTGGATATTCCTTTAAATGCACAATTTTCCTCACAGCAGATCCTATTGAGTCTTGTAGTAGTATGTTGATTCCCTGCCACTGCAATTTCATCTGTGCTTGTAATCTAATCCTTTTATGGCTAATCTAAGCCTTCCTGTGCTACTAAACAGGTAGATGTAATAAGCAACCTGTTGATTTGTGTTATTCTGCCTGGTTTCTGAAGCACTTATTATACCAAATAGCTTTTACTTTACTGGGCACTCTAGCTCATCTGTTTTTGCTGCTGAGTTTTCATGCAATAGTAAGCATATTATAGTGCTTACTTTCTGAAATATGCCTTTTGTTTGTTTGCATTCTGACAATACATTAATTTTCTTTCAATTTATGTGCGATTTTTGATCTTTCATGTGTTACTGTCTTCTGTATAAAGCATTTTTTGCCCAGCTGGGTATTTATAAGTCCTTGCCAACTATTTATAATTCACTAAAAACCTGTTTTCTGTCACACATCAGTTTGAATTGCAGGTAGGGTGGAATCTTATTTATTTGCTTGCTGTTTTCTTCCAAAACCCATAACCAGTGTCTCATACAGGCAAATTCTTTCATTCTCACCACTTCATCATGATGTTACAGCTATGTAGCTGATCATGGTCATGGATCCGGAAACATTTTGCAGAGGTACATCCAAATTTATTTTCCAGGATCTCTTTTTCTATGCTTTCCTGCCTGGTTCTGTATATATCACAGTTATTTCATCCAGGGCTTGTCAGAAGTTTTGGTGAGTTCAGCTGCTATAGATCCATTAGGCAGTTGCCAAACAGGTGGTAAAGAGACAGAAATTATGAATATTAATGATGGAATCCTCCTCTGTGTCACAGCTTTATACATCTTAGTTTATCAGGAATGATTTTTTTTATGCAGTTGCTTATGAAACTCATCCATTGAATGACTTCTTTCTGTAATCTGAGCTTCTGTAGTATGGTTTAAGATTACATAAATTTTGAAGTCACCTAGATGTTACTTCAAGTATATTTGTATAGAGAATAATGATGTGTTATGGGTTAGAATTTGCAGAATAAGCAGCTTTGTGAGGCAGTTGTTTGGCTAACATTTCAGAAGCCAAGCACAAAGTGATCCAAGGAATGAATCTTCAAATCATCTGTGGCTGGGCAGAGGTATAGCCCATGTGCTGTGCTGACTTGATGACTTCACAAGACTGACCTGCATTGACTAGAGGGTTTAGACCAGTCAGCTGATTTGAGCAAAATAATATCCCTTGGCCCTTTCTTTTATTTTTATGTGACATCCTTTGGCTTTGTCAGAGTTGTAGTCCTGAAAAAGAACTTCATTAGGATACCCCTTCTCCTGTTATGTCTATATGCTTCTTTTCCAGCAGTTTGATCTAACAATGCTGTATGTGGTCTCTAAAGTTCATTAAGTACTTCCATACTTGTGTGTGTATATATATTTAAAGCACGTGTCTGTATGTTTATATATATATATATCTGTATGCTGTTTGCCCAAGAGGTAAGTAGTCCTACAGCACTTCTTACTGGAGGCTCTGTGCCTTAACTTGTTTTGGGCCTCTTCTCATCATTATTAAACTGTAACTTTTGGTAAGTGTCTGTGGGCTTGGTTGTGCTAGGTTTATCTCTGTGGTAGGAACTAAACAGCTTTTCTTTGTTAGCCGCATTTTTAAATTCCTGGATCCTCTCACTCTTCCTCATGCTTACCTGTTTGGTTTTTTTTATTTGATGGAGAAGGAAGTGTCTCTATAGAATTTTGAGGATTTCCACGCCTTCTGCAAGTTAATTTTGCCCTTTCTTCAGAGCAAGCCAATATTGTTTATCATGCAATGGGATCATCACCAGTGTCAGACCACACTGCTGTGAGCTGAGACCTTCTGGTCTTTCCCAGAAGCGAAACCAGACCTCTTTTGAGATGCACATAGCCTAAGAAGGAAGAGGATTTCCTAGGATTTTAATCATACCCCTTATGTATGTAACTGTACCAAACTAATGTGCTATAGAGCTGTGCTAATTGACCTGATGTTCTGGTTTTAGATTTGTGGTAGTAACCCTCAGAGCTAATTTACACAACGTGCTTTGAACTGAACTCGGTAATGCAAATATAATGTCCTATTAGCAAACTATGAATGGTTCCTACTGGGATTTGTACAATGATTCTGAGCTCATTATTACTGTCATTTGATACTGTGGATGAATAGAGGAAAAATAATTAAACAAAATAATACTTTAAACCCCCAAAGGAATGTAAAATCAACAAAGTTGAAAACCCGGAAGTCTTAACTTGTGTTTAATATATATACTCTGTGGAAAGAGAAGGGGAAGTATGTGTTAAACAGTCAGCATAGCTGCCCAGCCAAATTGGATGGTAAAATTGATACCTAGTGAGTCATGTATTTCCCCCAAATTATTCCATATTTCTCTGAATTTAAGGCTGATAATGTTATGTGGAAAATGGTGTAAGAAGTATTTTCCTCTAATCCTCTAAATATAAGTCATCTTCCAAAAGCGTTGTTTGGGGATTTAGCTGTGTGACTCCTACTGATATCAGTGGAAGCTTCATGGCTAAAATACACAAATAGCTCTTTGAAAAAGCCTCTTACAATCCACCACAGTGTTGCTGTGTGAGCATTTTTTGTAGAAATTGTAGAAATTTCCCATTTCTACAACCTGACTCTATGTGAGCAGCAATATCTGTAGGAGACTTTAAAGTTCTGAAACCTGTTGCACATTCCTCAGCTTTGCATAAACATACAGGTCTGGCACAAGTCTGTTTCTAGTAGGCTGTAAGCATTTTGGCCTAACCTTTAAGTCAGCTGGTGTGGGTGCTTGTCAGTCAGTCAAGTAGAGGCAGCAATTCAGTTGAAAAAAATGTGCAGTCTAGTGTGCTTGTAGCACTTGGCTGTCCTTAGACCTGAACAGAGTGCCCTAGGAAGTGGGCAGTGATGTGCCTGCTCATCAGCTGCAGACCACCAGTTCAGACCAGTCGGGTTCCCCTTGGACTCAGTTTTTCCAGCAATTAATTTATAACATCCTTTTCATTATCAGGTCCTTTTGACTCCATCCACTTCTCTTTCTGGCACTACTCCAGTTTGTTCCTGGGCGGGCTGTCTCTCTTACACTGTGAATTGCCCAATAATTAGACCAGATAACTAAGAAGGAAATCCAAGGCATCATAGCTCATATTTAGTGTGGTCCAGCTGGTGACCTGTAGACATTTCCATCTATCTGACCACCATTTCCATGAAGGAATGATCCTTTGGGTGGATGTTGTCTGAAAAGCTGATTAATTTCTCCCAAGACCGCCCAGAAGTATTAAGACTTATTACTGCTTTTGTACATTAAGGAGAAGAGAAGTCTGAGAAAAGGAGGCATAAAATCATAATTTTATACATTTTTGAGCAGCTTCATAAAACTGCTGGCGCTGTTGCTGTATGTTTTTTGCATGTCCTGAAGATTTGGACCTTGATTTTTATCAGAGCTGGACTTCTAGATCATATCTTAAAAACTTTAAAAAATGAAAACTTTCCAGGTGCCACTAGGAAAACAATTTGGGTCGTGAAGATTAGATCAACTAAGCACGTGGATTCATTCTTAAGGAACATTTGGAATTAGGAAATGTTAAATTAAGCTGCTGTAGAAAGAGTCTACATCAGCCATGAAGAAGTTACTTCAAGATCTCCAGAATGACCAGTGAAGTGTCCACAAACTGCCAGCTTGGGAATCTGTATTAGATTGTGCTAAAGGGTTTTTTTTTTCTGGCAGTAACTTAAGTGTTACTTACTCAACCTACTCAAGTTAGGTGTGGAGGACAAAAACAGAAGTAAAACTGTAGTAATAGATGATTTACTGCTTAAGTAAAAGGGCAGAGCTGACGAGAACTGAAAAAGAGGAATTTGAAAGGCAGAAGAGTGGAAACAAAAAAGAATGCAGGAGAAAATGAGATGCAAAGAATGTAGACTTAGGAGTAAAGGAGAGAGTCAGCAAAGGCAATATGGCAGACAAATGTACAAAAAATAAAAACATAGTCAAAAGTAAAGAAAAAGTGTCAGCTCCCCCGAAAGAGTTACTTCTATTAAATAAATAATTTAAAAAATCCACTACATTAAAGCATTGTTATGCTTTGAAGAATGAATCCACTCATCCTACTTAGATTCCAGCCAATGCTGAGACCTCATGCAAAGGGCAACTTCTTTGTTTCCTTTTATGGACATTGCTAAAATAGAGGTCTTAGGGTTTAATTCATGTAAAAGATTTGCTATTGATGCTCAAACTGCTTCTGTCTAGAAAGAGATTTTGAACTCTTAAGGCAGCGTTTTTCATCATTTCTCTGAGAAAAGTATGAATTAAATCTCTCTTTTTGCCAAAAAATGTTTACAGGGACCTCAAATTTTTTACATTTTATCCAGATTTATGTCTGGCTCTGGTGACAGAAGAGTGTAGAAGGAAGAAAAGATATGAAATACAGGGTAGCGTCGGTAGAAATAACATGGCAGTCTGCAATGTAGGTTGTTGTGTCTTCCATTGGAATATTATTGTAAACTCTTTTTTATTGTGCAGTTGAAAGTGGTGTCTGCAACTCATTTACAAAATCTGCTTTATAAACTTGTGGGAAATCATATGCCTTCATTGGGAGCATCTTAACTTAGAAATATTAAAGCTATTGCTTTCAGGAGCTCTAGCACAGTAAAATTTTCCACCTGAAAGTTAATAAGAAAGCTTATGAATTTGTTATAATGTTACAATATTTTTAAGTCAACCAATTAAATGAATGATTCTGTCCTGAAAACAGTTCGGAAATAGTGTGCTCCACAGTACACACTGGTGTGTGTGATTCTGCACTTTTGGGCGCATAGGATTTATATGAGCGCTTAGTGCACGTACATTCTTGTAGCTACATCTGTTTTGCTCAGCTGCTGAAGTTTTCACAAGTACCATTTCTAAATCTCTGCTCCAGTTCTGTATGTTAGTAGCAGAGAGGCTTTTAAGGTGGCACTGCATGTTCATGGTCAAAAGCAACATGTTTAGCTACATCAAGTGTAGCTAAATATTTCTGATATTACTGCTTACAAGCAGTCATGTGCGAGTTACATAATGTGAGGAGGGTAAGGTGGTGGTGGCAGCCAGGACAGAAATGATTAGGGAAAGTGATACATTAAGGCTGTCTGCTGTACTTCTTGGGCCTGAAATGGCTACAGGACAGGCTCTGCTCAGCCTCTTAGCTGGACAGATTCACTGCTTTTCTTGTTTAGAACTCTGTAATTGCAGAAAAGATGTTTGGAATAGCCAACAGCAGTTAAGTAGTTTACAAAGGGTTTCTGGAAACTGCTCTGTGTTGGACTATGTGGGACAGTTTGCCTCTATGTGTTGCTGCTCATTGTCAGCTGTTTTTCAAAAGAGAAATTACTGCTTCTCTGTTCTAGATCCTTGGAGAGAACAGCAGTGCAAAAATGCAACTTGGTGCTATTTGCAGTTATCATTTTTAAGCATCAGTATAGGAAGTTACTGCTTTATTTGATGTCATCTCAAGGTTGTTAAAAATAGCTTGCGATGCTGAATATTCCTCTTTTTCATTGCTATTGCAATTTGTATCACTTCTAACCTTCAGTATATACCCTTGAGTTCCAATTTGCTTTCTTTAAAACAATCTAAAGGATTGATGTTTTAGCAGTCATTTATGCCACTGGAGTGAACATAAGTGTTTGTCATTTTCTTTTGTCAATGGTAACATTGGCCTTTTTTTGTCACTTACATTTTATTTTTGTTACTTTTCAAAGCTCTTTTGCTTGTAACTTGGCTCTCCCTTTCATCTCTTTTGGTAGCCAGATTCTATGGCAGCATTTGGGACCAAATTCCATTTTTTTTCTTTTTGGCTGTACTGCAGTGCAGTGTTTTTGTTCCATAAAGAACTGTTGAGAGCAAACATGATCTGCATTAAATAGTTTTATTTGTTGAAATGCGAAATGCATTTTACCCTCTGATTGAGGACTATCTTTCTGTAGGCGCGTGGGTTCTTGATAATTTATATAGCCTGACATGCTAAGCTGGAGAAAAGAGAATTAACAATATTGAGTAGGATAAAATTTTTGCAGAATCTGTTTGGAAATAAATTTCTGAAGGGGTTAGAGTGATTCAGAGAGATCATTGAGCATCTTTCCTTTGTGACCTTAAATTAAAAACCCAGAGTATGTTTAATATAATTGTTGGTTGCAATTCAGGAACTGAAACATTATGTGTAGTACTGAATACTTGGAAATGCAGCAGAACAGCCACTATGGGAGAATTTAAAATAGCTACTGTGTATTTTAAAAGCCTTGTTGTTGTTGAACAGCTGTGACATATGTTTGATGGTCTGTGGATCATGCCTGTTACTATAAGGTAAGCTGTTCAGACGAAAGCTGAATCATGATTTCAGTTGTCTTATAGTTTGTCTCCTTAGATAAAAAAAAAGTTTGAACTGTTCCTCCTTTTCATAATACAGACATTAGATGTTGTCAATTATTGTCATAGAGCTTAGCTCCTACATAAAGCCTAGTTGTTGTCTGTTTTTTCTCCTGGATAGCTATAAAAATGGCACATTCTGGGTCTTTCTGTTTTATCTAACAGTGCTAAAATAAATCTTACTTTCAGGAAAAACTTGTCACAAGTTTGAACTCCTTTGGTGCCTATGTATATGTCAAGTCTGGTTGCCTTGCTAGATTGTGTAATGGTTTCCAGATGATGCCTTGTGACTGCTGACAAGCCACAGAGGGCAAACTGGACACATGGCTCTCCTTGATGTTCAGGCATTGCATTGCAAAGAGAAATGAGAAAAAAAAGAATTTTTCAGTGGTGTGGGGGCAGGTTTCTGAACAGATGTTCAGCAGAGAACTGAAGTATAGATTGCAAACAGGGGGAGGAAAAACCAGGTAGGAGGAAACCTGAAGAAAACCTAGGCAGATGGCGCTCTCTCCCCTCACCTTCCCCCTAATTTCTCCCAGTTACTCAATGAAGAACGGAAAGGAAATTGGAATGGAAAGTGGAAGGAAAATTTCCTCATGGTTTTTGGAAAGGACACGATACTTCCAACGCTAAGGTGCATTGGTAAATAATTGTATGATGTTCTAGGTAAACAGCAACTTAAGTAACTTCAGAGAAACTAGAAGAACACTTAGGAGGGGCATAGCTATGTGATGGAATGGAAGAGTAATCTCAACTTTTGTCTGTACGAATTCAGGGGCCTCCTGCTCCTGAGGATGTTCTTGATGGGTATAGAATAGTTCAGTTGTTTCTCCAGCATTGTTGCAGAAATGGTGCTGTGCAGCCACACACAGTTTTGTGTCTCAAGTAGTTTTAAATAAAGTAAAACCTGTCTACAATGAAAAAAACCTTCTGGGGGAAGCTGGCTTCTTTGTCAGCAGCACAAAGCAGGGAGAGCAGGAGTTTGTGTTTTGGGATTTCCAAGTAGTGAGAACTTTGCCATCTGGTGCCAGGCATGTGAAGAGGCAAGAATGTTTTTTTCCCAAGTGTGCAGCCAATCTAAAGCACCGTTTGGTACACCCTAAGCACAACATTAATAGATTTTGAGTAGTTTGTGGAAAAGTAATCAAACCTGTGGCAGAGGGGCTCGATGCCTGGCTTGTGGTTACCGCAGAGGTGGTACGTGCAGGAGAGATGGTTAAGTTGGAAGGTCTGGAGGCTACTCCAAACCTGTGGCTGGACAGATGGGCAGTCTTGGGCTGATCATTTTATAATCCCCCCCTACACTTCATACAGCCTCTTAAACTATCAGGGAAAGTCTGTGGTCATGTATCTCCTGTGCTCTACTCAGTGCTGGGTCAACAGTTCACCTACAGCCTCTTTAATTCAGAAGCAATATGCTTGCTTTGATACTGCATAATAAAACAATTCTTTACGTTTCAGCTGATTTTTTTCTCAAAGGTAGACTATTTACTGAAAGTATTTAGAAAGTTATTTGTCTCCTTCCCTGACACTGTCTCCCATGTGTGGCATGGAATGAACTGCTGTGTCTGATTCACCATATTTTACAGAAATTTGAAATACTCTTAGGAAACTTGTGAAAGTATGGTAATTTCCTTTAATTTAGGATATTTAATCATCATGGAACTTGAAGGATGACCTGTCACTTTAGATGAAAAGTACCACATACATTGAAGAAGGTTCAGGAAGTGAATTCTTAGAATGTGTTTTTTCAAATGTGCCTTTCTATGCAGGGTGGTTTCCCCTCACCCTTTTTCAGTTCTGTGAACCTTTTATGCCATGACCCAAAAGGCAGAACTGTAGGTTGTTATAGGCAGAGCTGTTGGCATCTCCAGTCATTCGTCTTTATAAGATCCAGTTTTCTGGGTTTTATTTCTTTGTCAAACTTCTGTTCATGCTGATATTTTCTGTACCTTTACATCTGCTGTAACATCTAACTTGACAGCAGGACATGACATGTGTCAAAATCAGTAATTTCTATATGCTATGTACGTTTTTTACAAAAAATTGCTATGCAATTTTTTACAGCGAAGGCGAAGTATCACTTGATTTAGTGCAGGTACAGATTCATTGTTGCACCTGGTCCTACAAAGGAACCCAGCTGTAAATATGTTGAGGCCTTTGTAGGCAGACAAGCAGATGGAGCATGTGTAATGCCGGCATCTGTGTGGTAAAACACTGCTGCCTGTCCAAATGAGCTGGTACTTGGCCTTTCTCCTAAAGGGAGAGAGAGCTCATTTTCATGGGTGTTGTAGCCTCCACCTACTCCCAGCATGTCTAGAGGTTAGACTGTACTCTTCTTCCTGTTCAGGATGTACCCGTGTGTTTGAGAGGAGGTTAACTGTAGACCTGCTGTATCAACAACCCCAAAGGGAACTTCCTGAGGAAGATGAGTTGTTCACTCTGTACTCTTCCTCTTTTCCTGTTTCTGTGCAACTTAAGTGGGAAAATGCTATGCTGTCCTGTGTTCTGCCACCTTTGTATTTCTTTATTACTCTCCGTATATTTTTATTACCTTTCCTGTTTTTGCAAATGTTGAGAGTGTGAAGTGACAATATATTATAAGATTCTAAATGTAAGAATGAGCGAACTGAAAATAGTGATGCTCAAGCTACAACCTGCAGTTGTTTTCACATATCAGAAGCGTTGCCCTATATGCTATCAGAGCAGTTGACCATCTAGTGCTGGAGAGGCAACTGAAACTTTACCTGGACAGGATAAAACATACTGCATCCCCTTGAAAACTGTGAAAGCAGTAGAGTGGCATTTGAAAATAGATCCTTGAAAGCCCCTTCTCCCTTCTCCTGTTGTGGGATGGGATTATAAGATCAGCATTACCATGTAACCCAACAGTTGCTGGACTACTACATCTGGAGGGATTGAGACTGACTGGCAGCTTTGTATAGTATAGCCCTGTTGCATTCGTGGAACTCAGTACCAGCAGAGCTGCTGTGCTTGAACTACCCACTGGTGGCATGTCACGTCACTGCAAAGCACACCTTGGCTTTTGTGTGGCAGGGCATTATCCTATTGTCCAGGCCAGATTTTTTTTTTTCAGGAGGAGGAAAAAACCTTGTTGCTGAGTTATGGAATCATCTCCAGTTAGGCAGATAGTATTTTCACCTCCATCAAGTAGGATTGAGTTATATCTTAAAATGTGTGGCTTTCATTTTATGGATGTTTGGTACAAATTTCTGTAATTATAGTTTACACATATTTCTCCTGTTTGTGGAATGGCTAGTTCATTTAGACTACCCCTAAGTTTTGGGCACCTCATCTCTGGTGGCAGTAATTTCCCCAGTATAATTTTGCACTATTCTGCAGTGGTATTTAGAGGATTAGCACATTTCTTAGAACAAAGCACAATTGCTGGAAGAGACAGGTAATAACTACATATCTCAGTATTTACTTCATTACTGGAAGACAGTCAGTGAACCAGAAGAGAATTTGGTTGATTGACTTGACCCAGAATGTTAGATTTTCTGGAATATTTGCGCATCTTTATTGAGCCACGTTTCTCCTCTTTTTTAATCCTGACCTTTTCTGTTCTTTTTACTTGAGTTCCATGGGAATAATTCAGTGGAGATAAGTAGTTGGGTTTTTTTACACAGAGCTTTTTGTTTGTTTTTTTTCCACTGTCTGTCTGCAAGATGCAAAATAATTCACTATTCTGTAATTCAAAATCTTGTTGCTGGGGCTTGATAAATCATCTTGACATGTAGTGGAACAGCTGAGATGTCTCTGAAGTTTGACTGGTTTTTCAACTTAACCTTTAAATATATCTAAGCCTTTCCACGGTTTTTCAGACCACAACTTCACACATTAACGAAGCACATCTTCCATGACAGAGAAGATCAAATAGCATTAATAATAATTTCTACATTTAAAAAATAGAATAGTGACAAGACAAGCAATCTGTCACCTTGTTCACACACAATTCTGCCTTCCAAGTTTACCCTAGGTGGATCAATGCATGTCTATGCAGTTGATTCTATTTTTATATCATTCTTAAGAGCCAAATCTCATCCTACATATTTAAGTTGGACAAAAATCTCATTGAAGTCAGTGGGAATTTTGCTCTACGTGACTGCTAATGTATCTGAGAAAAATTGTAATTCTTATAGATCAGAGAGACTAATTGTATATGCTTCAGGTTTGTCTTGCAGGAAGATAATGTCTGGAAGTTCTTTTCACACTGGGTGTAGATCTGCTAACAGCCATTGCAGCTGTTCCAGTCTTTAATTTTGTCTCAAATTGTGTGTCACTGTTCACAGCCCCTAAAATAAAAAAAAAATTAATTTTAAAAATAAATTTAAAAGGGAGGGAAAAGATTTAAAAAGAAATAGTGACTGAAAGTGAAAGAAAGGCAAAAGAGTAACTTTATCCTTTGTATGTCTAGGACCCAAGGTGTGGATCACTAGTCTGGCAGAGAAGTGCAGATCTGTGGTCTAGCACTAAAAATCTGCTGTAAAAGTGGCTGTTGTTTTTTTTTGAGGCACTCAATGCAATTTTTAATCAGAGGTGCTAAACAACCACATCTGGAGTATATGAACACTGGGTTCAAGTTGTCTCCAGTAAGCTACTCAGTTTTAGAAAGTTTTTGAAAATATTTATTATAGAACACAAAGAATTTGTCATGGTCCATAGTTTGTAAGCTCGATTTGTGAGGACCAGGAGTGAAGGATAAGGATGATAAACCTCCATGAGCACCCTCAATATTTGTATGAGGAATGGCGTTACACCTTTGGGACTGCTTTCAGATGAGAAGAATCATGTGATATTATTTTAAAAGCACACCATGTAGGTAAATTATTGGAACAGCTTCTAAAATGGTAGATTTATGCTCAGTGACAACTAGAAGGTCACCATGGGAGCTCACTGCTGCCCCTCAGCTTTGTCAGTCCACGGCTGATTCCAAGACTAGATGTTGTTTGCTGCTGTAAGCAGGAAGAGAAATATATGATAAAATGAGAGGAAGAAATGCTGATTCACTTTTCTTCAATTAAGGCTTCACAAGAAAATTGATCTTCCATGAGTATTTATGCTTTTTAAAAATTTTAATAACTCCCTTGTGGCCAATGTGAGATAAGCATGTAAACCCCCAGAGAACTGATAAAAAAGCAATCCCATTCACTTAAATGTGAAAAAACTTGACATGTTTGTGCAGAAAAGAATTTCATAAATTATTATTATTATTATTTTCTGTCATCTAGTACTTTGTTAGCTAGATTGAAAGCATGCACAGCTTCCTGTTTGCATTCTTTTGCTTTGAAGCGATGGCGAATATCTTCATTAAATTACAACACAAAATCTGTGAATTTGTTACTTGTCTTCTGTATCAAATAAATAATCTAAAAGGTTGAAAGTATTTGTGTATTTCTTACAGTGCTGCTTGCAGTTTGCTATGAAGGAAGTAACCTTCATTGGATTTTTATGTGTTATCTTCCAGCAAAATCTCCTGGTCACAGCTCTTCCACTTACATGTAGAAGGTGACAAGGAGACAAAGTTAGTCTGGGTAGCTTTCTTTTTCAGAAGAAAAGTTTACTTTTCTTTTAATCTAGTTTAAACATTTGACAGAAGAGAGTAGGGTTTAGTGATGTGAGGTGATTTCCAAATAAGCGTTAGCTTTTTACTGACCTACTTTTGACTAATGGTGTATTCTCGTGCAATACTTTTTGTCATTGAATAATGCTGATATATTAAGCTATGTGCTTCAAGGGCATTGTAAAATTGCTTGTAGGGGCAGGACTGAACTGTGAAAGTGTGAATTACTCTATCAGATCATACCCAATTAAAAACTGACAAGCACAGCAGGAGGAATTGAAAGCAAGGTTTATCTTTCATGTAACATGAGAAGTCACTATATCAGTTAGAAACAAAGTGAGTGTGAAACGGATTCTCCACCTCTTCTTGTTCCTCTCCGAGAATTAATATAATCTGCGGACTTTATTATCTGAAAGAATAAGCCTCTTCGTTCTAGAAGGTTCACATTGAAGAGTATTATGACAGTGGCAAGAGAAGGGGAAGTAAATCTTCTATGCACTTTTTAGATATCTGCTATCAAAGCATGTGCTGGACCTCAGGTCAGTGTATTGGGGATTGACAGAGAGGGAGTTTGGAAGAAGTGGTGGTAGTTTATATAAAGCTGTAGCATGTCATTAAAGGAAGACTTGCTGTCTTGAGGGGTCTCTGCAGTTCCACAGGAAGCATAGGAATAAAAGCGTGGTAAGGAACCCATGAACTTCTACTGAACCCTGTAGTTATTCTAAAACTGTTCCATGCTAAGAAAACTTATTTAGTTTCCAGTAACATTGCAAAAATCCTTGTATAACATTTGCATAACATTCACCAGCACTTTTCTAATGGTGAGATGTGTCTGTGAATGTATAAATGAATCTAGTTGAGTGAATATGGTATAATCTTCCATAATCCTGCTAGCTCAAAATGTGTTGCAGAACTGTTCTGCTGGTGAACCTGGATTAAAGATGTTATGAACAAAGTTGTGGTGCTTCCACAAAGTCCTGGGGTTGTGATAGGTTTGGAGGTGTTTGGGGATTTGTTTGTTTGTTTTTTCCTAATCTGATAAAGTCTCATAAAATACTATAACTAATAAAAAATTCTGAACACATAAATCAGTTTTGTAAAATGTGTCTTATGTTTGCAATTGGTTTGCAGACTGCTTTGGTGATGTGTGACTAGTGTGTGGCCAAGTGAAGTTGTAGGGACTTAGATGCAGGCAATATCTAGGTCTCAAGGTTAAAAGCAAAGCTCCCAAATCTTAAGTGGTAATTCTTTCCATTCTGTAGTGTTTCAGGTATATCAGAAGAAGTATGATAGAAGATTTATAACATTTTAAAAGATTCTTATGTGTGGACTGTCAAGTTGATTAGGTTTGCTTGTTTCTTGTGAAGGTAAAAGGAAGGACCTAGCTATGTGATTTGGTGTTTCTTTTGGTGGTTTGTTTGTTTATTTGTTCTTTTGTTAAGGAAACTTGTACAAACTGTGCCTTTGGTCCTCTCACTGTTTTTCTGGCATGACCAAGAGTTTAAGTACTAGATTTATTAATATAACACAGATACAACAGACTTAAAAAAAGGAAGAAGACAGACACTGTAATTTGAACGCTGAAAAGATTAATGGAATTCTTATTTCTAATTGATACATGTAAAATTTGTTTGTAAGAGATGAGTTGGTTTTTTTAGGAAAAAAAAACCCAATCAAAATACCCCTTACCTAATTTTGACTTTTATTTTGCAGTGACCACTGTAAAAGAAAATGCTGAAAAATATATGGAGATGTTGGAGGATAAACTACATAGGTAAGGATGATATCATGGAAACCTTTGAAGGCTTAAAAATGCTTGTTAATGCGGCATTTACCTGCATAAATGTGTTAGGGAATGTTTTGGAACTTGCATTAGAATAATACCAAAAGTAGTTCAAGGCTGGAAATCCTTTAAGTGTTATTGTAAAGACCTCTGTTTGTGGCTACATTCAGCAGCTTTTCCACTGGCTTGACAATGAATGCAGGTGAAAGAAACAATCACTGTAAATATAACTTCTCTGGAGCATTGTTGGTATGGACAGAGAACAAGGAATATGCATGTGGCTGGTGTGTATCACTCCAGCTCTGCCTGCAAATGCTGTAATGTGTTGTATGAGCTCTTCAACATCCAGAAACCTTGAAGTACTGGGGATGTGACAGCTGATTGAAAAAATTCCCCCTCTGTTCTATGCAAAACGCAACTCTGAGCAGAGCCAAAGTGATCCTTTACCAGAATCCTGGACATCTTCAACAATTAATGACTCTTTATATAACAGTTCTGAAAGAGTGCTATTTTGGGAGATTGTGGAAAGCAAATAGAAAACAATGGTGGTATTTTAAGAACTGAATCTTAATGCAAAATATATGGGGGTTTTTAATTATTTTTTCTTTTCAGCCAAATGCTAGCAGTTACTTCTATCTCTTCCTATGTGAAGGAGGGGCTCTAGATTACCCTCAAGTTTTGGGCTACTCCTTGAAATATGATTAGTAAATATTACTGTGCTGTTTTAATTGAATCTTCTGCTATAATGGACTTTACCCTGCACAAATACATTAAGATTGGAGTCTGTGCCTTAATAAAATGTAACCCAGCAAATTATTGCCACTTCCCTTTCTATTACTCAGCAGGTATAATTAATATACTTGTTGCCCTCATAATTTTTTGTTATTTTGATAGAGAGGGTTCTAGGTGTTTATATTTGCTCACTCATACTTTTGAATACAGAAGTAGTTATTTTGTGTGACACTTAAATGTAAAAGCAATTTAGACCTAAGTGAAAAATGATGGAAACAGACCTGTATGATCAAGCTGTGTGTCTCTGTACTGCCTAACATCCCCCACTCCCAATGACATTTGTACTCAATATAATCCAGTCCATAAATGTAAGACAAAACTTAAGAACTTTCTGTGGATTGTCTTTTAGAAAAACATAACTCTTCATTAAAAAATCAAATACAAGGTGTAACAGCATCTATTGATGCTTCTAGGCTGTGTGTTTTTAACTGACATATCAGGTTTCCGGAAAGAAGTAAATTTCTCTTTAAATAAATACTTGGAGAATCTGTACAGACTTTTTTTATTAATTCCAAGAATTTATCAGATAGAATTTGCAGCTGTGGCTCGTTTTAATTTATTTGTGCCCCTTTGTATATTATTTGGACTGTCTACCTGGACTTTGCTGCATCACTGTCTTAAACTGCAATGCGTTTTTATGTGTCTTAATAGGTGTTGTTAATGAGCTTCCAGCATGTTTCCCCCCGCTACCCTTCCTGACCTTTTCCTGCTGTTTGTGGGAGAAATTCTCATGCTGAATTGCTGATATTCATCTTGCTTCTGTAGGGAGTATAATTTCCAGGGAGGGATTAAAAGTTAAACCCTCTTTTTGGCACTGCTTTATATTTTGGAAGCATTTTTTATGAACAGTAATTGACAATTTCAAATTTCCTTTAGTGGATTTATGAGTTGTTGAATATTGTAATATAATCTATTGCTTTTCTCTGCAAAGGTTGTCTTCTTCAGTACTACAGAAAGATCTGGGTTTGTTTTAGCCTAGGTTGTCTGTTGCAACCAGGCTACAAGCTTCAAAGTTTTGTTGTTGCAATGTGTTCTTCCTAACCTATGCTGAGGAAACAAATTCATCAAGTCCAAGCATATCGCTGCAGCTGTACTGCACTTCAGAGCTTGCCATCAGCTTTTGTGTCTTTAACAGACTGTTACGTTATTGCTGAGCTTCTAATATTTCCCTTACTGCTCTTAAGAATTAAAAAAACCCAGCTACAACAACAACCCAAAACCAACAAAAAAACACCCCTCTGAAACTCACCAAATAAACCCAACAAAAAGCTCTCCCAGAAAAACCACCACAGTGCTGGCCAAGCTCCCAGATGGTGAAGATTCAGTTCTGAACCATTGGCAGGTTTGCAATATGTACAAATGGTATTCTAAAAATATTTTATCCCAAGTAATTAAGGGCTAAGAATTTCTTTTAATAGTTGTGGAAAGAGAAGTTCTCTAATGGTTTTATCAGAAAGAATTTCTTAAGGTACTACATCTTTAAAATCTTTTTATGCTAACAAAGTCTTTATAGACACTTGCTTTTTAAAACTCCTTTTGATTTGTAATTAAAAAAAGTAAGCAAGAGCCCAAGAGGCTTTTTTTAAACTTCCCTTATAAGGAAGCAATTTGAGAGACTTTTTTGGCTTTGGGGTCTTTGTATAGGTACTCAGATTACTCCTGTATCATTACCTAAATAAAGTGTCTCTCAGGAAAGTTAAAAGATTGGTTTAAGTTTGCTTCGTAGACAGAAGCAAAATTTGCATCTGGCTCATGGATGCACTTTTTTGAAACCAATAGAGGGTTATGTCTATGCAGCGTGAATTCAAATAACCTGCTGAATTATTTCTCCAGATAAAACGTATGATTTTGCTATGTAGTGTTTTGGATAGAAACAGTGTAGATACAAATCCCTTCAGTTTAAATTTAAAAATAGTATAGCTTCAAGTAAGATGAAGCTGTTAGAAATGTAATTTTTGACCACTTTTCTTCATTAAGTCTCTTCCATTATAAAACTCAGACCGAAAAAGCTTTAATGAAGATTAAATGTTAAAATGTTTCTCCCCTCATATTTCACTTTTGTTTGTATTCTTAAGAAGAGTTTAAAATATAGTCCTCTTGTGGGCTTTATTTTGTTCTTTTTTTTCAAAGGGGAGGGAACCTACCTTCAACACTGGAGTGCCTTTTTTGTGGGTTTTTTTTTGTTGTTTTTTTAACCGATGCAGTACTTCTGACTGTAAGCTTCAAAATGCATCTGTTCTCAAGTAGCTTAATAGAATGTTAATCTAGTTGATTATGAACAGTACTCTTAAAAGAGCCTTAGATCTACAGAGAGGAAAAAAAGGGAAAATAAACATTGATGAAGAAGGAAATATGTTCACGATCTAATAATTTTATCTTAGAGAAGGCTTACCATCCATTACATATAAAAATTACTTGGCATTGTTTTTTCCTTTAAAAATATAGATTGTATTTGGAGCAGTGGAAAAGAATTAAGAAATAGAATATTTAATTGTGTGTTTCTTCATTTCCAGCCACCAATATTTGTCAAGCCACTCCTAGAGTTTAGACATTAAATCACTAGCTGCTTTTTTTTAGCATGTAAATAACTTTGCTATTGCTTCCTTGCCAATTGCTTACCTTTTGTTAGTAAAAGGGAGATGTGCACTCTGCTAATGCTTTATATCATTACTGTGACTAAAGCAGCCTTCAACAATCCAACTCTTGCAAGAACTACCAAGGTCTGCCCTAAGTGAGTTAAAGTCATGTAAATGATTGAGGGTTATAAATTGAGCCCAGGAAAAAGTGCTATAAAACCATAAGAGCAGAAGATTTGGGTTGCAATTTCATGCTTAAAATGTTGTCTCCTGAATCAGTACTTAGAGAAAAGTGGCCAGATTTTGCAAAATGTATGGGGTAATAATAAACACCTTTGAAATAAATGGAGATGGAGACAGTGTCAAGTTATGTTTGTTTAGGCACTTAGATGTGGGAATTCCAGTCTAGACATAGGAGTTGTAAATATTCACTTGTTTTTGAAGATACAAAAAAAAAAAAAAAAAAAAAACACCTGCCTTTTAAATGTGTCAAAAGCCTTTGATATATATTTCTGCATTAAAAGTTATTATCTTCTAAGGTATTTGCTAGATCTTACATATCTCAATGAAAGCCATACAATGTGAGCAATTGTGTGTCTGTCACATTTTACATGTGCCCTATATCTCATTAAATTTCTGTCCCAGATTCAGTTTATATCCCTTCCATTGCAGAGGGGGTTGTGAGAATGAGTATGCATGGTAAGGTTAATCTGTGTCAGAACTGTATTTGATAGATAGAGAAACAAAAATAAATCCATGGAACAAGGGTTTTGTTTTTCTTTTAAATATTTCAGACCATTACCTCTGCAGAAGCTAGTGAAAGGTCCACAGGAAATACAGTCATATTATAAAGTGCGGTGCAAAACCAGGAATTTGGTGACATTACTGAAACATGCAGCAAAAGGCTTTGGTCCTTTCAGCTCAATCTTGCCTTTGGTAACACTGCTTTGCTATACCTGCAGTAGTAGAGGGGAGTAAGCCATTTTATTTAAAAAGAAAACAGGTTTTTTCTATACATTTTTCTTTCTTATATTTCTTGGTACCCACGAAAACTAAGATGAAATCAATGGTGCAAATCAGCTTCACAATGTTTAGGATGAAATAACAATACTTTTGTTTTTCAAGCATCCTCCTGCTAGATTTCCACAGAAACATGTTTGGAATATATTGCCTTTGTGAAACTTAATAGAAAGCGATAATCTGTGGAAGTTTGCACTTTTAAACAGATGGAGTAAATGTGGTGGAATTGTTAGAAGACAGTGTCACCTGAAGATTTCTTTTTTGTATGTTGTGCATGATTTTACATTTGCCCTAAGAATTGGGATTATTTTGCATACCAAACCATCTGCACACACTCAGAATGTAAGAGCCAGGCTTGTTGTGGATAGTTGAACCTTGAGGCATCAGAAACCTCAGAAGGAGCTGTGTTCATCGCTAATTAGCAACTGTGCATTTAAATGTTTCTCGAAATGGTCATGGTTTTCTGCAGTGAAGTGAGGTCCCTGTGTCCAACTGAAGCTTTTTAGCTTCCTGCAACCACCCACAGCCCTGTTTGAAGACCAACTTGCTTTTGAAGAGCAGCCTTGAGTTATCCAAGTCTACCAGTACAAGCTTGCAAATATTTAGCCTTTTAATGAGAAAGTCCCTCCATGGCCATATGCAGAGTCTTCTGTAAGGGTAAGATTTCATCTTGGGCTATTAGTGTCCTGGATGTCGTTGTGTAGGAAGCCTGGTTTTTGCCAGAGAACTGCTGTGCTATGGCTGCTGAGCAGAGCTTTTCAAAAGCTTTTCCCTCTTGTATATAGAGCAGCACAGGCAAGCTTGGGAGTGCCAGATGGCCTGGAGTAATTTTGTGTAACCTGTGACCCACCTTAGTTGCCTCGAGGGCTGTTATGTAAGGCATGCAGAGACAAGACTGAAATGCCATCTTTGCCCCCCCCTCATCCTCACCGAGGACTTCCAAGACTATGTTTTCTCCTGTGCTTCCAGGAGAGTTCACAAGTCTGTCCCTTGCTGGATAATGATCTGGACTTAATTTGCTTACCAACAGTTCTGCTGCAAGAGTGTTAAATGCAGGTTAGACAAAATACAAGATCCTTCTAGTGACTCATTTAGTGCCTTTCTTCTTCCCAGCTGGTCTAAGTCATACACAGCTGTGAGAACATTAGCTCTGAAATTGTGAGCAGCAAACACTTTATATGCGGTGATGCATTCCTTTATATCTCATGGCCCACGTGGTGATGGCTTCTAAATCCCTTATCATAACTGCCTCAGGCTGGGAACTGTTTTTTTTGTACCAGTCGATGTAAAGATGACATTTTTTGAGCTGAGGGAATTTAATGAGATTGTACTGTTCTCTAGGCCTCAAAAGATTATGCTATTCATCACAAAACTGGAGCTTTTTAGTTGCTTTTTCTAATTCCCAGATAGGAATCATGAAATTATTTGGGGGGAATAATATCGCTCAAGAATAACTGGTGGCAGTTACACAAAGCTGTTTTATTGAGCTATTTTCTGTGTTAATTCTGCAAGAATGGAGAAACAAATAAACATGCCTGCTAGTAAGATGTAATATTGCAAGGACTGCGCTTTGCCATTGTTGCGTGATGCAACACCTGGTAACTTTGCAAATATATGCAAAACCTTTCTTCTTTAATAGACTCTCCTTTGCTGTTTATTTTGGCTCACTTTCTGTTCAGCAGGGTTTGTTTGGTGTTAATGGTGACTTTTTTTCAACTTATGGGTGCACAGTGCAGGAAATGCAGAGCAGTCTTACCCTGATATAAGGTACACTCATCTGTATGCTCCTTTTTCTCTGAAGTATGAAGGCCATTGTGTGTGTTTAGGGCAACTCATATTTACTGAAGAAGCAGAAGTCGAACTCCAGTTGCATTTTACCTGATGTCTTACATCTGTGAATATTTTTTATGGGTTTCAGTCAAGTCCTATGGTGTCCTGAGATGGAAGGGACCCACACCATGTTACACACCATGTGTCTTGAATATCCTCTATAGCAAACTGAATTTTAGAAATGTTTTTGGGAGCTAAGCTGAGTGTGAATGCTCTCAGTAGCACAGCACACTGGAGGGATGGTCTTAAAGCTAGTCTAAGATGGTCTTAGAGCTCACCAAAAGGGCTGTGTGTCTTTGTGGATGAATAGGTCCCTTTCTGCTTATCTGTATGGGAATTTGGTTCTTTAGAGGTAGTTTCCCAAAATGTGTTGTTTGCTCAGGACTCTTGCTTATGAGTGATCCTTATGTCTCTGAAGAAGTGCTCTTGAATGTCAGTGTAATCACTTGCTTTGCCTGCCCTGGCAGCAAAGGGCTATAGGACTGTGTGATTGTCTTAAACAGTGAAAATAGGGAACATGACTAGAAGTTGATATCACTGAAAGTGAATATGTGAAATGACATTAGTTGTTATCACAAAGCTGGAGGAAATTTTTGGTCAGTTTTGTGACATCTGAAGACATTCTGCCTCATCTGCGGTTTGCTCTTCTTTAAACAGTCTGTTTTGAACATTGTGTAGTTTTACCATAGTCATGAGTTCCCAAAAATCTTTCCACCACCGCTGCAAATAAAAAGGTCGTCTTGGTCAAATACTGTTGAGAAAGCATTGCAGTCATCAAACCCTCATGGGGATGATCAAAGATTTTACTTTGAAGAATCAATTGTTGTGAACAATACATTCACTTTTTTGCAGTTACCTTATCCTTAAGTTTACATGAGACACACTGTCATGAAAACATAATTACTGTTTCTTAAAGGCTCGTGTTTTCCTGAAACTGTTCTCCAGCCTGAAAACAGCAACCTATGTCATAGCCCTTCGTTTGTTGTGGAAAGGTTATGATATAACAAATTGAAGGGTTAGCACTTCAGCTGTGTGTAACTGGTAACAAGAACGTATGAACTTGTGAATAGAAATAGCATTTTAAATAGATTGCTCTAAGGAAGGGAGAAATTGGCAAAAGCAGCATGGATATGCAGGCTTGCTACCACTTGATATTCAGAAACACTACTCAAGCTTTTTTACTAAACCAACTATCTTTTGTTTTGGTACTGTTGCAGTGAGGGAAAGTTCACTTGCCTGAAATATTTATGAACAGAAGGAGCTGTGAATAATGAAAAGCAAACTGCTAAGTGTGCTAGTTAGTAACTTATAGGTGAGTTTTTTTGGTTGCTGTGTTGATCTGGTCTTGCTTGGGAGATACATCCTTTTTTTTTAGTAGTTTCGAAACTTAATTTTCACAGTGGTGAATCCAATTACCAACCAAGAAAAACTGAAGTATCCTTTCTTTCTCTGTTTCCCTCCACCCACCCACCCTCAGCTTTAGACACAATGGTTGGAGGGATGGGGTGCTGGTATGGGCCCTCCACCTGCTGCCCTGGGCCGTGTGGGGATGCTGTGACACCGTTGAAGTCTTTTGGAGATGAGTGGGAGGTTCCTGAGCTAATAGGTGCCAGGAAGGAAACTTCTGTAAAACATTTTAAAGGAAATAAGGAGTCTTCCACTAAGAAGGTGGTATGATATGGCGAGCAGCCCACCTGAAGTACCTCAATACAAATGCACAAAGCATAGGCAAAAACAGGAGGAGCTGAAATATACTATGCTATTACTGAAACTTGGTGGGATGAATCCTATGACTCGAGTGTGGCTATCAATTGTTACAGGCTGTTCAGAAGGGACGGATTGGGAAGGAAGGGTGGAGGCATTGCCCTCTGTCTCAGGAAATGGATAAAATGTGAAGAGTTGTCTTTGAAGAGTAGCCATGAACAGGTTGAAAGCTTGTGGGTCAGAATAAAAGACTGAGGCAGCAAAAGGAACTTTGTTGTTGGTGTATACAACAGGACACCTGATCAAGGAGAGCCAGCTGATGAAACCCTCTTCCTCCAGCTACAGGAGGCTTCATGCTAACAAGCTCTCATCCTACTTGGGGACTTCAACCACCCTGACATATGCTGGAAAAGTAACACAGCAAGCTGTAGACAATCCAGGAGACTCCTGGAGTGCATTGAAGGTAATTTCTTAACCCAGCTAGTGAAGACCCTTACCAAAGGGGATGCAATACTGGACCTTATAATCACCAATACAAACGAGCTCATCAATGAAGTTGGGATTAGAGACAACCTGGGCTGCAGTGATCATGCACTATTGGAGTTCAAGGTCCCAAAGGGATATGGGACAGGTGAGGAGTACAGTCAGGACCCTAGATTTTAGGAAAGCAGAATTTTAGCTCTTCAAGGAGTTAGTCAGTAGGACCCCATGAGATACAGTCCTCAGGGATGGTGGAGCAGAACAGAACTGGCAAATATTTAAGGATGCTTTCTGTGAAGTGCAATATGGTGAGATGTGAAGAAGGGTATGAGAATTACAAGCTTAGCAATTGTTATTGTCTTATCTTCTTTTTTTGGCATTTTGCCTATTCAGGGATGCTGGGTCACAAATATTAGTTACTTTTTTTCTTTTTTTGGTTGGAGGTGAGGTAACTGTGGCACATGACTGTTTTATGAGAAGTAGTGGAAAGTTCTGTTCTTTTTAAATCTAAATTCAGCATTGAAATAAGATCTTTTTAGAAATAAAAAAAGAAAAAAAAAAAGAGGTCAGATTTGGGGCCAATTTCCCAGTTTCCAGTGTCTCTTTAAAGTGTTAGAAAAAAACAAAGTACATGGTCCCACAGCCTTTAGTAACTCGGTGTCCATATTAATTCAGGTTTAATCTAGGCTAGGGCCTTTTCAAAGTTACTGAATTATCTTCACTAGTTAGTGTGCTGCATTGGCAAAGATGAGGTGACAGGAGATTTTGCTGCTTATTCATGGAAAAGCTTGCCCACCTCCCCCCCTTTCCCTCCATGCACTTTGTCTTACATTCATTTTATACTTAGCTTAGCAAAAATCATCAGAGGACAAGGCTGGGTCTACCCTTCTGAAAACAGAAGGTATTGCCCATGCTTAAAAAGAAAATGTGCTGAAAGTTCACAGCTCTGTAGCTAGTTAGTAATTGTGTATTTTGATAGGCTCTTTTCTTATTCTGTGCGCCTTTTGCTTATGCTGCATTGTTCTGGTGCTGGTCAGTCATGCCTGCAAAGCTAGAGTTCAACACTTTGCTGAAACTCATTAATGTCATGGTTGTCCTCTCCACTGTGAACTTTTGCCTCATCAAGAATAAGTAATTCTGTATCACTTTGTGGGTTTGTTGTGCTGAAATTTCCCTAATTTAGAGCAGAAGTAAGGTTTTCCTTATGTATTTGTTTTTTCAATCACTTGTGCTCTTTCCTGTTTTCTTATCTCTTTCTAGTTTATTGAATTACATGAATTTTATTAAGAGCTTGAAGGTAGTGTTTATCTTTTTTTTGTTGTTAATTGATTATACTTGTGAATGCAGACAGGATCCTGTTTTGTTAATGTTGAATGTAGAATATGACTGACATCAATCGTACTGGCTTTCTTTACCCTGAGAGAAGGTTGTGTGGCTTTTCAACCTCAAAGACTATACAATTTTTCTTGTAGATATCTATGCTAATATACCTTTGCATTAGTGAGGGGAAGGTTGCTAAAAAATGCTGGTGATTTAATAGTTTTATACTTTCTATACAAAATTGCTTTGGCTGCGAGACAGAAATATCTCACAGTTCCATTGTGCTTCAGAAAGAGTGTTCAGCCACTGACCTTATCCTAGTATTTTCAGATGATGTCTGAAGATAAGGTTCAAAATTGTCAACATGAGGATGCACTTGAAGTGTGCTATATCTGTTGAGGAGTTACCTTTGGATGCTCTGTCAGGCTGCAGGATGGTAGTTTCATTGTCCCATTGAAATAATGGAAAAAAATGTGCAACAGCGTCATTTGCAAATGTTTAGTAAGAGCATCGTGTCAGTGGTGAAGCACTCTAGAAACTAGTGACTGATGCTGAGACACTGATAAAAGGTGTCTGTTTAAGCAGAAAGCTGTTTCCAGTAATTTTGTGGGACTTTTTCCAGACTTTTATCATTATTGAGCAAAAGGTGGGTGCCCATTAGCATCATCTGTGCCTTGCCAGCTCTGTCCTGCTGTTGTATTCTCTGTGAGTTGATTTCATGCAAACCTCAACCTGTCTTAGCTGTGGATATATGACTATGTGAGGGAAGAGAGGGATGCACAAAACTGGTTATCCCTGTGGCCATGACACTAAACTTTTCCTGTCTTACCAGGTCCTCTTGGTGGTTGCATGTAGGTGAATATATGTAATGAGAAAGACCTGATCCCTTCTGAACTTGGCAAGAAAACTGTTCAGAGGTGGATGTGTATTTTCCTACCAGTTTTGTCCCTGAAGACAAGACTTCAAGCAAATTTGTGCATTTTTCAGATGCTTTGCCATCTTTTTTGGGCAGGATTGACCAGGATGAGATGAGGATGGGCATCTGATGTCATCTGTCTGCTGTTCTGCAGTGCTGTTAAATCCTCCTGTCCTATGTTTGGACAATAACTTCACACAAAGTCCTGACTGGCCAATTAGATAAAAGCATCTTGTCAATTAAATAAGTAGAAAATAAATAAAGTATCTCCACTTACAGAGCGCAAGTATGAAGATGTAGTATAGCTTTCTCTTGCATGCAACTGGAATAGTCTTTCCCACTAGCATTTGAAAGCATTCATTGCCTAATGCACTTACTGCTGGAAACATAGTCTTCTGGTGGTGGAAGTCATGTAGGTTCTAGCAATTTAAAGTGTGCTGTGATCAGCAGTGCAGGGTTCAGTGTAGCTAAGAGGGTCCAACCAGGGTGGATTTGTAGTCTCTGACATTTCTTTTACTCTTTATGAGCCTGAACAGGGTTTGGCTCCTGACCTTATTTAACCCTGCAGCTATAGTGGATCACTTTATGTTCTCAGATGTTTCAAAGGAACTCTAACTATTGACATAGTGCTACAGACTAGGGGAAGAGTGGCTGGAAAGCTACCCAGAGGAGAAGTACTTGGGGGTATTGGTTGACAACCGACTGAACATGAGCCAGCAGTGTGCCCAGGTAGGCAAGAAGGCCAATGGCATCCTGGCTGGTATCAGAAATGATGTGACCAGTAGGTCCAGGGAGGTTATTCTCCCTCTGGACTCAGCACTGGTGAGACTACTCCTTGAATAGTGTTCAGTTCTGGGTCCCTCACCACAAGAAGGATATCGAGGCTCTGGAGCGAGTCCAGAGAAGAGTGACAAAGTTGGTTAAGGGGCTGGAGAACAGGCCCTGTGAGAAACGGCTGAGAGAGTTGGGGTTGTTTAGCCTGGAGAAGAGGAGGCTGAAGGGAGACCTTATTGTTCTCTACAACTATGTGAAAGGAGGTTGTGGAGAGGAGGGAGCTGGCCTCTTCTCGCCAGTGATAGGGGACAGGACAAGAGGGAATGGCCTCAAGCTCTGCCAGGGGAGGTTCAGGCTACATATCAGAAAAAATATTCACAGAAAAGGTAATTGGGCACTGGCATAGGCTGCCCAGGGAGGTAAGGTGGTTGAGTTACCATCCCTGGAGGTGTTTAAAAGACAAGTGGATGAGGTGTTCAGGGATGTGGTTTAGTAGTTGATAGGGATGGTTGGACTCAGTAGTCCTAGATGTCTTTTCAAACCTAATGATTCTATGATTCTGTGATCAGTATTTCTTCACTGAAAGGGTCATTAGGCAATGGAACGGTCTGCCCAGGGTTGACTTGCCTTCCCTGGCG
This sequence comes from Coccyzus lansbergi, assembly GCA_033558105.1. NCBI lineage: Eukaryota > Metazoa > Chordata > Aves > Cuculiformes > Coccyzidae > Coccyzus > Coccyzus lansbergi. The sequence goes on along the minus strand of JAUMJK010000072.1, from coordinate 1,237,940 downwards.
GTGTTTAAGGTGCGGGTAGATGAGGTACTGAGGAGCATGGTTTAGAGATTGGTGAGAATGGTTGGACTTGATGATCCAATGGGTCTCTTCCAACCTGGTGATTCTATGATTCTGTGATTTGGCCAACACTCATTTTTCCAGGTGTGTCTTCCTGGTTACAAAGATTGAATTTCAAGGTACATTCCCACATGATGACAATATATCATCTTTCCCGATTGTATATCTTCTAAAAGGGCATTTTTTGTCCTGTTTTTTTTAAAAATTATGTGTGCTAAATTCCTGCTCAGTCAGTAGTATAAAGGATGATTCACATTCCCCAATCCACTTGACACTGAAAAGTCTAAATCTGCTATCCTTTCAGCGAAGGGAATATATTATGAACTGTTGAATTTTATATTAGAGAACAGAGATGAACAAAAATGATAGGAGAACTGCAAATTCCTTCTGTATGCTTCCTAACACTTGTGGTCAGAAGCTGTACTAAACAATAAGAAATCAGGCTCATTCTAATTGCTTTGCGATAAGAACACATTCTTCTCTTGGTATAAATAGCCATTGCTGCTTATGCAGCAGTGTGAATTTATGGCAGCTGAGAATGTGGCCTCAATGCAAGCACTGTACTTTCTTCCTGTGGCATGCTTTTGGAAACAATTGTGTTTTCTTGGATTAGAACTCTTTGTGACTTTGAAAGCTGTTGAATTGCTTCAGTTTCAGTGGAAGTCACTAGGGGTTGGATGCTCTCTGGAGTTCAAGCTCATGAAAGTATTTAGGCTTGGGCAGCAGCTTAACTGTTTGAACAGAACTTAGATAGATACATAGATCCTGAGATGCATGCTTTCCAAAATCAGAGACTAATTCATTACTCTCCTTTACGTTTGATTTCGGTCAAAAATTAAATAGAGACAAAAAAAAAATTCATTCCTGCAATTCCCATCCAGTCGATGCCCCCTCCCCCAGCCCAACTGCTTAATGACATTGTAGGGCTTTGCTGTTATTGCAGGAGCCAAAGGCAAGCAGAATGCGGACTGAGTTATCAGAGTTAGTACCAAACTTGAGATGCTTTATCAGATTATGAATGAGGTGAATGATAAACCAGGGTTGCAAAGCTGGCTTTATGTGGACTGTTTAATAAGAAGAATTCCCTGGTAGCTTTCTCCTCATCTATCAAAGTTAAGTTTCTTTACTCTTAGAATGGATTACTTATAGTAGATGTTTCTGTGGAGGTAGGAGAAGAGGATCCTTATTTTATTCCTTTTTTTAAAGATAAATAAATAGCCCTGAAAGCAGGTAGTAAATTTTCACATTATAGATTAGGTAATAGAGTAATAATAAACTATACAGTAAATGTATGGACAAAATTGAGTAGTAAATTCTTACTACAAGGTGCCTTCCTTCTTCCCTTGTAAATTACTTAATTTCCTGCATTCAATATGTCTGTCCCATTAAAAATCAGAGTGAAAAACATCAGCTGCAGCAGTCTATCATTTTGTGTTTCCAGTGGAGATAATTTAAGTATAACGCAGTGACATTGAATATAGATAGAAAGATGACAGGCCATGATTAAAGTTTTGTGTTGGGTAAAATAAATAGCTAGAGGATGGGAGGGAAAACAACTGAAATATTGTTCAGTATTGTATAGTATCTTGTTTTTTAAATAACACTAATCAAATGTCCATTATTGCTTTTAAGCACTAGAAAAATCATTCTTCTTCCTGTTTTGAATACGCTTTTCAGGAAGGGAAAAGCAGACACAAAATATGCACATTTCACATAAAATGCAAGGTGATACTTCTGTCCTTAAGATACTGATATCAGGGGTTTTTTTCTATAGGTAAGGGAAATATGTAATGATTCTTAGGAGATTGTTTTTAGATTTCAGTGTAGATTCTAATCCTTCAGTATCTTGGATGCAGTAGGTAATACTTTACTGAATTATAGAATTTGGGGATAATGAGTGTAGCTGACAGGCTTAATTATTCTAAACATTTTGAAGAAAATACTGTCAGATATTTATGATTTTCTGTTTACTGAGATCACCATGCGGGGGCATGTATTTTTACATCAATATTATTTCTTTGTTGTTGTTGTTGTTATTAGCCTCCTTTTTAAAGAAATGTTTCATAAAGACAGTTCAAGTTAATACCATTTGAAAGGTCTGAGAAAATTCCTTCCATCACAATCCATCCATTACAATAGAATGCATTTAACCATTTTTTCTTAATTATGCAATCTATAGAATTGGTGGCATAACCTTGTTATAGGTATGCACTAAATACCCTAAGCTGATTTAAAACATTAACATGAGAATCTAATGAGTCTTCACGTGAGAAATATTTTGACATACTACATATGATTAAATTTTCTTGGACAAGGGAGTGGAATTTATGGGAGAAGGTACAATTTATGTTTGGTTCATCACTTTGTTAACTTACAATTATTGCTATAAAACATAACACTTCATTAAATGAAAGTCTATGGAACTAGAGAGAAAAATGAAATTCTGTAAGGAGATCAGATACACTTAACCCCATTGCAGTTAGTCCTAGGCTGTGGTTTGCTTTCCAGCCCTCCCTCCCTATACACAGTTTGTCTTGCCTTCTGCACTAACGGCTGTATTCTTAATGACATATCTCAGCTGCTGATAGAAATCACTCAGCCACAATTCCGAAGTAGGAAATTGCCTACTCATGGCTACCCTTTGTTTACCATGCTTTGATAATTTGGTATGCACATTTCAATACTCTGCCCTTTGTTTTCGTAGCACTGTGAAGTACATAATATTTACACATTACATTGGTTTTGCTTCAGTGTCACTATGATTATATTTAAGCTTGTATATATACTTCACTTTTAAAGACTTGTTTCCTTCATATATGTACATCCTCACATCCATTCACCCATCCCTCTTCACATACTACGAAGTGCTTCACACAAGGACAAAACAATGCAATTAAAATGGTTTACAAATAGAAAATAACATGTATAAATATAACAAATTCTGCAGGCAGCATATGCTTATTATGTGCATGGTCTTTCATAAGATCTTCATCTTAGGTGACAGCACAGAAAATACAGGCAATGAAGGAGAGAGTTAAGTTTTCAACTGAAAGGAGTATAAAGGAGTATAAACCTGCAGAGGCTGTCCCTACTTCCAGACCTGCAGGAAAACACTGCCCTTGGACTGAAAGTTCAGATGGGGCAAGGGGAGATGTGAAAGCAGCAAGGTTTGTGCAGCAGGCAGCAGTAATCTGAAGGAGGTTGTGCAGAGTTTGAGTGGCTGCATTCCAGTATGGCATTTTTTTTCTTCCAAAGTATTTTTGTTATATTCGGTTCCATTCTGCAAATGCAAATTTATTTTTTTTTGTCATGCTAGGCCTTGATTGTCTCATTTAGCAAGTTTGCAGATGACACTAAGCTGGGTGGAAGTGTCGATATGCTGAAGAGTAGGGAGGCTCTACAAAGGGATCTGAACAGGCTGAGTCCAATGGCATGAGGTTTAACATGGCCAAATGCCGGGTCCTGCACTTAGGGCAAAACAACCCTATGCAGTGCTACAGACTAGGAGAAGCCTGGCTGGAAAGCTGCCAGGAGGAGAAGGACCTGGGAGTGTTGGTTGACAGCTGACTGAACATGAGCCAGCAGTGTGCCCAGGTGGCCAAGAAGGCCAATGGCATCCTTGCTTGGATCAGAAACGGTGTGACCAGCAGGTCCAGGGAGGATATTCTCCCTCTGTACTCAGCACTGGTGAGACTGCTCCTGGAATTTCTGGGCCCCTCACCACAAGAAGGATGTTGAGGCTCTGGAGTGAGTCCAGAGAAGAACAACAAAGCTGGTGAAGGGGCTGGAGAACAGGCCTTATGAGGAGTGGCTGAGAGAGCTGGGGTTGTCTAGCCTGGAGAAGAGGAGGCTGAGAGGAGACCTCATTGCTCTCTATAACTACCTGAGGAGAGGTTGTAGAGAGGAGTGTGCTGGTCTCTTCTCCCAAGTGACAGGGGAAAGGACAAGAGGGAATGGCCTCAAGCTCTGCCAGGGGAGATTTAGGCTAGACATTAGGAAAAAGTTTTTCACAGAAAGGGTCATTGGGCATTGGAACAGGCTGCCCAGGGAGGTGGTTGAGTCACCTTCCCTGGAGGTGTTTAAGGCACAGGTGGACAAGGTCCTGAGGGACATGGTTTAGTGCTTGATAGGAATGATTGGACTCAATGATCCAATGGGTCTCTTCCAGTCTAGTGATTCTATGAATGTTAAATACCTCAGATAAACAAATGTCTGCTCGTATTTGGGGTTCTCTACTAGGACTTGCCTGAAATTTGGGATGAGGGAAAGGAGGGAATTGAACTATTGCTCTTCTTTTTGCTCCCAAAGCTGAGAAATGATAGCTCCTAATCCCATCATAATTTTAAAGACTGTGGTGAGTGTCCCCTAGCAATACTGTAGATGTTAGATCACTCAATAAGACACAGGAGACCTGGCTGCAGGTATTCTGCTTACTGCACCTCCAGAAATACTCTACCTGCTTAATCCCTGAATACAGAAGAGAAGTTTGTCATAGCCACCACCTTAGCACTGGTGTGGGGGCTCACCTGCTTCCTCAGGTCTGTCCCTTCCTGCATATATGCATCTGTTCCTGGGATGCTGTAGAAAGCAGAGCCACTTGCATTCACATTCTTCCAGTTGTGTGAAAGTAGCGTCCTCATTTCTGTGCTGCACTATTGCATCCTGTCTGAGTGTGCTAGATGTCTTTTGGATAGGAGTGCTGTGCAGAGGACTTGTCTGTGACTCATAAGGTTTATGAATTAGAAAAGACATCTCAGCACAAAATTTTTAGGTGTTGAAGATGTAGGAGTTTAGATGTTAGATGGGGATTGTAAGAATTGTTTCTTGGGCTCTTGTGGTCACGGTCTAGGGTGTTTTCCAGAAGCTCAAACATTGCATTTAATGTTTTCTAGATATTTTGTGTATGTTTTATAAGGGTGAAGGCAGAGTCAGAGGGGGAGGTTGCTTGTGCAAGGGAAATGTGTTGCAAGCTTCAGACTTTTCCTAGGAGTTCTAGCTAGTCTCCAGGGTCGGGGTGGATGTTACAGCAGATTGATAGGGAAACATGGAGTCTCCTGGCTTTGTTGAAATGAGCCTTGTTTTCACATGGAGAAATATAAAAATAGTGCAGCAAACAAGTGTCATTGGTGAGCTTTGAAATGAGGAAGGAGGAATGAAGTTTCCTGCACTGGGGGACAACCACAGGATTGGAACAATATGAAGTCAATTCATGATAGTTTTGGCTCCTGAGGAGACTGGAGAAAATAGACAATGCATGGAGCTGACTAGTTAAACCGAGGTTGTATGAAGGGGTTTATAGGATTAGGGAGTCTTGCAAGAAGGAAAACCAGAAGGTTTTGATTTCAGGTATTTGGAAAAGGTGACTTCCTAGTGTGCTATTCAGGCAGAGTCCAGGGTTTCATTCTTTCACTTCTCCTGCATCTTTTTCTATGTTCATCCAGTGAGGGCTGTGATCTGATGAGCCCTAGCTGTACCTTCTGCCTTGTCAATATGAGAAACCAATCAGAGGCAGTAAAGCAGTATGGTTGCCTGCCTTCCTCTAAGTATTGTTACTCCATACTTTCTTTTACTTCCCTCCTTTGTTCACTGTGTGGCTGTTGCCTTAAGAAAAGGCAACAAAGACATAACTAAATGTATCATAAAAGTGAATCCCTTCCCTGTGGTGCGAAATATAAATAGCAGTGAGTGACAAAATAATAGAGAAACTTTCCCTGGTTTGTACAATAGATCAACAAAGAGTAGGGATATAAAGCAAAGTCTTTTGATTTACATTGCCTTTTTCTGCAAGCCTCAAAACTTTCCAATAATTTTAATTGTCATAATGAAAATCCCCATTGTGTCTGGCAGACTACTTTAGTTGCATTTTGTTTAGTTTGTTGTTAGAGAAAACTGCCTGTAGTGTTAATGTGTCCCAAGTACTGTGAAAAAATGAATGCATACTTTCCTTAATTGCATCTTCACGTTGCTTGCCTGTTAGAAGGAAGTGGTCTGGAGTATTTCTTCTTAGTCATGGTTAATCTCCCCTCATAAGTTATCTTTTGTTTACACAGTTTCTGAGTACATGTCTTACTATGTAGCCTTTTAGCTTCGGTGTCACTCTTGGTTTTCAAGATGTGGCCTCTTATAGGGATTTCCCTTAAAATAAGTAATGTCATCTGTCAGTGCACAGCGTTGACCTCAGGGTGCCACTTTTAACAATTCACTCACCAAGAGACATTCCTAAAAACTAGAGATGATGAAATTTACGAGTAGTGACATCTCTCTTTGTTGATTCCTATTTGCTTTGATGAAATTTTGTGGGGGGATGTTTTGTTTTGGTTTTTTTTAGTAGGTTTTAATATGAAAATCTTTTGGCTATTTTTACACGGGTATGTTTTCTTTTAGCCTATAATGTTCAGGAACTGAATGTGCCTTTTGTATGTATGCAGAACCCTCAGTAGGAGAGTCGTGTTCTCATAGTTCCAGTTAGCACTATAAATAGCTTTAGAATAATGTGCTGAGAGCCACATAGAGAGCCCCCATTGATACCTCTGGGAATCTTGTGAAAAGACAGAGGAGCAATGTTCTTTGGATTTAAAGGAAGAGAGAAACAATCCTTGCTGAATACGTCCCTTGACACAAATTGTGCCCAACATTATGTATAGATTGTACCCTCTAGTTTCCTTGTACCCTCTGGTGTTGTTTCCTAGAAAACTACTTAAGATTTGGTAGAGGCATATACAGTTACCATTTCAGTTGCCACTTTTCGAATAGAACTCAAGGATAAATATTTCTGCTACACATTCATTTCCTCCTATCCATAAATGGCTTTCCTTCTCTGACAGCTCTTTCATCATCATCAACTTGACCTAATACAGAATCCTCCCTGATGCATTCTTTTGTGTTGCTGTGTTTCATAGAATCATAGAATCACTAGACTGGAAGAGACCCACCGGATCATTGAGTCCAACCATTCCTATCAAACACTAAACCATGTCCCTCAGGACCTCGTCCACCCGTGCCTTAAACACCTCCAGGGAAGGTGACTCAACCACCTCCCTGGGCAGCCTGTTCCAATACCCAATGACCCTTTCTGTGAAAAACTTCCTCCTAATGTCTAGCCTAAATCTCCCCTGGCAGAGCTTGAGGCCATTCCCTCTTGTCCTGTCACCTGTCACTTGGGAGAAGAGGCCAGCTCTCTCCTCTCTACAACCTCCCCTCAGGTAGTTATAAGGAGCAATGAGGTCTCCTCTCAGCCTCCTCTTCTCCAGGCTAAACAATCCCAGCTCTCTCAACCGTTCCTTATAGGGCCTGTTCTTCAGCCCCTTCACCAGCTTTGTCACTCTGACTCGCTCCAGAGCCTCAACATCCTCCTTGTGATGAGGGGCCCAGAACTGAACACAGTATTCCAGGAGCAATCTCACCAGTGCTGAGTACAGAGGGAGAATAACCTCCCTGGACCTGCTGGTCACACCGTTTCTGATACAAGCCAGGATGCCATTGGCCTTCTTGGCCACCTGGGCACATTGCTGGCTCATGTTCCGTTAGCTGTCAACCAACACACCCAGGTCCCTCTCCTCCAAACAGCTTTCTAGACAGACTTCTCCCAGTCTGTAACTCTGCATAAGGTTGTTGTGCCCCAAGTGCAGGACCTGGCATTTGGCCGTGTTAAACCTCGTGCCGTTGGACTCAACCTGGTGGTCCAGCCTGTTTAGATCCCTTTGTAGAGTCTCCCTACCCTCCAGCAGACCGACATTTCCACCCAGCTTAGTGTCATCTGCAAACTTGCTAAGGGTACACTTGATGCCTTCATCCAGGTCATTGATGAAGACATTGAACAGGGCTGGACCCAGCAGTGAGCCCTGGGGAACCCCACTTGTCACTGGCCTCCAGCTGGACTTAACACCATTTCCCACCACTCTCTGGGCCCGGCCACCCAGCCAGTTTTCTACCCAGGAGAATGTGCACCTGTCCAGGCCAGAGGCTGACAGTTTCCGTAGCAGAATGCTGTGAGAAACTGTGTCAAAGGCTTTACTGAAGTCCAGGAAGACTACATCCACAGCCTTTCCCTCGTACAGCAGCCGAGTCACTTTGTCATAAAAAGCGATTAGGTTAGTTTGGCAAGACCTGTCTTTCGTGAACCCATGGTGGCTGGACCTGATCACCTGGTTCTCTTGTATGTGCTTCATGATAGCATTCAAGATCACCTGTTCCATGTTTGTTTCAGTCATTCTTCAAGTCAGCTTAGGTCTGCTCTTGTAGATTGTTTCTGCGTAGAATCCTTGAGATGGATCCTAGCTACCTGGCCTAGCTGTCCACCCAGCTAAAAAATTACTTGGGTTGTCTTGCGCCTTACTCACTTCAACATCCATTTCCCTGGCTGTGGCTTGATAAAAATAGTCTTGCCCTACCCTTGTCCATTCAAAGTGCTGTTGCCATTGCAATGACTTTTCTTTCTCTTTTTCTCTTTTTCTCTTTTTCTCTTTTTCTTTTTTTCTTTTTTTTTTTGTTTTAATTCTGTGTTTCTGATAATTTCACTTTGTTTGCTTTTCTCCATTAGTTCCCTCTGTCCTGTCACATCACATATAACTGCTAGTCTTCAGTGTCAAGGCTGCTAACAATCTTACCGCCTGCTCAGTCTTTTTTATATATATATTTTAAAAGACATTTACAGACATTAAACCAAGTTGGTATCAATCACTTGCCCATTATGTTTTTATACTACTACCTTTTGCCTTTCTTACCTGATTCTTTTATGGAGGGATAGAGATCTTTTGTTATCCACTGACCTGTTTCATTGGCCTCCTGCAAGTCTTTAAACTCCTCATTCACTGTGATACCTGAGTGTGCTTGACAGTGATGAGAGAGATTAGTTACTGATATAACTAAACTGTTGTACTCTAACTAACATGCCATGTTCAGTGCCGCGTTCAGTGCACTCTTGTCTCAGTATTTCTTTGAACATTCTCATCATTATTCTCTTCATTCCTTGCTTTATACTTAAAGCCTTTCTGAGAAAAGGGCTGTCATTGTAACTTGTTTGGTCCTGGCACTTTGGACTCATGAGCACTCTGGCACTTGGAGGTTCATAGTCAGTAGGTGATTAAGGTACACTTTGTTGTTGCAGGGTCTATATAAATGATTGATGGATTGTGATTTGTTGTGGATTCCAGCAAATTGTTCCTGACACCTCGTTTGGACTCCTTTGGCCATAATGTTCAATATATCAACTGTCTGTATGTTAGTATCAAAGTGGTATATACATATAACATATACCACTTTGATAGTGATGTACAGACAGGCATATAACACCTAGAGGCTGATACATCGTAAAATATTTATATGTATAGGAATAATATAAAATCTGATCTCAATTTAGCGATTTGAAAAGTTGCATAACTGAAAAAACTCATTGAGTTAGGTACAGATATACATATATTTTTGCCTTCTTGAAAACTGTTAATGCACTCTTAGTGTGAACTGAATGTGCATAAACCAAACCATGGAATTTGATTGCGCTTGATTTTACACCTGATGTAAAAGCTGAAGATTTTTACATGCTGTCATTTTTGATAAGTACTTGGTATGTGTTTCTCTGTCAGCTGTTTCCTTGTTTCAAATAATTTTCATGGAACAAGTGTGTTTGAAAAAAATGCTTCTAAGCACTCAATTTCAAAATACTGGCTAAAAGGTGCAGAGCCCTTGAGCTTAGGTAGAGCCCTTGAGCTTATGTTCAGAATATGCAAGCATATGTGCTTTCATTAATTACAGTTGAAAAGTTCAGTGTACCATCTTAGTTCAGGATACGTCAGTTTTGTAGATACGATAAAACCCTAAATATATCTTTAAAATGAAAGCAGTCTATTAGCAGTATGTCAAGTAGTTGCTGATGACTAAAATGGGTGTAAAACTTAGATGCAATCAAAAGCACGTTGACCAATGAGCTTAGTCATGGCCAATAACAGCAGCCCGTGCACTGTTACGCTGTACTTTTACATATGCTAATCATCTCCACTGCAAATACCACATACATCACTATCTCTGTCCTAGTTTTATCAATAGAGCTCTTCATTAAATCCACTATCCACTGGAAATCATGATTTAGGTCTCTAGCATATTTTCTGAGCCTTTAAAAATAAGCCATATCTAGCTGCAAACAAACCTTTTCAAAAAGCAAGTAAACGGACTTACGTATGTCTGCAGGGAAATGTAACTGTAACCATGATGATGTGACTGACTAGTAGAGAAACACTGGGGGTTGTTTTATTTTTCTGGCTTGGTAAGTGAAATCCTACCTGGATGGAACACAGAAGACTCTTCCCCCCCTCCCCCCCACTTTCTAATTAGTGATACTCTGAACTCCTTAGGGGAGACCAATTTGTGGACCTCATGCTGTATTTTGCCTTCAATAAATATATATATACTGACTGTAAGCACAGATCAGGGAGCTCAGCTTCTGGAGCTTAATTTTGCTCTCAGTCTCAAGATATTGCTATGTGAATTTTACAGCTTGGCATCTTGTACAGTTTATAGAGTTAAAACCATACCTTTATTAATTTAATGGATTCATTGTGAGCAGTAGAGCTCCTTTATCTTTCATTTAGAATAAAACATAAGTTGTTATTCAATTTAGTCAGAAAAGTTAAAATCAAATAATTATTTTCCTTCTCTTAGTAACCTATAATTGCTGACATCTTTGAGAGATGATCAGTGGTTTAAAAGTATGAAGAAGTTTGGTATTTTGAGTTTCCTAATATTTCTGTTTTTTCAAGGGGGAATAACAAAGTAGTAAAATATTACTTAGAGCTAAGGATAGCACTCAAAAGTGTAAGAATGAAGGAATGGAAGATAATTATCGCTTAAACTAATTTAGTTCACTAGAATTGAAGAAAGCATGTTTCAGTCTAACAAGAAATCTAGTGTACCTGTTTTCCAAAACTTAGAGCTAAATTAATGCAGAAAATAGTGTGATTGCTCATACATGATCATCTACACCAAATCTGGGAAAAACACGTGACTGCTTTTAGGATGATAGGCCTGAATATCTGATAGCATGAAGGAAGCTCTTTTTGAGACTGCAGGACCCCTCCTCTTGTGTCTAATCAGGAGGAGGTCATGTGCAACCAGCATGTGCTGTGCTGTTAGAAGCAACATCTTAACACAAAGGTGTTTCTTTATGGCATTTACTTTTTAATAGGGCCATAATTTGATTGCATTTCACTTTGAAATAGCTTATGTTATCACTGAGGAAGTATTTGAGCTGCTGTTGTTTCTATTTTTCTATCTAATAATAAGCAGTCGCCCTAGAAGTTACTTGAAATAGCAACTCTTCTCCCTGAACTGCAATTTTATTTTCTTTTTACTTTTATTTCAGCTGCAGGAGCCAGCTGCTCCAAAGAGTGTGGGAAGCTGATTTGGAGGCCTGTCAGCTGTTGATCCAAGGGTTTCAGCTTAAAGAAACTAGTTGCTGTGGTTTTGAGGAAGAGGAGAACCAAATGGATGAGATGGAGATAACTGCTGGATGCCCATCCGATTCTGAGAAAAGGAAAGAAGGTCACTTTCCAAAGGACACAGAGTGGGGCACTGCTCCCTGCCCTAAACACTGTGAGCTAAAAGAGGTATCTGAAATATTCTGCAGCTGCATTTCAAGCAATACTGCTGGTTTTTCTTTTGAGAGGTGGAGCTGAATCTTGGGTGATGGGTTAAATATGAAATTAACATCTGGCCTTCAGTCTGGGACATGAATAAAATAACATTAGATTCTCAGAAGCTCTTTAAACCTTCTTTTTATGATCAGTCTTCTTAAAATGTGGAAATTATTCAGGCGATGAATACAAATTGTGTTTAATACAAATGATTGGCTGTTCCTCATCTGACTGTCAAGTTTCACACTTGAGTTAGTTGTCTTGTCAGCCTGGATCTGTGTTTCCTCTCCCACTGAAATGGTCAGAGGCTTCCTAGCTCAGATAGTGCTAAGCTTCCAGTGTCCTACAGATATTAAAAGGAGGAAAAAATCATGAGGCTTAAAGGGTTTGAAAAATTTCTTTGAAGTTTTTATGTTCTGCCCTGGAGTGCCATGTTTGCTTAAAAATATACAACTGCTTTATCATCTTTTAACTGCACTGCCAAGGTAAGCAAGCTGTAGTTTTAACAACAGAAGTTGTCAGTTTTATTGCCTTGGAATTTGATGACAAAAATTAAAAGAGTGCTTAATCACACCTAATGTTAAGGGACATTGAACTGTCTGTTACATTGAAACATGATGCCTAATTTTGCATTTATACTAGCTGAGACTTAGTGCAAAGCAGGCCTTTGCCTTACTGTAAGATATTTCATCAGTAAAATTCTTTCTTGTATCGGTCTTCAATAGCACTTGCAGCTTTCTCTTAGGGAAAGAGCATTTCTATTGGAAATGGTCAGCTGTGGCATTGATTCTTTCCCTCCTCCCATCTCTTGATGAGTCTACTGAAATAATATGAGCAGTTCTGTTGGTCCTGGAAAGCCGCACTTCCCTTTCAAAAGTACTGCTGAGAAGCTCTGGGAGGGTTGGGATTTTGTGACTGTTTCTGTAGCTCTCTTGAGATTTGGGCTGCAGATGGTTTTCTGTTTTGCCCCTGCCAGTCCACATTGTTGCTCTGGAAATCGGCATTACTATCCTAGGGAATGACACCTAGGGGACTGAAGTGGAGTGATTTCTGGTTCTGGAGGGAGTTGTAGGACTCAGAGGGACATATTACCCATATGTTTAATGGAAGAGTATTTGCAGTGTTCCCATTAAGCTTATCCTCTATCAGTTACACAGTGAACTTAGGGAGACTATACCTTAACTTTAGCTCTTCATCTAGGTAAGAATGCCTTTACCTGGGATCTGGTCTGTCCTCATATCGTGAATAAACTACATTTTGAGAATAGGCCAAAACCCATTCAAAACCCATAAGCTGATGCGTAAATACAAACATGAAAATGCCCATCAGTAAAGGAATGTGTGGGAGGTATTTCTGCAGCTAGTCCCACAGCACTCCTAGGACTGACAAACTTTAAAGAAAAAAATGAAGCAGGTTTATTAGTATGAGAATGTTCATTCATGTTCTAGTTTTTAGGAGGAGTTCAGCAACACGTTGTGTTTTATCTCTGCTTACTTGACTAGCTTTCTTCTGCTCCAGTGCTGCCTGCAGCTTTGACCCTTGAGGCAAAGCCATGCGTCAGGATGACTCCAACCATAAACTCCAACATATATACTGGTGTTCTGGTTCTGGAATTAGAGTTGGTCTGCTTGGTTTTATACTTTCACGAGCTGGGATTTTTAGCTTGTTGTAGGGTATAGAAATTTTACCCCAACAAGTACACCATAGTAAACCTTGTAGGATCTCAGTAGGAATAACAGGCAGTATCTAAATTTTTAGAGAAGAGCTATAGCATAACATTCCCTAACTTCACTTAGTAGTTCATCAAAAGGCACAATATTAAACCAAAAAAACTTACAGATCAAGCAAACTTCAAGTTTTTAATGTGTTGAAGTGCAAGAGAGAATATGTCTTGATTTGTAAATGGACTTAGTTGAAAGACAAACCACTTCTTTAGCATTTAAGTGCTCTGTTATATGGTATTGTATTTTTTTTAGTTTTAAAATATTATAATGTTTATGGCAAATAAAGTAGCAGTGTGACTCTTAGTCTCCAACGTTGACATTCATGTCACTTTCGTGGAAAAACTTAATGTTGTCCATCATTAGTGAACCTAATTATAGCCCTTTATCAGCAAGTGGGGATATCTAGTAGAAACGCATGAATATGTCAAAATACTTGGTTCTTTGTTTTGAGAAGTTACTTAATTACTTGCTTCAGAACAGTGTAGGAAAAGGTAATAATAGCCGATGTGCATATATGCCTTCGGAGGTAAATTGAATGGATTTACTTTATGGTGAAATACCATAATGAAGTTCTCCAGTTATTTATCATGTTGTGTCTGGCTAAATATTACTCTGGAGTGGATACTGGGTTTGCTGATGTATTCTATAAATACAGGTTTTTTTGCATATAAATATCTTATTGCATGGATTTCATTAGAAAACAAAGAAACAAATAAGGAACATAACAATATGAGCAGCAAGACAGGCAAATGGAAAGAACTTCTCACTTAGATCCTCTGATACTGCTTTGCAAAAGGGCTGTTTTTCATTTTAAATGAAATATTCTCACTAGATCGTAAATGTTCTGGTATAAAATATGTAAGGTGTAAATTCTTGGAAAGTTCAGACATTTTCCCATCGTGTGTCAGTGCAGGTTTATTAACTGTCAATGGTTGCTTTATAGTCTTCATAACTGTGTTTTCTAAGACAGCACAGATTTTTTTTTCCCCAATTTGTTTATGTGCTAGACTGTGGCATCTCTAAATAATCAAGTAAATCAAGTTTCCTTTATAATGCTGACTGTTAGCCAAGGAAAGAAAATCATGTGCTTTGGCAGCTCAGCTTGTTGTAACATTACTACCAAGTTTTTGGTTAAAACTAAATTAAGTTAGACCAACAAAAATCATCCTGTGGAACACTTAAAAATGAAGATATACTCCTCTATATTGCAGATAATTTATTAGATTGTAGTATTTTATTAAAATGCTGAAGCAAAGTTATAGACAGTATTAATAGCCTAAATCTTGTCAAAAGTCAGCTTGTTGTTTAATGCATTTGAGATGAATTCTTGAATTTCATATAAGCGTGAATTCTCTAGCTGGTAGTTACGTTGATGAAATCAGAGTGCCGCATTATTGCGGTTCTAGTTTGTTTTTTCCTGGCTTAATTGGACTTGATTTTTCTCCCAAGTCTCTGGAAAATTAAAGATGGGCTTCAGTTTCATCCCAGCCATATTCCATGCTTTTAAGCTGGCTGCAAATTATTTTGCCCAACTGACTTGGGTGAGGTGGAAGTCGCCATCATCGTTACTATATAGTTAAATATGTATCTGGATGATTTCTAAAATTCAAAGTAACATTTCATTTCTCTTCAGACATTAACGCCTGCTTGTGCCACTCTCTATGATATCTTGCTTTATTTTTCGCTTGTTAATAATATATGTGTAAGCAAAATCTTATTATAACACCAAAAACACTGATGATAACTAATAGAGAGATGTGTGTCTGCTGGGACCTCCCTAACACCAAGTATCTTGATGAACATGAGTTATGTGTGCACCTGCAGGCTTGAGTTCCTGACCTGTCCTTTTTTCTTCTTCTTCTGCTATCTGGCATGCTGTGCAGTGCTCCTTCTTAATCACTATGAAGGAAAGAAACACCTAGATTTCAAGAAAACTGAGGTGATTAAAGTTACCAGGTAAAACCCAAAATTCAGTAGTTTTACTTTTGTAAATCAGCATTTTTGGTAGCTATGCCATCAGAATTCTTTGTAGATAGTTTTTCACTTTTTCACCATAGAAGAATCAGAGAGCAGGGGTAAGAGTAAAGACTGCTTTCTTTTCCTCAGCTCTGCATACTTCAATTTTGCCATCTGGCATGATGTTTCAGGGTCTTTGCTGAGCACTCTGTTGTTGGGAATATGTTCTATAATTGCAAAGCCTTCATGTGATTCACTTTTTTAATGATGCTGAATGTTCTGAGTGATACTAAGTGGACAATCAAGAAAAAATAATAGTTATTATTTAATGTGGTATCTGTCATTAAAAATAAGTCATCACAGGATATGATACAACATTTTTCAGAATTTAACAATGGCACGGACCGAGGCAGCCTCTGTCAGCAGGCTCTGACTTGTTACTGTGAATTGATCTAGCCTGTGGTCTAGAAGGCAAGTGTGCACTGTGTACAGGACAAAGCCTATAGAAAGCTAAATAAACTGTGCATTCATTTGGATTTTAATTAGAAGCTGTATTTGTAGAGCTTCAAAAATAATTTGGAAATTTTAAATTTAATCTTAATTTTTAATCATCAGCATTAATTATCAGTGAAACTCAGTGTTTGAATGTTGTTTGTGTTGATACAAACTGGAAATGATTTCTGTAGCAACAGACAGCTGGCTTGTACATAATGGTCAGATTGTCATTGTACAGTCACTTCTATTGTTGTGCAGTATGATGCCCCATAGCAGCATGTGGTACTGTTGTGTAGGTGTGTGATAATAGTAGATACTGTGTGATACTGGTAAAGATGCTAATGCATTTGCTAGAGATCATAACATCCTGGTAAGCTTAATGCTTATGTGTATTTTGCAGTAAAAATATAATGAGAAAATTAATATTACAAATAAAAGAAATCTAAACAACCTTTTTTCAGGTAGTTTGTTGAATGTAGTACTAGGTTATAATAATCTTATGGAAGAGTAGTGATTTTGCACTTTATGAAATACATAGGTACGTACCTGTGATACTAAGCATTGCCTTACTAGAGCACTATCCCTGACTCAGTTTATTTAAGATTATCAATACTGCTATGTGTGATAAATATTAATGGTTTTCCAATATTGTTAACATCAATTCCTTTTCTCTCAGCCAATCAATGAAATGTTGGCTAATTTGTTATAGACTTTACAGATGAAGCTAGTTTTGAAAGAGGAACTGGTGATAGTGTGCATTACCAAGGCAAAACATCAGTGGTGTCTCTTATTTCTTCTTCTCAAAATTACTTACAGGGTTTGTGCCAAAAAAAATTTTTGGAGACTCTTAAATGGCGTATAGATCCATAAAAGCTTGATAGAAAAGTTCGTTTCAATCTGTAGTTAGCCCTTCAGTTTGAAGCAGTATTCCTTGCGGGTTTTAACTGAGAAGCCAAAGGCAGGCTTTCATAAAATGTATTAAAATTTCGCTTTAAATATTGAGTGGCTATCACTGCTACATTATAAATGCAATTGAAACATTTCATGCATGTGAAAAAAAATGATGTAATTGTTCATCTTATGTAACTGTTTAATGTTCTACATGGGTTTTAAAAGTTCTATTGAAATCTTAGTGTTTATATAGCCTGTATCTACCATATACTCAATAATTTATCTCTAACAGGTTATGGAAGACATTTCATTTGGAGCAGAGGGTCATTTATCTGAGGTAAGTGTTTTCTAGGCAGTATATAAAGCAGTAATACTGTACAGACATTTCTAGGTCTCAATTAGAACTAATGACGCTAGTTTTTACAGTATTACCTTTGGGTAAAAATTGCTAGACAGTGTGCAAACACTGAGAAAAAACAACACAGGCACAACTAGAGTGGGTCCGTTCTTATTCTCCATTGAAGATGATGGCAAAATTGCTGTGTATTTCAGGGAGCTTATAGTTCAGTCCTGTTCTAGGGCTTTTAATCCATACCAACAACAGGATTAATATCTTGGGGGAAAGTAGCATCAATAATATTTAGACAACCTCACTGTAGCACTATTGTGATGCATAGGAACAGAACAAAGTCTTGATGCTTTAATTGCTTCCTTGTATACTACTAAAAAAACCTTTGAATTTACTTTTGAAGTATAAAAGCGTACTGCAGCAGAATGACAGGGTAATAGGAATTTCATCTAAATAAAAATACTGGCTGTTTGTCATCTCATACTATTTTCATAAATAAAAAGATGTTGGATCCTAGTATATATATTTAAGAAAATGCAGGATAACTGAGTAATATGGAAAGCATTTACTCTGAGAGTAAGCAATGAGAAAAATCTGCTTGCATACAAAAATCTGTCTACATACCAACTAAGCGTTTAGGTCATATGTGTGAAAGGAGAGTTATACTGGTTCAAAGAGCTGCGCTGATTCAGTCTGGTCCATTTTTATATCAGTATGCCTTGGGTTGCAACTTATGTGTTAAGGAAATGTAGTATCCAAGCGTCGTGTCCAGCCAGCAAATTAATTACATGGGTAAGTAACCCACAGTTCATCTTCCATAATTTCATACATGCAACCTGTCAAATATGATTGACAGATGTTTGACCAAATGATGAATAAATAAGTAACAATTGCAGTTTAGGATAACTTTTCAGATTAGGCATTTCTCTGGATGCCAACCAATGGAGCAGCTGGAATGCTTCAGAAAAGATAATCGAATTGCAAGACCACATGTAGAATGGTGACCTTGCGTATGAAGAGACTGTGACATGAGGGCATGCCTAGGATGGACTGCTTGGCTGTGCATGAACCCAGCATGGATAAAACCAAGAAGTTCTAAAAGTGAAGGTGAACTTAGCAGAAAATGCAGATAGCCTCTTGTTGGTGAACTTGGCTGTGATTTAAAGCAAAACTGTGCAGGTGCTTTTGTCCACAGATGACATGAAATAAGGGCAGGTCATTCTGTGGATAAAGGTATTAAAAAACCCTAGCAGGGCAAAATCCTGAGGGCATAGTCACAGCAATAGCTGCCAAGACAGAATACTGCTTGCTGGAAACTATAATGATTGTTGTGGACCAAAGCAAATTAGAGTACAACTGCATAGTTATGTCCAGCAGTAACCTGAAAGCTGTAGTACAGCCCAGTCTTTGACTGAAGAAGTTGTTCTTTTGCTTAACAGGAGATGTTTCCAGAGAATACGAGTGTGATGCATGTGTTGGGTCTACAAATGTACCAGAGCTCACAGGAATACTGTAAAAATATGCATTAAGAGCTTAATATCTTAGAGTCCTCACAAGCAGAGGAGCTTTGCCCTTTAGAAGTTTTGTGGCAGGGGCAGAATACTTAAACAGAGAGCAAGGATAGAAGTAAAGGAAATGGAAATCTGCTAGAAAGCCAGACTCTCCCACACTGCCACAGCTGGATTGATGTTGACTTGTAGGCAGCTCTATAAAAGCTCAGTGAAACTGTCAGCACTCTGTACCATGTAAAGGCTTTGCCTAAATATTCCTTTACACTCTGGTCCCCTAATCCACTCCTGTCAGTCTCTCTGCTTCCAACAGGAGAGCACCCTGCTAGTCATTCCAGATTGTTGCGTTTTAGGGACTCTGGAGTAGAGATGGGAGTGAACAATACTAGGAGCCACCTATAGTTAATACCCAGCTATGATGACTCCTAGCACAGAAGGGTGTACATGTTAGAAAACAGTTTCGTGCTTTTGTTTCTTTTCCGAGTACTGGCCCAACATCAATTTTTATTGGTAAGTCAGTAAAAAGCCTCATCCTCCCACAGCAGGAGCTGGAATTATCCCCATTTTATTAAACATACCAGTGAAGTAGTCTGAACTGATTCTAGGAAGTTTGCACTCAGGAAAGATCTTCAGTCTACTGGAGATGAGACTGGGAAGACTGCCATCTCTGAGACCACAGCAGGGTGATGGAAGTCAGTGGAA
Organism: Coccyzus lansbergi; assembly: GCA_033558105.1. Taxonomy (NCBI): domain Eukaryota; kingdom Metazoa; phylum Chordata; class Aves; order Cuculiformes; family Coccyzidae; genus Coccyzus; species Coccyzus lansbergi. The sequence continues at coordinate 1,218,634 of JAUMJK010000072.1, read as the reverse complement.
AGCTTTATTCCTGTGTAGTTGGTTTTCCAAAGACATTCCTCTATATCTGTAATAGAAAATGCACAAGGGGAAGAATTGCCAGCGTTAGGTTGTAATTGTGATGAGTCATTTAGCACTCCCATGTGGTGTTGTATCCCTGTGGAGGAGGGAAGGGTATCAGTGCAAGCAAAAGGAATGTGGGAAAAGTGTGTGGTGGTGGGGAGGAGGTAGGTCACAGTCGCAAAACAGCTGTCTGGAAGGCTTTAGGCCTGAATTGTTGCGTATGAGAAACTGAGGAGCAGCATGTTATAGTGCTGTGTTCTAAATACACATAGACAGGCTGAAGGAAGAAGTTAGCAGCCTGTAAGTAGGAGATGATAAAAGCAAAAGCAATCGGGAAATAGCCATGATTCCCCTTCTGAGAAAAGGTGGATCAGCACCTGTATGAAAGAAAAACTCACTTAAATAAAATTAGGAAAATACAGGTAAATTTCTGTGGGACCAATTTTGTAAGAGAAAGAATATACGGATAATGTTTGGTACCCTCCAGAAGACATACTAATTCTAGAACAGCACCATCTTCTTTTGGTGCAGAAGAGAGCCAGCAGAGTAACATGCTACATATCTATGTCAGCAAATCTTCACTGGTCCTGAAGAATCTAGAAGAGGAAAGGCCAAAAACAGTCCTAATGATGAGCCTGAAAGGGGACCACACAGTATACGAGTGAACCAACAAGATCACAGAACGCTCTAAGCTACTGTAAGCAAAAGACATGCAAAGCGGCAGGTGAGTTAAGGGATAAGCTGTATGTAAAGGGTAGGTGAAAGAAGGCATGTATGTCTTCTAATAAGATAATTGAATGAGAAAATAATGAAATGAGAACAGAGGGCAGTAATATATTTTTTATTTCTTATTTTCTTCACTTTTGATCTCTCTAAAAGTGATAAACTGTGTCCATCTATGTAGTGCTCTTAGTATTCCCTACAAGGTGGCAAGAGATGAATACAGTAAAGGAGTCTTAAGGCAAGTAGGAGTACTCAGGTCAGACTAGACTGATGAAATTTCTTCTGAGAACATAGGAGCCAAGAAAAACAACCTCCAAACCATTAACAAGCTCCTTTGAAAATTCCTAGAGGAATCTTGAAGTCCCAGGGGATCAGTAAAAGGCAGACTTGGTATTTGCCTTTAAAAGGAGGTAGGCCAGGAGTTTATGTGCCAGACAACATAATTTCAATTAGGATTAGAATTCCAAATGCTCTTGATAGATTGAAAGAATAGCTCGAAATCAATAAGATGGCATATGCTAAAAGACAGGTGCAAATTGCATTTGAGGAAGAAGAAGAGTTGGATTTATGTATACAGATGGTAAATAGCAGCTAAGATGGCAATACTGCAGAAGCAGAAACTATGGTAATAGTGAACTACAAATAGAGTGGAATTCATTACCGTCATCCTTCTTCAAGTAAAGGCAAATGTCATTTGTAGCCTCATTAATGGGAATGTCAGTTGTAAGACAGGAATAATTACTGTGCCTAGCCAAGAATGTTGAAGCCTCCAGAGGCAATGGTCTGGACACCTCACTGTAGAAAATAGGAATATGCTGATGAAAAGTAAGGAAAGGGATAGAAATAAAAGCTTAAAAAAATCCTGGTCTGGTTGAAAGTAGAAATTCATAAATCACATTAAAAATAATGATAATGAGGACCAATGGTTAATTATGATTGTGTGCTATGTAAGGGTAAAATGAAATGTAACAGTGTTGGTTTGTAGCAAGGGAAGTTTGCATTAGGAGAAGTTGCTCACTATATGGGCAGTTTAGCCCTGGAGCAGGTTGTGTCCTGCAAGCAGAACCACAAAATCCCTGTCAGCTGCTAAAGGCTGCATAGAGAAACATCAGCTGAGGACAGTTACACTGGGCTTGACCTCACTGCAAGTCACAGAGCAGGATTTGGTCCCTGGTTGATTCCTAGTCAGCCTTGCTGTGATGCTATGATAGTGTTGGTCATGAAACACACATTATTTTCAGAGTAAGACATTAGGCCTCTTTCAGTGACCATTTTGTCTTCCTCCTCTGTGACACCTGCCCAGGGCAATGCACACATGGTAGGGCATCTGAAATGCAGAGTAGGGACAAATGTTTCCTCCACCTGTACTTTGGACCCTTTGTGGCTGTGTAGCTCATTATCTGAGGGCATGTGCACTTAGGCTCCCCGTTACTGAAGCATCTGCTGAAGCAGGACAGACATATGGATGGTTGAATTTTTTTCCCAAGAAATTGAGAGATCATAGAATCATAGAATCACTAGGTTGGAAAAGATCCATCGGATCATTGAGTCCAACCATTCCTATCAAACACTAAACCATGCCCCTCAGTGCCTTGTCCACCCGTCCCTTAAACACCTCCAGGGAAGGTGAATCAACCACTTCCCTGGGTAGCCTGTTCCAGTGTCCAGTTATGACCTGGACTGACTTTCTGGAGCTTCAAGTGCTCACAGCTTCTGTTAACGTCTGCAAGGGGAGAGAGGGTAAACATGCAGCACTTCTGCCAACAATAAGTCACTGTTCTAAACTTTGTGCCGTAATGCAAAGTGTCTGTCTGTAAGTGCAACTTTCTATAGTTGTTATTTATGTTATTATGAATGAATTTTAACTATTATAGGAGAGAGAGGATTTAGTACAGGTGGAAGAAAACTGGCTTTGATGTTCTGCAGAAGGTCTTCTAAGGCTTTTATGTTATTTGGGTTATGATATTGCTAGATTGAAGTAAGGCAGTGCCTTTTTCTAAAAAGTCCTCTGTAGGAAGAATGAATTTTAAGGATACATCTGGGAATCCTGCTTCTCAGTACAACCATCAAAGATCCTAATAGCAACTCTAATCCCTAGCTACTACAATACTGATTCTTCTATGTAAAATAGCTGAAATGGATCCAAGGGAGCATGGAAGGTGTTGGCACTGGAAAAGCTGATCATACATTTTCCTTGAGTATTGCTATTGAGGACATGTTGGTAGGTTACTAAAATGACTTGTAAAAGGGTAAAATGAAAGAATACAGAAGTGGAAATCATTCCCTCCGCTCTTAATTTAACATGCTGCTGCTCCAGCTGTGCATCAGCTGGAATATTGTCTGTTCTCCCCGTTTCTTGCATCAGACATTCTGGGAGAGAATGAGAATTTCTACTTTCCCTGAGAAGGCAGAAGATTTTCACCTTAAAAAAAAAAACATATCAGAGCCATATTTGTGCTGGTTTTGCTCGCTTAAAGATTTGGTGTGGGGAAATGGGGGGAAGAATCCCAACCAGCTACATACCCTGTTCACAGAAAAACAAAAAAACCAATATTGCAACTCAGCTGTTCCCTAACTCATGTACTCTCAGCTGCTTCCTAAATGTGTTGTTAGTGCAAAAATACCCAAAGAAGTCTTGAGACTTACTGTAGCTTGTAGCATTGACATAGCCTACAAGCTTAGATGAGTTGTATTTTAATGTGTTGGACTGGAGGTAGAGTCCCCTCTCCTCTCGGAGATTGTTGATCAGTGTTAAGTGCTGCTTTCCAATCCATAAGAGTTCTCAGTAGTCTGTGTGTCACTGAAATCAGTTTCCCTACCTACACAGACAAACGTAAAATATAAATGTTATTGGTGATCTTACTAAGCATGAAAGACACTGAGATGAATCTTTCCTATCTACTGCTCTAGGTTATCGAATTTTTTTCAGATAAGGGTCTGGGGGCAGAAGCTGTGGAATTTGTTGAATATTTAGAATGATTCTTGTATGTTTCTGAGAGCAGTATATTTTTTTCCATTTCATTTATAACTCTTTTTGATATTAAATTAGAGATCTATGCATGACCCCATCTTTCTAAACCAAAATAGAAAAGCCGTATATATGTTCTGGAAAATTGTAATTTATATCATGAACCTCCTGCAATTTTCACTTAGTGCCTGGAAGTAAGTCCCTGAGAGAGGATGCTTGTCTTATCTATGGAGAAGCTTCTCATTTCAACTAAGAAGGCAGTTGTGTCATGTAGGTGCAAAAATACTTTTATCCATTTGTTGTTATTGCTGTATTAAAGAGGAATTAAACTGCAAAATACCTATTAGGAGTTTATAAGTAATAGAATATCGCTCCTATCTTATGGAGATGTTTTAGTGAAACTGCAATGCAACCATTGTCTTAACTACACAGTTACGATCAGATAGGCTTCAAGTGTTCAAAGATATAAACAAGTTTGTTGCTTTTTTTAACTTACTTAGTTTTCCCTGCCTTCCCATATTGTTGTAACAATTCTGCACTGAGCATACTTTCAGAGTACTCATTTTTCATTTCTCTTAATTTGCAAAGTAAATAGGATTTGTGTTAAATTTTTAGATAATTCGTTATGTACTTGGAACATGATAATTCATGAGGGATATACTACATTTTTTTGCATGAGATAGAATGGATGTTTTACTTCAGGTGAGAATTAAGTATTCAGTTGACAAAAGAGTGGAAGCTAGTGAGTTAAAAATAATAGTCTGTTATTTCTAAGCATGTTTAGTGCAAGACCAGTGCACCAATGAAGTCCTTGGCTGGAACTGCAGCAGGGTAGAAGCTACTACCCAAAGTTTAGAACCCCCAAATACATGTCAGTACTGATGTAAAGCAAGTGAGATGCCTTTATTACAGGTCAGCATTACCTGAAGTCCTAGGGTTTTGGGGGATTTTCACTGAGTTCCTTCCATCCATCCTTTCTGGAAATTTTCTTTACTTGGCTGTGAAGTTTTATTTTAAAGAGGAAAAGAAAATGTCAAAAATTAATTCAGATTATGTAGCAGTACACCAATAAATGTAGTCATCCAGCTGCACTGTGACTATATGTAGTAAATGAGAATTTAGAATCAGGACTAGAAGTGTCATCCTCCTTGACAACATGAATGTGATTCAAAATCTCATATAGTAATAGTTCTTGATAAAAGCAGTGACTGGATCAGACTAAAGTATTCCGTATATTGATGCTGTAAGAGCAAGAATCAACTTTTAATGTGTCACTATAAGATACTTCAGGATTTGTACAAAACTAATTTATTTTGTTGAAGTACACAATCTATACAAAGAGTCTGGGTTGAAAACCTCACTGATGACTTTTTGACTTTTTTTTTCAATTAATTAAAAGCTATTCTTCCTAAATTAACTGTTCACTGATTGTATGGTATTGGATGTTTTTGTCTTGCTTATCTTGCTTTTGAGATGGTTATGTGAAGACCTGATTTTCTTATGTGTAATTGTGAAAAATCATTGTTCAGAAGTGGAGCTTGCTGGTTGTCATTTTAGACGTGCTTTCAGAGTACTAGATTTTTACAATTTACTGACTCTTCTAGCCTGAGACCTAAGTTCTTTCAGACAACTTGCATGGTTGTCACAGAATGATTCCTTTAAAACTTTATATTGATATAAATTGGCTGGGTTACCCCACTCCCTAACAGCATATGGAGTCCTACTGGTGTGCTGCATAATGATTTAGCAACTGAATGGAAGCCTTTACCTTCATCTTCCCCTGTACTTGGTACTGGTAAGTCTGCACCTTGAATACTGTCTTCAGGTTTGGGCTCCTTGCTACAAGAAAGACACTTAGATGCTGGGGCATGTCCAAAGAGGGGCAATGAAGCTGGTGAAAGGTCTGGAGCAGAAGTCTTATGAGGAACAGCTGAGGGAACTGGGGCTGTTTAGTCCAAAGAAAAGGAGGCTGAGGGGAGTTCTTAGAACTGTCTACAACTACCTGAAAGGAGGTTATGTTGAGGTGGATGTTGATCTCTTTTCCCAAGTAACAAGTGATGGGATGAGAGGAAATGGCCTCGAGCTGTGCCAGCAGATTTTTAGACTGGATTTTAGGAAACATTACTTCACTGAAAGGGTTGTCAAGCATTGGAACAGACTGCCCAGGGAAGAGGTGAAGTCACTATCCCTGGAAGTATTTAGAAGATGTATAGATGTGGCACTCAATATCATGGTTTAGTGGCAAACCTGGCAGTTTAGGTTTGTGGGAGGATTGATGATCTTAAAGGTCTTTTCCAACCTAAACAATTCTGTGTTTCTGTCCTTGGTCTTGAGAAAAGGATGTTCCTAGGTGCTGTACAGAGAATGTATAACTTCTCACCTGTTCTTATTTTAAGAACAATGGGTCACTTTGATGTCTATAAATTCTGTGGAGCACTGCTGTAGATTCTGCTGTTTGCTAATGGCTCTGAATATGGCTGCTCAGGTCTCATGTACAGAGCCAGGGACTCTGTCAACTGATTCTCAGGTTGCGCTTCTCTGTCTCTAAGCTATTGTTATTTGCAGCATATCTATTCAGCTTACTTATCCAGGGTTCAAGATCCAGCTGGGTGCATACCCATGCGATCTGCTGAATAACTATGTCTGGCAGAAGACCTAGGAAGACAGAAAGGTCAAAGATCTGTGCTCTAACAGAGGATGTGCCAGCAAGCAGAGCTCTTCTCTATGTGTGCAGTGTGTACTGCAATATATAAGGATAGGACAAAACTGTGGTGTGGTAAATGTGTTTACTGAAAATAATGTTGTTTCACAATGAGCAACATTACAACAAGTATCAGAATGATTTCTTTGGAATGTGTTTGAAAGCTGAATTTCTCTTAAACATCCATTCATGGCTGATATTATAGCAACAAATCAGTACAAAGGATTCCAAGTACAGAAAGGACAAAAACTGTCTGAAGATTGTTTATGGCCACCTGTGCAGCTGGCTATATAGATGAGCACATAGACTTAGATTTAGAGAAAATCCATTTGTCTGGATTTCATCTGATGAATGACTACAGTTTTTTCAACATCGCTCCAGCAGAACTTCATTTTGACTGTAATCTTTTCCATCCATATAACCCCTGTCATTCACTGTGGACAGCACTGTACTACCTTGGGAGGGAGAGGAAAGGCCTCTGTGTGGCACAAATTGGCTGATCCCTGCCACCTGCTAATTTGTTGCTTATTCAGGTCATTTCTCAAAGTAACAGTCAACATAAATTACTCTGGTGTACTATATATGAAATGAAACAAACTTATGGGAAGGAATTTGTAGCTGGTTTTAAATACTCAGTTTAAAATAGAAAAAGTGTTTGTCTGTATATGGAACCATTATTTTTAAAAATTTAGTCTTGTTTCATTGTAACACAGTAGTTGTCATCTTGTTTCATCTTGTAATGATAGAATTTAGGGTCTTGAAGACCTTAATGGATTTTCTTTGCCTAGTTGAGCAAAGTCCATACATATTCTAGCCAGATTTTTTTCCTCAAAAAAGTAAGTACATTTTAAGAGATTTAAGTAAGTACATTTATAAGAAATGCCAAAGTGATGCTTCTTGAAATATTTAAATGGCCTAGAAGTGTAAATCCTATTTACTGATTAACTTGAAATGTAGGAACCCGAATGGAGTAGTCAGCGTGAGATTTCTCTCTCCTGCAGTGTTGAGACAATGGGGAAGAGGGAGAGCACTTTGGTCTTCATACCCCTTTAGTTCTCTGCTAAAAATGAGTTCCTGACTTTTTTTTCTGTTGAGATGTAAGCTGAGACTACAAGCTTGTTCCATTTCTCATGCATCACCAAATTGTTAGATAGTAACTACTCTTTTTCCTTTCTAATAGGAATTAGGTTTCAGACAATGTCTTAGCACTTCAGAGTATCATATCCCCTTACTAATATTTTATTTCTCCCTTAATTTGATGCAAATTTGATTTAGAAAAGTGTAGTCAGCACCAAATGTATTTTCCTTTCTTTTTCAACTTCCTGTAGGAGTTCTTCATGTTTTCTGCAGAGTTGGGAGAAAAATGCGAAGCAATAAGTGAAAAATTGATGCATCTGGAAGATCAACTGCAAACTTCCATCTGCAGAGTTGATGAAGGTGTTATTCATATCCTTTTTCATATGGCTTTAGATACGTATTAATCTATGTAAATATGCATGCAAAGTACTTGCCTTTCTGATTCTCATGGTGTACTAGTTCTCAATGTAGAATAGATATATTAAGAAGGGAGAATTGACTGTGTTGCTGAAGTGGGCATTTTTGTTGTAGCAAGTTTTCTTACTGTGATCTAATCCAGCTTTAATTGGTTTACACAGAAGTTAACTCTTTGAAAATTGAGATTAGGCACTGAAAAGCCTTTATTCTACAGTTAAAATCCTTTTGTTTGTAATGCTTATATAAGTAAACATGTGGTGCACCAAAAGCTACATGAATATATCCACACACCTGCATTTCTCAATGTGATTTTGCTAAACTGAATGTAACATAGAACATAACAATGGGGATTTTCATTATGACAATTAAAATTATTGGAAAGTTTTGAGGCTTGCAGAAAAGGCAATGCGAATCAAAAGACTTTGTTTTATATCCCTACTCTTTGCTGATCTATTGTACAAACCAGGGAAAGTTTCTCTATTATTTTGTCACTCACTTCTATTTATATTTCGCACCACAGGGAAGGGATTCACTTTTATGATACATTTAGTTATGTCTTTGTTGCCTTTTCTTAAGGCAACAGCCATGCAGTGAACAAAGGAGGGAAGTAAAAGAAAGTATGGAGTAACAATACTTAGAGGAAGGCAGGCAACCATACTGCTTTACTGCCTCTGATTGGTTTCTCATATTGACAAGGCAGAAGGTACAGCTAGGGCTCATCAGATCACAGCCCTCACCTGATGAACACAGAGAAAGATGCAGGAGAAGTGAAAGAATGAAACCCTGGACTCTACCTGAATAGCACACTAGGAAGTCACCTTTTCTAAATACCTGAAATCAAAACCTTCTGGTTTTCCTTCTTGCAAGACTCCCTAATCCTATAAACCCCTTCATACAACCTCGGTTTAACTAGTCAACTCCATGCATTGTCTATTTTCTCCAGTCTCCTCAGGAGCCAAAACTATCATGAATTGACTTCATATTGTTCCAATCCTGTGGTTGTCCCCCAGTGCAGGAAACTTCATTCCTCCTTCCTCATTTCAAAGCTCACCAATGACACTTGTTTGCTGCACTATTTTTACATTTCTCCATGTGAAAACAAGGCTCATTTCAACAAAGCCAGGAGACTCCATGTTTCCCTATCAATCTGCTGTAACATCCACCCCAACCCTGGAGACTAGCTAGAACTCCTAGGAAAAGTCTGAAGCTTGCAACACATTTCCCTTGCACAAGCAACCTCCCCCTCTGACTCTGCCTTCACCCTTATAAAACATACACAAAATATCTAGAAAACATTAAATGCAATGTTTGAGCTTCTGGAAAACACCCTAGACCGTGACCACAAGAGCCCAAGAAACAATTCTTACAATCCCCATCTAACATCTAAACTCCTACACCTTCAACACCTAAAAATTTTGTGCTGAGATGTCTTTTCTAATTCATAAACCTTATGAGTCACAGACAAGTCCTCTGCACAGCACTCCTATCCAAAAGACATCTAGCACACTCAGACAGGATGCAATAGTGCAGCACAGAAATGAGGACGCTACTTTCACACAACTGGAAGAATGTGAATGCAAGTGGCTCTGCTTTCTACAGCATCCCAGGAACAGATGCATATATGCAGGAAAGGACAGACCTGAGGAAGCAGGTGAGCCCCCACACCAGTGCTTAGGTGGTGGCTATGACAAACTTCTCTTCTGTATTCAGGGATTAGGCAGGTAGAGTATTTATGGAGGTGCAGTAAGCAGAATACCTGCAGCCAGGTCTCCTGTGTCTTTGTTGAGTGACCTAACCTCTACAGTATTTCTAGGAGACACTCACCACAGTCTTTAAAATTATGATGGGATTAGGAGCTATCATTTCTCAGCTTTGGGAGCAAAAAGAAGAGCAATAGTTCAATCCCCTCCTTTCCCTCATCCCAAATTTCAGGCAAGTCCTAGTAGAGAACCCCAAATACAAGCAGACACCTGTTTGTCTGAGGTATTTAACATTCACAGAATCATAGAATCATAGAATCACCAGGTTGGAAGAGACCCATTGGATCATTGAGTCCAACCGTTCCTATCAAACTCTAAACCATTCCCCTCAGGACCTTGTCCACCCGTGCCTTAAACATCTCCAGGGAAGGTGAATCAACCACCTCCCTGGGCAGCCTGTTCCAGTGCCCAATGACCCTTTCTGTGAAATTTTTTTCCTAATGTCTAGCCTAAGTCTCCCCTGGCGGAGTTTGAGGCCATTGCCTCTTGTCCCCTTTCATTTGGGAGAAGAGGCCACTAGCTTCCTCTCTATAACCTCCTTCCAACATCATTGGCTCAGATTGTGTAGATTGTCACATGTAGTTTGTTTTTTTTTCCTTTTTAAAAAAATGGGCATCTTGTGTAACATGTGACATAATATACAATTTAATCTGCCTCTGACACTGCTGTGTAAATAACCACATGAAATGATGTCTTATAAAGCACCTTTATCTCTCTGTGATTCATCTGTCATTCTGTATCTGGTTGAAGATAGCTTAACCTTTGTGAGGTATTTGTTGGTCCTACATCTGTGGACATTTTTCAAAATTTAAGAGCAATGTACTGTAACATCACAAAAGAGATTTTATTCTTCAGAGAAAGAGAAAAGAGAATAAGAACCAGAGAGGCTGAGGAAGATTACAGTACTTAGGTGGTTAGGTTTCAGTGGAGAAGAGGTAGCAGGCAATGGGCTAATGAAGAAAGTCTAATAAATTCCGGTTGGAAAGATTAGCAGAGAAGCCCTTACAGACACCTGAAGGTGAGTTTAGATTACACTGATGCTGGGAAGGATTCAGTTCCTCCTAAGCTGAGGCAGGCAGTCCTGAAGGAGGGAGTTTAGAGAAAGGATAACAATTAGTGTGTGGAAATACTGTTGTTTTAGGTAAATGGGCACCTACTGCCAGCTGATTACAAAATTTCTATTCCAGCAACTTGGTTTTTTTCAAGGTTTCAGAATGACAAACTTTAAGAGGGGGTGGGTTAGAGGGAAGGTGTTTGGGAGGGTTGCGTCAAAGGGGAGAAATCCAATCACTAAGCTGTTACTACTTCAAATCTTTCTTGCCTAATTGTTTCAATGTAGAGGAAGATTATATTCTTGTATTTACCACAGGCCTGTTTGCAATATTCTTTTAATTATATTTACAGTGTGTGTGCTTGGTTGCATTTCTGTTTCCCAAATGTGAGCCTTTTTTTTCAGAGCTATATGGATGTCTGTCTTGTGTGTGTGTGCAGAGCATCTATTTCCTTCCTCCCTTACATATACTTAATCTCAATAGAGGAATGCTAAGGGTTGGAATAATGGGTTCTTTGCAGTGGACAAAGTTTTAGTTTGTATTCAAACCAAGCAGTCAGGTCTGGTCGTGGTCTTTCTGGACTTCAGTAAAGCCTTTGACACAGTTTCTCACAGCATTCTGCTACGGAAACTGTCAGCCTCTGGCCTGGACAGACACACGCTGTCCTGGGTAGAAAACTGGTTGGCTGGTCGGGCCCAGAGAGTGGTGGTAAATGGTGCTAAGTCCAGCTGGAGGCCAGTGACAAGTGGTGTTCCCCAGGGCTCAGTGCTGGGTCCAGTCCTGTTCAATGTCTTCATCAATGACCTGGATGAGGGCATTGAGGGTACCCTTAGCAAGTTTGCAGATGACACAAAGCTGTATGCAAGTGTTGATCTGCTGGAGGGTAGGGAGGCTTTGCACAGGGACCTGGACAGGCTGGACCGCTGGGCAGTGTCCAACGGCATGAGGTTTAACACGGCCAAATGCCAGGTCCTGCACTTGGGGCACAACAACCCTATGCAGAGCTACAGACTGGGAGAAGCCTGGCTGGAAAACTGCCAGGAGGAGAGGGACCTGGGGGTGTTGGTCGACAGCCAACTGAACATGAGCCAGCAGTGTGCCCAGGTGGCCAAGAAGGCCAATGGCATCCTGGCTTGTATCAGAAACAGTGTGACCAGCAGGTCCAGGGAGGTGATTCTCCCTCTGTATTCAGCACTGGTGAGGCCGCTCCTTGAATATTGTGTCCAGTTCTGGGCCCCTCAGCACAAGAAGGATGTTGAGGCTCTGGAGCAAGTCCAGAGAAGAGCAACGAGGCTGGTGAAGGGGCTGGAGAACAGACCCTATGAGGAGCGGCTGAGAGAGCTGGGGTTGTTTATCCTGGAGAAGAGGAGACTGAGAGGAGACCTCATTACTCTCTACAAGTACCTGAAAGGTGGTTGTGGAGCGGAGGGAGCTGGCCTCTTTTCCCAAGTGACAGGGGACAGGACAAGAGGGAATGGCCTCAAGCTCCGCCAGGGGAGATTTAGGCTGGAGATTAGGAGGAGGTTTTTCACGCAGAGGGTCATTGGGCATTGGAATAGGCTGCCCAGGGAGGTGGTTGAGTCACCTTCCCTGGGGGTGTTTAAGGCATGGGTGGATGAGGTATTGAGGGACTTGGTTTAGTGTTTGATAGGAATGGTTGGACTGGAAGATCCAATGGGTCCCTTCCAACCTGGTTGTTCTGTGATTCTGTGATTTACTGGGTAAGGTGAAATAAACTGAAAACCTGCTTTTTTGTTTACTGGAGGAAATACAGTGCAAGTACGTAAGTAGTTGTATTTGAATTTTCTATGAAGCATGCATATTTTGTTGTAGCTGTTGAAACTACCAAGGGTCAGTTTAAAAAATAAAATCTAATCATTCAAAGTTTGAGAAAAGTTATAGATTAATCTCATTCTAGTCCACGGTTATCTGATGTAGATCTGATTTCTTCTATCAGTGAAACTCAGCTCATGTTATTTAAATACAGAAATCCACGCTGTGTGATATCCTGGTCCTCCTAGCAAGACAGTCAATCACAAAATAAGAACCCATCTTTAAAACATAGAGACGTACAAAGAAGGAATTCAGCAATTCAGCTATCCCTCATTAACATTCAGTTGCTATTTCAGAGGGAGTCCAGATCAATGTGTATAAAATGTTACCATCTGGTACATGTAATTGCTCTGTTATACTTCAAAAAGGAATGAGAAAATAGCTACTACAGTGCTACAGACCTACAGACCTATATATTGTTGGGATTTTTTAAATAAAATGTGCTCATTGCATATAATCTGAACTTTCTCTCAGTGGTAACTTACCTATATTGCAGTTATGACAATGAGATTGGTGGCAATAATTAGCCCGAGTTGAAGAATTTATTATTAATAGATGCATCTGGTTTGCACAGACATTTATTTTGAGTAAAACAGTTTCATATCCCAAATATTGGACAATGATTCAGTCTTCATTCAAAATCTGTAGAAGACAGAGTGGGAGCTTAAAAGATATAGAATTGTAAAGAAAATAATTTTTTCAAAGTCTTGTTCTTCTCCTCTCATCCCCTCAAAAACTGCCTTACATGTGACTCTTACAAACTGTATTAGGTCAAAAATCTGACTAGGGGCTGCAGAGATGTAAATTAGTCCTGTCACTGATTATTAAAAGGCTTTTAAAGACTCCACTGAGAAAAATAAATTCCTGATGCTCTCGAGCCATTTGCCAATGTTTAGTGTGTGTCAGAGCTTTGATTAATAATTAAGTTTATATTAGAAGAAAAATCCCAGATGTCATTGTTTTTCATCTTACATTTTGATGGCATAGAAGACTTAAATCAACCATGCTGCATTTCATAATTGCCAGCACAATCTGAAAAAGGTGGAATCCAGTGATATTTCTTGGTCCTGAGTATATGCACTGAGCTACTTGGGATTCTCACCTATTACTGAAGCCTTTCAGGGAAGATATTGAACTGTACCTTAGTATAAGAAGCATGAAACAACAGCAGAAGGAGGGAGAGGAGTGGTAAATATTTTCTAAATTCTATGTAGTATAACCAAACAAACCCACAAAACATGCAATTACGGTTAATCATTGGTGAGTGTATGAAAACAGTCCACATGATTAATTGGAAAAACCAAAGAATGAGAAGTGACTAATTCTTGTGTCTACAGAGCTGATGAGAGGTGTTACTTTGCTGACAGTAAAGGCCTGGTATTCCCAGTAAAATTAAATGGAGCCTATATTGCAATTTCACAGTCATTTTTGTTCTTAATTAGCAGTTACTTTTTTGATAGACAATTTGAATGCATGTAATAGTTCCTCCTGATGAAAATGCTTTTGTTGGAAGAAAACTTGACTGGACTACTACTATAAAAGCAATCTCCATTTCGCACCCTAAAATGGGTGTTATAAACAGTTATTTTGAAAAAAAGAATTTTGTGCTTAGACGGTCATTAGGCATTGCAGGTCACTTGACTAACCATAGAATCATAGAACATAGAATCACAGAACAACCAGGTTGGAAGAGACCCACCGGATCCTTGAGTCCAACAGTTCCCATCAAAAAAAAACCCCAAAACCCCTTTGCTTCTATAGTACATCAGACCCTCATACAAGTCTTGCTTTACACCAGTGTAACTTTTTGACAGAATCAGGAGTGTAAAGTCTAGTCCCATCTGTAAGAAATGTTAGGATCCCAAAATATGAATGGCAGGAGGATGGGCTGTTCCCATTGTGCTTCATATAAAGAGAACATGGCTCCACCTTTCTTGTTTGTGCTGTGTGTCAGTGCATTTCCACCCATGCGCTGCAGCTTCTTTGTCTTCATTTTGTACTGGAACAACTTGTTTTGGAGACAGATCTGATATCCAGGCCACTGAAGTGATCAATTTCCAAAATGTTGTACTTATTCTGTTGGGGTTTTTGGCTGAATATTAGGGGGTAGTATTTTGGGTTTTGCATGGAGGAGTGTTATGTTATTTGGTAGACATACATTTGTGGCTGTGAAGGAGTTAGTAATGGAGGGGAGAAATGGAAAAATCCTAATGAAGTTTCGCTTCCACAAGTATCCCTGTATTTTGTAGTGAGTGAGTGATGGACTTCCAAAGGCTGTTTTACTCTTTTGCTCTGAGAACACACAGGTTACCCAGGACTACATCCAGTCAAGTTTTTAATATCTCTAAGGATGTAAACTCCAAAACCTCTCCATGCAATGTGTTCTAGTGTTTGACCACTCCACAGTAGGAAAAAAAGATTCTTGTATTCAGATTCAATTCCCTATTTTGGAATTTTTGCTGTTGCCTTTTGTCCTGCCAATGGATGCTAGTGAAAAGAGCCTGGGCCCCTGCTCTTCTTAAGTTCAGCCTTAAGGTATCTGTACATATTGGAATTATCACCTGAGCCTTCTCCAGGCTGAGCAGTCCTAGCTCTCTCAGCATCTCACATGGCGATCCATTAAACTAGCCCTGTGCTAGATTCTTTCTATAAAGTTCATGTCTTTCCTGTACTGTGGAGCCCAGAACTGGACCCTGCACTCCAGATAGGATCTCACTAATGCTAAGTAGAGCAGAAGTATCAGCTCCCTTCTCCTCCTGGCAAAGCTTTTCTTACTCCAGCTCAGGAGGCTGGTGGCCACCCTTGTGGCCATCTTTGTTGGGGAGTATGGATTGAACTTGTATGAAGCTATTGCCAAGGACTTGACTTTATTGCTTGTGAGACTTTAGGAAGGCTTTGTCAGTTTTTCACAGGAAGAGAACAGTACCAAAAAATGTTCCTCTTTGGAACTCGTTTTGGCTCCTGCCTTTGATATTGACTCAACATTTGAAGCTCTGAATAGAAAATTTAAGCATGAAGGACACGTGTTCCTGTGGACCCATGCAAATCTAGGTTTTTTGTGTTTTTAAAATGGGTGAAGCTTTTTATCCAGAAATGACCTCCGTATATTGATAGAAATTCTATGCTCAGTCTTATACCATCTATATTGCCTATCCATAAAGGCTCATTTCACAGTTACTAGTTTACAGCTGGTTATGGTTTTATTTATGAAGTCATCGAAACTTGCTGTAGGTAGACTATGCAGTCATCTCTTGTTGCTCCACCTTCCTGTTGTGTAAGGTTTTCTTTCCCTGTCCCCTTTATTTTCCTCAGTCCTTCAAGATGTTTGATCCACTAGCAGCAAAATGTTTCAATTTTGCTTTTCTCTCTATCTGAAAAGAATTTTGAAATCACTTGAGATATTACAAATAACAGCATGTAGTCACGGACTGTGTGTTAGAAGTAATTAAATTTCAGAGGCTTCATGGTTTTCATAAACTGAAGATTTTCTGGTTTAGCAGTTAGGTTTTCAGCAGAGTATCATGATCAAATTGCTGAGGGGTGGACAGTCCAGAGCTGCTTATAAGAGGATGATAATGGTTTTTTTACTTCAGAGAAGATGCAAGGCATAATCAGTTTGTCCTTATACAGTGCTTTGAGATCCTAGGATAGAAGCTTTGTGTGTGCTGATGTTACTTGTAATCAGAAACAGACTGTCTTTAGATTAATAGACTTGTGCAGAAATTAGTAGTATCGTGGTAAACATACTAAGACATCATAGTAAGTGCTTGTGGGTACGTAAAGATGAAAATTTGCATAGCACATGATGAATTTTCTAATGCCACACAACCTGTGGTCACTTTGCTTATGTCTCAGGCTGCTCCTGATGCCCTGTTGCCTTAACCTGGTGTGTGATCTACTGCCTTTGTGTCTCTAGTTAAAAAATCCACCCTCTATCCAGTGGGGAACTTGCAGCTAGTGCTGCTGCCTCCATGATACAAGTGTGAGAAATGTATTAATATTTAATTTAAACAATATGGAAGAAGGTACTATTAGATAGCTATGGCCATCTGTTGTGAGCAGCAGAACAAGAATTTATTTAATAACTTGGAAAGAGAAAAGGGACTGCCAATCACCTATAGATTTATTCCTTAATAAAGCTGTCACAGTCTCTTCAGAGGGAGATCCAGGTGGTGAAGGAGACACTCCAGACCATGCTTGTGCAACTTCAGCCAGCCAGGGAGGCAGGAGAAGAAAAGACTGGAGACTTCTTCTGTGACAGCTGGTGTCCCGGAAGACAAGACTTGAAGGAATAATGAGTAGAAAGATCTGGTAGGATGACCATAATTCACAAAGGGCTGCTTTTAGTAACTCAATATCATTTTACCAAGCCTCGAGGATCTCTTTTCTCCCTGCATAACTAATAACTAAATCAATTACGGAAAAACAGAGCCTGGAGGTCTATCATTGGAAGTGTTCTACACAGCCTCACATGTTTTGGCACAGATTGGGAAACAGCTTTAGAGCAGAGCAGCCCCTGTAAAATGTGTAGATTACAAATTGATACATTTCAAGTAAGTCTACAAAGTTGCCTTTAATGCCAGTGAAACCTTCGTAAAGACTATGAAAGGTATCCCTCTTCCTTACTCATGGATTTTTTTTCCCCACAATTTGAAAATGTAACATTAAAGCTGGAACATTAGTATTTCTTGAAAAATAGCTGTAAGAATAATAAGAACTTCTTTTTATCCTTTGACTTTAACAGCTTTCTTACACTGAATGTATTTTCACATTCCTGCAGTAATTAAATCAACAGGATGAAATTCAAGCTAACCAAGTTCTTTCGACTGAAATTTGGATCTCATTTACTAAGTGATATTGGGTAGCGTGGAGCTAACTAACAGCTGCCTCTATAACAGTAGTTTAACTCTCTTCATTAGGTATTAATAGAAACTTGTTTTAGTACTACAGGGATTGTAAAGCACAAAAAAATACTGTTTGTGATTTGGCTTCCTTACATTTAAATGCTGTGTGAACAAGAAGTCGTTTAAGTTTGCTTGTAAAGTGTATTACTATTATTGTATTATTTTGATCTTCCTTATAAATGTAGAAGGAATGCAGGTATTTTTTTTGCAGACATGTATGTATGTATATACATACTGAAACATGTATTTTTATTGGAAATAATGTTCAACCGAAGCCAAGTAATATAGATGACCTGTATTTAGATCATTGTTCAAAACAGTTAATGACTTTAGAAATTCACCATGTACTTTCACTTGGATAACAATATACATCTGATGTCACAAAATTTCTACTTCTGCCATTTGTTGCAGAGGGAAAATTTGTTTAAAATCTGATATTGGGGTTTGTTTTTTTTTTGAAAGCTAACAGATGAAGCAAATGTCTTGCAACTCAGTACTGTATTTTTTATACTGTTTTTCTGACATTCTTAAAATTACTTTTTTTCCTACTACTTAAATTACTCATTCTATAGCTGCATTGTGAAGGTTTTTGCAAATTTTGAAGGTCATTGGACTACTAGCCCACTAAGATTGTGTTCATTTTCTCTGTGTGTTTTAATACTAGTTGAAACTTCTACCTCAATATTAAGTACATACAGAGGGAGGATAAAAAAATTTTCCAGGCAGCTGAGACACAGCAGGATTATAATTGCATCCAGGCGTATATGGTTGTCAAATCAGGGGAGCAGAGCTCAAGTTTCTGTAGTCATCAGATCCTCAAGGTTGAATTACAGCCCTGTTAATCAGGTCATGATTGACTTTTCTCATTGTATGTGAGCCAGCAGCCCTGTTGTGGTAAGGACTCATGGATCTCCACCTCATGGGCTCTGCTACTTGGTTCCAGTCCACAGTCTTAAATGGAGATCTCTTCTGCTCTACTGCTGCTCTATTTGACAAGTTTCTTTCTCCAAATTTTTCTGGACAGTCCCTGTTTGATACCTACCTTCTGTAGTAGATTTGACACTTTCTGAAACTCCTTCAGAGAGATGAGCAAGGCATTGACTTATGACAATACCCGGCCAGCCCGACAAGCGCAGCCAGCACCCTGTCGCACTAAC